>CM053770.1:502712412-502757773 GCA_028658325.1 Potorous gilbertii
CTGAACTTCTTCCCCCATCACTCTAGACTACCAGACCACCCCACCCCCCACCCCCCCATCCCTCCTATACTCTTTTTTGTGTTTAAGTCCCACCTTGCCTCCATGAAGGCGCTCAGATTCAATTCAGCTCAGACTCTGTCTAGCTGGGATGCTATCTGGCCTGCTTGTGAATACAAGCGTTATGAATACTTAGGCTCCTGAACAGGCAACCCAATTTGGCAAATCCTTAATAAACTTTGTTTTCTTTGGCTTTAAGAAGGCTTGAGTCGAATTCATTCGAGCACTACCCGGATTGTCGGTATTTTGGGGTACACCTAGCACCCACAGACCTCATCTCTCCCAATGCCTTAGCATCTAAATTCATAAAAGTAAAATTAACTGAATTTCAAGAAGATAGAGACAGTTGTAGGCAGGAGATTTTAATGTCCCTTTCTCAGTTTTAGACAAATCTAACAGAAAGATAAACAAAGGGGATAATACAGAAGTGAACAAATTACTAGAGAAACTAGAGCTAAAAGACAGCATCTTCTAAATGAGACTGCAAATAAACATATATCTATATATGCAGAAATATAGATACATATTCCTCAGCACCATATGTACATATTTTTACATACTTTTACAAAAACTAGGTATTAGAGCACAGAGATATTGCCAATAAATGTAAAAAGACAGAAATAGTAAGTACATCCTTTACAAACCATAACACAACAAAAAGAGTATTATTCAGTTAAGGGAGAACAAACAAAAGACATTCATTCAAAGGGAAATGACAATGAAATCCTAAATAATGAATGGATCAAAGAACAAATCATTTGTTGTAATTCATTCCTGTCGACTCTTCATGATCCCATTTGGAGTTTTCTTGGCAAAGATACTGAAATGGTTTGCCATTTTCCAGATGAGGAAACCAAGGCAAACAGGATTAAGTGACTTGCCCAGTGTTATACAACCAGTAAGTGCCCAAAACCAGATTTGAATGCAGGACTTCCTGTTTCCAGGAACTCTATTTGTCAGAGAAATAGTTAATAATAATGTGAAAGAAAATGACAATTGTGGAACATCATAGGACATTTTCTGGGATGCAGGTACAACAGTCTTCAGGGAACAAATTACATTCCTAAAAACACAGAAAAGAAGAAAAGTAATAAACAAGGGAAAAGATAGCCCCTGACTTCAAGGAGTTTACATTCTAAAAAGGGAAGACAGAATAGAAAAAGGAGCTAGCTGAAAAGCAGGCTAAGGTGGAGAGAGAGGAAGGTTCCCACACAAAGATATGGTAGCAAAGTCCAGAGAGTCAGAGATAGGGTTGGGAAAGAAATTGAAGGTTGGCTGGCCTGGGCCCCTCATCTAATTGTCGTGAGACAAATTAGTTTTGCCATATTGCTGATGGGTTGTCACCATAGTAATCCTGCTCTGTATGAAAAGAGCTGCAGGAACCAATATTTGAAGTATGTACTTGGTGAAGGTTCAAAGTGTATGGAGAGCAACGAGTCAAACCTGTGGTTCCTTAGATCTATCCTTAGTTCTCAAGCCAATAGTATCCAGGCCCTCCACTCCCCACTCCTACTGGTTCATGGAAAAATCTACTTACTGCCCTGGTCCTAATTAGCTCCAGCCCCAGTGGACAGAGCTGTACAGTTCCTAGTAATTCTGGTACCTGGCATAAGTACAAAAGTCACCCTCAAGTCCAATTGCTAATACAAGTTCATTTGGGAAGGTGAGGTGGACCTCAGGACACAAGATCCGGTGAGGGGAGAGACTGAGACTTTGTAATGCAAGTCCTCATAGACCACTATTGAAGAGGCAGCCTATGAAGAGGTACGTGGATGCTCCCCTGGGGTGGCATTTTTCTCCTCCTCCCCTCCCCAGGGGAAAAAACTCATCTGGTAGTTTCTTATTTTTTTAATTAAATTTTATTTTTATTGATGTCTTTTGTTTTGTCATCATGTTCTTTTCCAAATATATCCTTCTCTACTCCCTTATCCAGCCAGCTGTCCTTTATTACAAAGACTAAAAAAGAAGAAAAAAAAGCAATTCAGCAAAACTAACCATCGCTTCCTATTTTAACCAATTATTTTTACTAACTGGGTGCTAAGCTCAGTTGTTTCTACCTGTCAGGATCCTCTAAATTGGGGCACCCTGTGACAAAAGTCCAGCTACTAGTTGGCAATTAGTCAGCCCCCAAGCAGGGCATATCATTTGGGTTCTCATCCCTATCCCATAATTCTTTTACTGACACTGAGTCTCTAAAACATTCCTTCGAGCAAGTGTTACAAATTTTCTTCACTTTCTTTAAGCCCCCAATATTCCCCATTACCCCATATGAGTCCTTTGTATCAGCACAGGAATATAGCTAGTGAGAGAAATTATTTTTCTATTATATTAATAATCAATTATTAAATTAGGATTAAGCCTTTTTTCTCTTTATTCCTTTATTCAGGAACCAACCCCTGTAGGTCAGTGAGCCAATCTTTGAAGGACAAGGCTGAAGATGAGATTTCTCAAATCCTCCCCAGAACATACGAGAGGGACGTGGATCTTGGGAGGGACGCCACCCAGCAAGGAGACCTTAATACTGTCTAGAGTGTAAACAGAATCTATTCTAGGTGAATTCCAGCCCTAAAGCATTGTCTATGCCCTTGTACCCCTCCATTTGAGTTTAAAGTGACCCACCTCATAAAGAAGAAAACCAACCAGAGTGATCTAGATAGAGATGAATTCCCCTCCCTGGGTTGCTGGAGGAGGCCTAGTCTTGGGATCACACCCCATTCTCAGCTGGGCAAACTAAAGACCTCATTTAAATGCCTACCTCCTCATTCATTGCTCACAAATGAGGGTTGATTTCTCTTGTCAGGGGCAGTCCCTTTCAAAAAAAAAAATTATTTAAGGCATTTAGTGTCTCCATCAGCTGTCTTTGGTTATCGAGAGAAACCACTGGCCATCAATTTATTGATTATCAGCTAACCTTATTTATTATTAATATTAATATAATTATTAATTACCCAGAAACTGTCTCTAGGGCTTTTCATTCCTCTCACTAGAGAGCTGAAGGGGACCTTAGAGGCCACTGTGTCCAGAGTGTGATTTTATCTAAGGAGGACAATGAAGGCCAGAGAAGTAAAATGACTTGTCCAAGGTCACACCTCACCTTATGAGATGAGATTTGGAATGGCCTTTTGCTGACAGCTGCGCATTGCTGCATTGGACTTTGTGTGAATTTGGAATCAGAAGACCTGGGTTCCTATCCCATCTCTGCTTATCTTACTGAGTAACTTTGGAAAAATTCTTTAATCTCCATGGGTCTTAGTTTCCCTCTTTATAAAATGAAGGAGTTGAGTGAGATGATCTCCTAGGGTCTTTTCCTGCTCTAAATACGACCATATGGATTCTCCCTCTAATCCAAATCCAGCAGTGACCATAGCAATGTCCCAAGCCCAACCTAAGGGCCTCCTGCTGAGGGTACCACCAAACTGAAGCCGGTGACATCACGATTATTTATGGAAAGAAGGTCAGACGTTTGTTCTCTCCATATCTCTGATTCATCTATCCCAGGCATGAACTCACAGCCCTCAATCTCTGACACTGAAACTGTCCTGTTCCCCTTCTCCTTCCAGAGCCTTTCACAGAGCTCACATGCACCTACCTCTCCGTCCACAACCTAAGCAGAGACTTTCCTGAGGGACTGAGTCTTGATGACTGTCCTTGCACAGGGTTTGGGAGGGAAACGAATGAAATGGGGGTGGAGATGACCCTATGATCCACCCCTCCTCACCCCCTCAACATACCCAGGACCAACCATTCATCAGTACAAGAACACTGCTGCCTCAGAGGCTTGGCAAAGGTGTCGCATAAATTCTCCTTCACGCAGGCTGAGTTCTGTGGGATTTATGTTTCCTGCCCAGAGCACAGAGCTGAGAACACACCCACCTCCTGCACCCACCACCATCCCCAGTCTTGCTCACAAGGCCCCAGGGTTTCCTTTCCCTCCTCATATGCATCTTCCTTTGCTGCATTCTAGTACTCTGCTCTCCTCTTCTCTCCTACCCTCTCCCCTGTCTCTCCTCTTCCATCTGTTTCTCTCAGCTGGGATTCCAGAAAAACAGAGCAGAAGTCTGCAGGACCTTGAGACTGGCCTGGGCTAGGGCTGGGTTCCCCCACCCAAACATGGTCACTTTATGATAAGGTTCTTTGGCCAGGCCACATTCATTTCATGTGTCTGTTACCTGTTGGGAACCCTGCTGGTCACATCCCTAGCACTAGGCAGTCAAGTAATCTTCCAGGGGCCAAACTGTCTTTCCCTACCCTCTCCTAGGTCCAGAGCAAGAAAAGACCTTATAGGTCATGAATCCAGACACTATTTTTTTTTTTCAGATAAGAAAAGTGAGGCTTTAGAACAATGACAGGCCCAGGCCCCATTCCCTTTTCTACCCTCACAGAATCACCAAGCTGGAAGGAACCTGAGATATCATCTTGTCCTATCCCAGAGGCCCAGAGAGAAAATTAGTTCCCCAAGGTCACACAAGGTAAGTGCTAAGAACTTCAAGCCAGATTTTCTGATTCAGATACCTTTGCCACTATTCTGAGATGATAGTCTAGTCTGATGACTGTGCCTTGTGCCTCCATTTCCTTTCTGTGTCCCTTGGAACCTATAACCATATATAGAAAGTATAGAATATAAAAAGAAAAGGAGAGCTGTTTGCATGCAGCACAAGTATCCTAGATCAGCTAGGACAGTGAATGTGACCTTGTGTGCATATGGGCAGAGTAATGGGAAAGTAGTAGTACTTGATGTTTCTGGGAATTGTGTGGTGGAACATGTAATACTACACCATTGCTTTGGGCATTTGGTTGCTATGTGACTGAACCCCAGCATCTCTATGCCTCAATTTCCTCATTTGTAAACAGGGGATAAGAACAGCACCTACCTCACAGAATTATTGTGAGAATCAAATGAGCTAACATGTAAAGCATCTTGCAAATCTAAAAGTGCTATGTAAATGCTAGCTATTGTTATATATCATTTTGGTTATGGTATGTTATATAGCATGTATATCTGTGGAGACTGTCATTTTGTGTGATTGGTTTTATGTGGAGTGTGGTGTGTTGTGTGTGCCTCCTTATAGAATATGAGCTCCTTCCAAATGTTTTTCTTACTATCTCTTAGTGATTCCTCCCTTCCCCAGTTCTGCCCACAAAGGAAGTCACGGCAGAGCTGGACAAGGAGGAAATAAATCTGGGACAGCTTCAAAAGAGGGGAATGTCAGATAAGGGAAGGTGAGAAGACTGAATGAGGGAGCAAGAGTTTCATTAATGCCACTTAAGATGATTGGTTACATTTAATGAGCTGGACAGAAAAGGGCAGGGAAAGAGTTCAAAAGAGTCCAGCACTCTCCACAGCTGCACCCTATCCCCACCCTTACTGCAATATACACCCAAGTTCAAATACATGAGAGTGCAAATGCAACTCAAACATAGCCCAATACTATAGATTACAGATAGATAAGAACAATGATGGAAAGAGAGTGAGAGATAAAGATAAAGAGATAGACAGGGACAGAGAGAAAGGGTGGAAAGGATAGGGAAAGAAGGAAGGAAAGATGAAAGGAAGGAAGGAAGGAAAGATGAAAGGAAGGAAGGGAGGTAGGGAGGGAAAGATAGATGCAGAGAAACAGAAACAGAGAGGGAAAGAGACAAAGTCAGGGTGAGAGACCGAGAGGAAAGGTGACAGAGACAAAGTCATAGCAAGAAGGAAAGAAACGGAGAGTGAAGAAGGATAAGAAAGAGGCAGAAGAAAAAAGGAGAGGGAGAGAGGAAGAAAAAGAAGACACTCTCTTACAGACTCCCCACCTAGAGAACAGATTGTAAAGTCTTATCCCTGGAGTAGCAGTGCTGCCTATAGGGGACATCAGGAAAAGCAGGAGAGTAGCCTAGGCTCTGTATGGGAGGAGAAAACCACAGACAGGCCAACTACTAATTTAAAAAAATATACATATATGTATATATATGTATATTTTTTTTGAATTGTTGAATATATATATATTCAACACATATTCAAATGTGCAAACAAGAAAAACAATTATATATGAAACTCAAAGCTGGGTGGTAGAGTAGATAAAATGCCTGGAGTCAGGAACACTTCTCTTCCTGAGTTCAAATATGGCCTCAGATACTTCCTAGCTGAGTGACTCTGGGCAAATCACTTAACCCTGTTTGCCTCAGTTTCCTCATCTGTAAAATGAGCTGGAGAAGGAAATGGCAAACCACTCCAGCATCTTTGTGAAGAAAACCCCAAATGAAGTCATTAGGAGTCAGACACAAACGAACAACAATAAGTTTCTTTGACTTGCAATTCTTTTAATGTGTGCATCAACTTTAATAAGGTAATAAAAAAAAATCTTGTTTCTCTGTCCTCTTGTAAGCCTCTTTATTACCTGGGTCTTGTCGCTGCTACCTTCATTATTATTTACTGAAATGCCATCAGCATATATACTATGCTTTCTCCAGTAGCCTTCATTTTATACATCTTCCCAAATGTATTTGCAGCCTTCATCTCTGATATTTCTTAAAGAGACAATAGTGTTCTGTTGCCTTCACAAGGAAGCTGAAGTCCAGAGAAGAGGACAAGTTACTGCTCTAAGCCTTGGTTTCCTCATTTGTAAAATGAAGAGGTTGGATTGACCCCTTCCAACTCCATGAGCTGCATTAGTATCAATGTAATATAAAGAGGGATAAAGGAAGATCCCTAGATCCCCTTGGAAGGAGTTATGAGAAGACTTGAAAAGAGTTGCATAGCATGAAGCTGCATGGGTAGGAACACTGGAATATGGAGAGGTTTTCTTCTCCTTCTGTTAATAATAATTATATGTTCCTAGTAATGTGATCAGTGGAACAAGTGGCTACTCTGGACCTCACTGCCTAGAGGCCAGGTATGGTTCATTTCAACTCTCCCCCTTTACCAGCTTCAGAAAGATCATGGAATCATAACTTTCTAACTGGAAGAGAACCTTACTGAAAGCCATCCAGTCCAAGCCCTTTATTTTATAGGTGAGGAAATTGAACTCAGGGAGGTTGATGATTTGCCCAAAGCCACACAGCTAATAAGCCATAGTGCTAGGATTCAAAACACAGAGCTTCTGATTACATAGTCCAATGTTCCTTCCAATGGGTCCCATGTATAACGAGGACATCTTGGAGAACTATGATTGTCATATATGTACTGTGACTATCTGAATTGAGAGTCAAAATTTTACTCTTTCCAGGGTTACGGTAGGGAGTAAATGGGGTAGGAAGGTGATGAGGAAGAAAGAGGGAGAAATGGCCTGACCAGGGACCTAGACAGCAGTCAGTCTCCTTGCCTCTCCTGCTATATTTTCCATCTCTTCTGAGAAGTCCCAGTCAGTGCAGGCTCTTGAAGCTTTCCCCACCAGGGCACGCTGTGGGATAATTTGAGGCAGTGGTTTTCTGCAATGAGCTGGATGCCCCTGGCCTGTGAAGGTTTGGACAAGTCCCTACCCCTCTGAGCCTTAGCACTCGTCTTTTTCTACCTGGAAGACAAAATAACACCTCTCATCAGGATTTGGCTCCTACTCCATATGCCTAGTGCCCCAAAGAAAGAGAAGAGGACTGAAGACAAACTGGGGAAGGAGGAAATAGATCCCGAAGAATTCCTTTCAATTTCTTTAATTATGTATGGTTTCCCATTCACCCCAATCTGCTCCCCCCATACCCAGATGAGCTCTCTAATCAACTAGATGGGATTACAGAGTGTGCATGGGTAATCTGGAGCAGCTAGATGGCACAGTAGATAAATCACTGGGACTGGAGTTAGGAAGATTTTAGTTCAAATTCAGCCTCAGATACTTTTTAGCTGTGTGACCCTGGGCAAGTCACTTAACCTTGTTTGCCTCAGTTTCCTCATCTGTAAAATGAGGTAGAGAAGGAAATGGCAAACCACTCTAGTATCTTTGCCAAGAAAACCCCAACTGGGGTCAGGAAGGGTTAGATATGGCTGAAACAAATGACCACCAACAACAACAAAATCAGTAATTCGGCTGGAGGCATTTCCCTGTGAAAAAGTGGTCATGGCCCACTGCGGCCTTGCTGAGAGTACACAGGAAACTCAATCCATTTTTCACTGCCTTGAAGAGCCCCCCAACAAGAGGTTGACTGGGATTCAGAAAGGCAGCTTCTCATGGCCGTAGGAGTTGCCATTTTGGGCAAGGTCTCCTTATGTAGGAGAACAGCCATCTCCTGACCTTTTCCCTTTGCCCTCTTTGAACTTTGCCCAGTTCAGAAGACAGGCAGCAGCAGATGATTGGACTTGCTCCTGCTTCTGGAAACCTAAGATTTCCCTGGAATAAATTCTGAAGTGGTAGTATAACAAGCCAAAGAGAGAAACTGATCTTTTTGGGTCAGGCTCCTAGGATCAGACATGGTCTGTGAATGCCCAGAATATTTTGAGGACCTTGGGCCACAGGTTATATCTAAACAACAGAATACTAAATGACCTTTAGAAATCCTCCAGTCCAACCCCTTTATTTTACAGATGAGGAAACTGAGGCACAGGGAAGAGAAAGTGATTTGTCCAAGGTTACATGGCTAGTAGGGGTGGCAAGGCTGTTCCAAGCTCCCTTTCTCTTTACTTCTGAGGTGAATCAAGTCCATTCAAGCCCGAAGAAGTCTGATTCATTTCCAGTGCTGAGAGAAACCATATATTAAATCCTCTACACTTCAAATAGGCTGTTTGTGAACTTCAGTACATTGTAATTTTTCCTCCAGGCCAATCTCTGTACCTGTTTTTATTTTATTTTTTTTACCATATTCTGGCACTAGCAATTCAGCTGACCACTAGCTTGTTAATATTTACATAGCTCATTATAGCTGGCAAAATACTTTACAAGCACTATTTATTTTTATTTTCACAACACCACTGGGAAGTAGGTGCTACTATTATCCTATTTTGTAGATGAGGAAACTGAGTTGTACAAGTCCTTTCCCCTCGGAGCCTTAGTACTTGTCTCTTGCTACCTGGAAGCAGAACTCCAAGGGGTAGGGACTGGGCCACAGTTACATAGCTAAGAAGTATCTGAGGTCAGTCTTGAACTTAGGTCTCCCTGACTCCAAACTCATTTTAGGCCTTTTGACAATCTGTATTGTCACAATACATTTTTTGATAGTCACCTTCTCTGCCCTACCTCCCTCCTCACTTTTTTTCCTTTCTAATTTTTAAAAATATTTAAGGACCTTTGCACTTTCAACACAAAATCTTGATCCATAGGGTCATAGAGGTCACTTGACCTCTCTGGACCTCAGTTTCCTAATCTATAAAATGGGGACAATTATAGCACCTACCTGCCAGGATTGTTACAAAAATAAAATTAAATAATACTTGTAAAGTGTTTTACAAACCTTAATGTGAAACAGGTATGGAATGGAATGAGCCAGAGTGACTGTGGTTTAGATTGGAGAAGGTACAAAGAGATTAGCCTGGAGGAAATTTAATTCATAATCATTTGGGAGGGTAGAAGATAAACTGATAAAGCTTAATGTTTATATACAAATAATAGTGTGCTGATATAGCAGTTTAGAATTTACCAAGCACTGTTCACACATTATTTCACTTGATCCTCCCAACCCCAGTGGGGTAGATAGGGCTGGTTATTTTTGAAGAGTAGAGCTCGGGCTCAGAGAGGTGTGATGTAACTCAAGTCACACAGCAAGTAAGAGAGGGACTTGAACTAGAAGTCTAATTCTCTGTCGGTTACTTCTGATTTTAATGTGAATCACAACAATATTGAAGAATATTACATAAACTTGGTAAAGCAGTGGCAGGCTTTCAGAGGACTGACTCCAATTTTGAAAGAAGTTGTAAAAGTAAAATGCTATCAAACAGCATCAAATGTTCTCTTTTGTGAAACAAAGAGGCAATAAATGCAGCAAACCTCAGTGTTGTCTTATTTTAAGAAACTGCCACACCTTCAGCAAAATCAGTCAGTAGCAACAAGGCAAGACCTTCCATCAGCAAAAAGATTATGAGTCACTGAAGGCTCAGATGATGGTTAGCATTTTTCAGCAATGAAGTATTTTTAAATTATTAATTAAATTTAAATTATTGTACATTTTTAGACATAATACTACTGCAACACTTATTAGATGACAATGTAGCGTAAACATAACTTTTATATGCACTGGGAAACAAAAAAAATTCATGTGACTCTGTAATATTTGCTTTATTGTAGTGGTATGGACCTGAACCTGCAATGTATCTAAGATATGCCTGTACTCAAATCTGAGTTTTTACTGAAACTGTTCTTCCCAGGGTTTCCAATAATTTCCTAATTGCCAAATTCAGGGGTCTTGTCTGTTCTCATGCTTCTTGAGCTCTCTGTATATTTTGACATGTTTTGACCATTTGCCCCTGGATACCTTCCCTCTCCCTTGGCTTTCATGATACTACTTTCTTCTGATTCTCTCCCTGACCTCATCATTCACCTTCATTGGTTCATCATCCATCTCCTAGCCAGTAAATATGCATGTGTCTTTTTGTTCCTAGACCCTCTTCTCTTTGTGGGTGAGCAAAGCAATTCCCATGGATTCAATTATTACCATTCTGTACATAGCTCCCAAATCAATATACTCCGATACATCTTGCCACCTGAATGTGCCATATGTACCACAAATTCAACATGTCCAAAATGGAATTATACTTGTCGTTCGGTCTTTTTTTCAGTCCTGTCCAACTCTTCGAGACCCCATTTTGGGCTTTCTTGGCAAAGATGCTGGAGTGGTTTGCCTTTTCTTTCTCTGGCTCATTTTACAGATGAGGAAACTAAGGCAAACAGGGTGAAATGACTTGCCTGGGGTCACATAGCTAGTAAGTGTCTGAGGCCAGATTTGAACTCAAAGATTAATCTTCCTAATTCCAGACCCATTCTATCCATTGTGTCAACTAGTTGCCCTAGGTATATATTCTCTCAAAATTCAATCTCTCCTCCAAATATCCCTATTTCCACTAATAGTAGCAGCACCATCCTTTCAGTGCCCAGGGTGCACAGCCTTGGAGTCATTTTTTATTCTTCTCTCTCCTCCCATATCTATTACCTAGTGTTGTTGATTTTACTACCACATCTGCTGCATTAGTGCCCTTCTTTCCACTGACACAGCCACAGGCTTAGGCATTCATGACCTCTGACTTAAGACTACTACAAAAACCTCCTAACTGATCTTCCAGCTTTCAGTTCCAGTTCTCTCCCCTTTCTAACCCATTTGCCACATAGCCAAAAAATGAAAATAAATACAATAAAGTCCAAACATGTTATTCCCCTGATCAAAGATCTTTAGTGGTTTCCTGTTGCCTCTAGAGCAAAACACCATCTTCAGCCAGGAATGGAAAGTCTTCTACCACTGACTCCCACCTCCCTTTCCAACATTTCAAATTATTCTTATAAACACATTTTATATTCCAACCACACTGGTCTATTTGTTCTCCAAACTCAATATTCAATCTTCATAACTTTCATAGCATCCCCTTGCCTAAAATCAGTCGATCCAAAAACATTTATTAAGTATTCACAATTTGCCAAGCACTATGCTCAGCACTGGAGATACAAATAAAGGTTGAAAAGAAAAAGTTCCTGTCCTCAAGGAGCTTATATTTTAATGGGTGGAATCAATATGGAGATAAACACAAAACATGTACACAGGGCAGATAGGAAGCAATCTCTGAGGGTAAGGCACTAACAGCTGAGAGGATAGGGAACAGGCTCCGGTCAGAAGGTGGGATTTAAATTGAGACTTCAAGGCCAAGTAAGCTAAGAGCAGGGAGGTGAGAAGGGAGCATTCTAAGCATAGGGAACAACCAATGCCAAGGCACGGAGATGGGAGATAGAATATAACGTGTGAGGAACAGCAATTATACCAGAGTAGATGGATTGTGGAGTAGATGGGAATATAAAAAAACAGAAAGGTTCTTTTCTGCCTGGCTGCTTTCAAGTAAGGAGGCAAGGACAGTTGAAAGCCTGGATGGGGGCCAACTCAACCCTAATGGCCCTGTTGCTCTGTCCCTGTTTTAACTCTTAACTTCTTGCCTTAAGTAAAAGAATACTAGAGATGCAATGGACTAGGTTACAACTTTGTGAATTTTAAAAGCTCAGGAGAACACAGGAACTGAAATGTATGTATGCAAAAGTTTTTGGGCAGTCAAGCCCATTGAGGAGTGAGGAAGCCTCAAACAACTTGCTTGACATGGCCCAGCAAAGGACTGACACCAAGATGCTCGTTTCTGGAAGGGGGGTGGGGGGTGGTGCTTCACTCATCAGCGATGCCACATTTGGAAGTGATGTTGGGGGGACAAATACTTTGAAGTAACCAACTCAAGTGTGAGCTCACTTCTCCCAGGGGCTGAGGTGGTGGTAGGGATGTGGGGTGCCCTCAATTCAGGAGGATGTATATGTCTTTCTGTTTTTGCCTTATGTTCTCAGTAAATAACCCTTTTGTAAAAAACTTTTTAAAAAGACTTGAAAAAATAGGAAGGGGACAGATTAAGAACAGCATTAAACACAAAACAGATAATTTTATATTTGATCCTAGAGGTAACAGGGAGACTCTAGTTTACTGAGTAAGGAAGTGACATAAGGAAAGACTTGAGGTAGGGAGCCTAATGTGAAAGCTACTGTGAGAATATGTCAAGAGGTGAGAAGGCACCAAACTCCAAGAGGAGTGATAAAGAGATAAGATAGGAGAGATGTTGTCAAGATAGAAAATCAGAAGACTTAGCAACCAAGTGGATGTGTGTTGTGAATGAAAACAAGTAGAACTTGACAAAGAAATTTTGAGCCTGGGAGTAAGGTAGTGCCCTCAACAATAATAGGAAAGTTCAGAAGAGAGGAGGGGTTGGGGAAAAGAGGTTGAATATGTTGTCTTTGAGATCCTATGGGATATAGAGATATGGGAATCTTCTTTATAGAGATAACTGATCTCATGGGAGCTGATTAGATCACCAAGATATGACAGATAGAAAAGGGAAAAGGACTCCAGGCCAAGTGATGGGGACACCCAAGGTTAGTGGGCCTGACATGATTAAAGAACTAGCAAACGTATTCCTGACTCACCTCTACCTCTTAAACTCCCTGGCTCCCAGCAAGGCTTAGCCCAGATATCATCTCCTACATACAATTTTTCCCAATCTCCCTAGTGAGTATTCTCTCCTCAAAATACTTGTATTTTATGTGTATACATGCTTTTACCTCCTCAGGATAATGTAAGCAATTTGAAGGCACGGAATATTTCATTTCAGTCTTTGTATCTGCAGTAACTAGCACAATGCTTGTCATGGAATGGATATTTGTTTGCATCATACAATCAGACTTAGCTTACACCTGATGTTTTCAATTCTCAATCAATGGCAGATCATCAACTATGAATAAAGGCTGAGGATAACAGATATGGGAATCAGTGATTGAGCCATGGTGGAAAATTGGTAACTCTGGTCCTTAATCTAAAGTAAGTAGGGTCAGCTCAGCTCTAGGCAAGATCTTGACTTACACTTAACTGTAAACCCCTGAACTGAAATGAACCACATCCTTTTTTTCTTTTGCTCAATTTTATTTTTTATTGAACCATTACCTAAACTGAAGTTGCTGCTTTTAGCATCTATTAAACCAGTTCTGACCATAGTGAGCTGGAATATCAACATAATCTTTGAACTGGAAATATTCAATCCCTTGTTCAGGACACTCTTCAGCAGTATACAGCCGTCGAACGTTCAGGAGTGGAGAAACTGTATCTCATTGCTGGCAAGTGCTTTGAAGGACTTGGTGAAAGTTTAGCAGAGAAAGTGAGTTAGAAGGAGTCCTGAGGATCCAGTGTTGTCCATGAACAGGAAAGGAGCTGTCACGAGTGCCAGGCCGATGGCCAGGAGAGACCTCCAGGTTGCTGTTGCCTTTCTGTTCTCCGGAGTCTGGTGTCAGGAAACCAAACCAATCTGATAATTACTCCATGAGTAGACAGGATGCTGGATTGAGAGTCAAGAGTCTTGGGTTCTGGTCTTGGCTCTGTCATTAATTCGTTCAGTGATCTTAGATCTCCCTCCCCGCTCTGGGCCTCAGCTTCCCATGTGTTACATGGGAAGATCTCTAAAGTCCTTTCCAGTACTAAGATCCTAACAATTAGTATTGTGAAAGTACAAATAGGATTAACTCCTGCTTCCAGGATCCAGTTTTCCTCAGACTGTGCCTGAGCCTCAAACCTATCACCATCTGATCGAAGTGTCCCAAGGCAGCCTGGAGGCCAAATTTTCCTCACTCCATGTTGTCAGACCCTCTTCTCTCTGTGGCTAGCCATGCCGGACAACAACGGGGGGCTACAGAGTAGGAAGTGGAATTCAGGGTGGACCGTACAGGACTTCAGCTGTTAGCCTAAGCTTGGGGGAAAGTGACTGCATTGATACTGCTTGAGATGCCACTCAAGTCTGAGGAGACTATTCTGGGAAAGGGCATTCCTGAAATAAATCTTCACAGAGAATTCCTGTTTGAATGTTCCATGTCTGGACAGACCAAAATGATGGGAATGTTTCTAGGTTAACCAGTGATAATCTGAGGACTCAAACTTCAGACTGGGTACTGTTTCCCAGCTACAAGTTTCTCTACTAAGTTCAAAGAAAAGATATCAGAAAGGAGAGATCTTCTGACTAGAACTTTGTTCTCTTCTAGAAAAGATTAATCTCTGAAGTCCAAGCCAAACACATGGAAAAGTTGCTGTTCGCACCCCAGTGGCACCATACCCTATAAGGAGTGGGAATTTTTCTTCTAAACTAAGGGAGGTCAGGAGGGGTTGAAACAATCACAAAAACCAAATTGGGCTTAACAGTGAAGCTAGTACCGCACTAAGGAGTGGGGAGCTCCTTCCCCATTCCTGCCACTGTTTGAACCAGAGCAGGGGTCACTGTTGATCAAGCAAGGCTGATCCAGATCTAGTAACTTCTAATGAAAAGTCTAATCAATAAGTATCATGGGAGCAGAAAATATTTCATAACGCCTTTGCCGGAAAGCACAGACTCTTTGAGCGTATATATCACAGACACTGGCCTCTCACAACATTTGGATTCTCATGATATTGCCCATAACCTCTAATTTCATTTTTTCAACTCCAAAGTCCTAAAAAGACAATGCACTCTTGGGAAATATGATAAGAGTTGTAAAAGATCCTTTCCACCACCTATTGAGACCCCATGCTAGCTGCCCAGCCCAAGGCCTAAGAGGAAAAATGGCCTGATAACCCAAGGTTCTAGTATTGAGTGGACATCTGAAACAATATCAGGCCTGACCACCTTGGCTATAGAGGGGGCTACAAACTCAGCCAGAGGCACATTCCAAATGCCTAACCCCATCTTTATTTACAGCTCCTCAGGCTACACAGTAATGGCAAAACAACTCAGCTCTCGAACTGTAACAGAAAGAAAAAAGGGAACTACTGGTAACCCTCTCAGTAAAACTACCAGCTGGGAATAGGATAGACCAGGGAACAACAGCAGCCGCTGAACCTCAGGGTACAGGACTCCTAAGGGAGAGAGGCTGCTGGTCTAGGAGAGACTTGGCATGGCTGCCTGATAACCCCGTAGGGAATGGGTTCTAGAGGGTTACCCAGGCATGAGGGAGCTGGGGCCAAAAGGTTTTGGAAAGCAGGGAAAAGGCCTCAGTTGGACATCTGGGAAAGGAAAAATGGAGACTTCCCAGACTGACCAAGATGGAGGCAGTAGCAGATGTCTACAGTGGAATCAGGTTGTGGGAGGATAGAGCTGCCACTACTTAACCTCACCACTTTAAAGAACCAATTTGATCCAACCCCGACTGGTCCCAGATCCCCCTCATATGACCCTTGCTCCTTCCACTTTATCTCAGAAGTATAAGGAGAGATGGGAGGGCTGCCATGCTCAGCTGCCTTGGCATCTAAAAGCCAAAGAGGGAAAATGACAGCTCTAGGCTGCCTGGAGGGCAGACAGAGCTAGGCAACTCCAGACTTATAGGTTTAGAGTACAGAAAAAGAGTTTGGGTGGTGACAGGGGCCAAGCCCCCCAAGTCACAGTAACAACTTGGAACCTCCCTAAAGAAAAAGGAAGGAGGAAAAGGGGAGGGAGGGCCTTGAGTGCCAATCAAGTCCATCCTTGCAGGTACTCAGCCCAACAAGAGCATGGCTCTTTACTTGCCCTGCCAGGAAGATGGACCCAGAGGAGAGGGAGAAAAACCAACAAAAATTCTGCAACTTTCAATCTTCCAGAGGCCATGGGGAGGAAGGGAGCAACCAGGCCTCTGCCCTTAGGACTTCTTGGCATCTTGTGTGTTCCGGCGTTTCAGGTCACTCAAGTCAAAAGGTTTGAAAGCTGTTGGGTGCAGAGGGAGTTGAATGTCAGTTTCTGAAGAAGATCCCTTGTCTAATCCCACCTTCCCTAAGGAAACCTTGGATCCATTCATTCTATCCCAATTTTGTATGAAACCAGTCTCCAAGCTGCCCCTGTGAGAGGATTCAGTCTGTCTCCTTCAACTAGATTTCTGAAAGAGGAAGCAAGTACTTCCTCAAGTACTTCCTTCCTAGCCCTGCATCTAAGTGGCCAATGCTCTCATGAGTTCAGAAGGGAAGCTAGGACTCAATAGCCTCCCCATGTCCTTCCAGGGGCACTCACTCTTCAGGCTGGGGTTAGGGACCTTCTCCACATACTCCTCCACCAGGCCACGCTCGCTGCCAGACATCTGGTTCCGGAGGTCTCGTTCCACACACTGCCATGCTGCACAGGAAGGAAAATAAGAAGTTAGGGACCGAGGCTCAAGATGCCTGCCATATGAACTTCTGGAGCCAGTTGTCTAGATTTGACACATACTCTGCAATGACAGTTAAAATTACAAGTCAGGGAAAGCTCCTTTTATTGCCACCTGCCCATGAATCAATCTCTCTCAAAGCCTACCTCTTCCTGGAAGCTCTTCCTAAGTAAGTAAAGCACTAAAATTAATCCTTCACTGTGCCCTCTCAACCGTTATGTACTTTGTTTCCAGGATATTAATCTGTACTCGTTGCCATGTTTTAGAAGTTGTACTTGTGTTTCCTGTCTCCCTAGCTAGATTTAAGGTATTTGAAGGTACTAACCATACCCTAGGCTCACAGAATATAAAAGTAAAGAGATCACCTAATCCAATCTCTTCATTTTACAGATAAGGAAACTAACACTTAAGAGTAGTAAAGTGCCTTAGCCAAAGATACACAAAAATTTAGAAATAACAGTAACTAACACCTACACAGTGCTTGAAGGTTTGTCAAGTGATTTACAAATATGACTTTTCTCCTCACGACAACCCTAGGAGGCGGGTGCTATTATTAACCCCATTTTACATTAAACTGAGGCAGACAGAGGTTAAATGAATCACCTAGGCCACATAGTCAGTATCTGAGGCTGGAGGTGACCAGAGCCTTTAGTATTCTCTCCCAGGAACTAATTCACGACTTTGCTTGATCCAATGTAGAATCTGAGTAACTCCAATGTTTCGGGGAATCTTCTTACAGAAAGGAGGGCAGAGGGAGAGAAAAATCTCCTTTGCAGAAGGCTGTTCTGTAGAACTAGAAGGAGGGTCACAAATAGATAATGACACAAGGGTAGGGACTCTGAGAAAGGTTACTTAGATTACTCACCTTCATAAATGAAGCGCACGTTCTCTTCGTGGGCTGGAGTGAAGATCTCACTGCTGTTGCTTGGAGACCGGGGGCTACTGTTCCTTTTGCCGTTGTAGACAACTCTAGAGACAGGGGAGCTGGGGAGAAACACCTGTGTGTGAGTGCCTGGGGAAAGGGCAGGGAGACTTATAAAGCACAAAGGCCCTAGGGTCAGGAGCTTGGTCTGTCTCTGCAGTGGGGATGACACGAGTCTCACCTGCTCATAGCTGGGGGTGTCTGGTCTAATCACTCAACTCAAATGGGTCTCCTTCTTGGCTTCAGTCTGCTGTTGGGGGAGCTCTGGAAGGGCAACTGCTAGAGAAGGAAAACCAAGTGTCAATGCAGGCAACTGCCTCCCTCTAGCCGAAGTCTACAGCAATAATAGGGTGAATTGGCGCGATGCTGGACACCTTGCTTCCCTTCTTGGTCTTTATGGGCAGCATAATCAGCAAACATGAGGTCCTGACCAGAGAGCAGAAGAGCCTGGGGAAAGGATCAGTGATCTGCTCTTTCTGAAATAGGGAACGAACTGGAATCTAGTCTGCAAAGCAGTAAAAACAAAGAAAACCACCTCAATGAAAAAAGTCAGTGAAAGACCCAAGGTTGGGGAAGCAGTAGAAAGGATGGATGCATTTGGAGAGAATATTACTATTAGTAAAAACAAGAGAGAAGAAAAGTACTTCAGAAACACATGCTGAGCCAGATATGCACTCCTTCCCACCCCATCCCCTTTTAGCAAAGGAAAACTGGACACAAACACAGAATCTTAGAATTAGAACAGAGAGCAGAAGCCAATCTAATTCAATCCCTAGTTGAACAATACCCTCTACAACATACCCAGCATGTATCATCAAGCCTTTGCTTGAAGACCTCCAGCGAAGGAAAATATCTCCCAAGGCAGCTCATTCCATTTCAGATAGCTTCATTTGTTAAAAAGTTTTGCCTTTTGTTATCCTTTCTTATACTGATATATGTATATTGAAATGTGTGTGCCTATTCACGATTAAGAAAACAATAACTTTTTTTAAAGCAAAAAAAAAAGAAAAAGTTTTGCTTTACATAGGTTCTCAGAGCACTCCACCAGAGACTTCCTTCTAAGATAATACAGAAGCATTTAAAATGACACTTTGGATCTGGCCATTCAACCATCAAATCCACTTAATTACATTATCACTTAGAATGACACCCAGAGGTGTCAAACACATGGCCCACAATATTCCTGAACTTAGTGTTAACCAGATTAAAGTGTAACTGAAAAATATTTATCAAAACAAATTAAAATACAATAAAACACATGCAGTTTTCTACATTAGTATGCAGTCTACAGGGAGCTTTATGTACAATGTGAGTTAGACACCATTATCTATTCTACATCTATCTCCTCCATAAAAACATGACTTTAGTCAACACCTTTGTTAAAGCATTCTGCTGAGCTACCAATCTAACTAACTACCCCAGCAAAAAATAATAATAAAAAGGTTACTATGGCAGATGATGAAACCATGCTGGCTCAGAGTTTCTTTTCTAGATATTAACTATCTCTTTAACATGTTCTAGAATTTTGCCAGAAATTGAAATCAAAACACTAGCCTATGCTCCAAAGACTATTATTTTCCTTTAAAAAAAAAATTGGGACATTGGTTCTCCAATAACTCTTGCTCTCCACAATCTTTCAAAGATCACTAACAAGTGGCCGAACAATCCTTTCTGCCAATTTTTTAAGTAATTTAAGATGTTGTTCATTAGGGCCTTGGTGATCTGAAGTCAGAGAAACAGGTCCCCTGGGCTTCGGTCAGGGCAAAACAGAAGAGGGAGGGAGTAAGTAAGATTACAAGAATCTAGTTAGGGCTTGACCTAGTCGGATCCTGTCACTGACCAATATTTATAGCGACCTTTTGCTCTGGGGATTTCCGTAGCCCAGGAGAAGGACTATTTTTAGTTAGAAGTTCTCAAATTAGCCAGACAGAGGAAAGCACTATACTGGTGATCGAGAGAAGGCAGAGGAAGCGGTGAACTGACTGAATAGCATCTCCAGCATCTAAGATGACAATCTAGGAAAGATGCAGCCCAGGAGATGGCACCCAGGACAAATAAGGACTGGTGCCTTCAATGCCCCCATTTTGATACCGCACTTGGGACACAGACAAGCATGATCTAGCCTGTATTTGAAGAGTTCACTAGCAAAGTGACAAGGAATGAGTAGAGAAAAAGGAGTAAACAGTGAATTTCACTTCTCTTTCTATTTTTAGACATCTCTGGAGGAGGAATCACGCTTGTGTGGGTATTTGTACATAGGCACATACCCCAAGAAGGTCTAAGTTAGGAAGAAAGTTCCAATATACACTAAAACAATTATAGAAGCATTTTTTTTTGTGGTAGCAAAGAATGAACCAGAAACAAAGTCAGTGACTATTAATCAGGGAATGACTGAAGAAATGGTGGTACATAAATATGACTGAATATTTGTTAACTCTATTTTGCAATAGACTATAAGAAGCAATGAAAACAGACTTGTTTTCCAGAAATGAGAAGGCTTATACGGACTGATGCAGAATGAAGTAAGCAGAACCAGGAAAATATTATGCACACTCATTACAACAATACAAACAGAAAGAATAACAACCCTTCCCCCAAAATAATCAAAACTGAACACTGAGTAATTACAATGGACAAATCTGAACACAAGTAAAAAGATAGGAGAATGTAACTTCTCCTTTTTTTGCAGAGACAGAATGAGTTATGGAAGTGGAACAATGCACATACTGTCAAACTTGGTTGTTGATTATTTGTTCTAAACTGTTTTTCTTTCTTTTTTATTCTTTTTTTTAAGGGACAGCTCTCTGGGTGAGGAAGAGGGAAGGGCATATTAGAAAATGAAGGTGATGTAAAACCAAAGGTATCAATAAAAATTTCTTTAAAATAAAACTGTCAGGATCTGAAAGGCTATAATAAAGGCAGAATGCAGATGTGGGCTTTCTCCACCCAGAGGCAATGACTACCCAGCTTTCAAATCTACATTAAACCAAACTGCTGTACAAACATAAACCTAAGAACATTAGAGAAATTTGGTAAGGACAAAAAGAAATTTGAATAGAGACATTAGAAATAAGTAGGGATCAAGAAACTCCTTTTGCTGAATTTCCTGTAGCATTTATAAGAATAAACTACACAATTTAGCATATTTACTCAGGGAATTGCAGAGTGAGAAGGACCTGAAAGATCATCTAGCCCAATCTCTCACCCCATGCAGGTCATCCAGTCCAAGTCCAAAGCTGACAGGTCTTTAATCAGGCACTGCCAACAATAGACAATGCATTACCTCACAAAGCAAATCACTCCACTTTCAGAAAGCTCTAATTGCTAGGTTTTTCCTCTGGATATAAAGCTGAAATCTGCCTCATCATAACTTCTACCTTGTTACTGTTCTTAGTTTTACTCTATGGAATGATACAGAATAAAACTAATTCTCCTTCCATATGACAGCCCATCAAATGTTTTAAAACAGTAATCATATTCTAAGTTTTCATTTCTCTAGGCTAAAAATCCTCAGTTCCTTCAATATGATATGTTTTTGAGTCCCCTCACCACTCTGCCTATCTCAGATGGAAGTGTTCCAGTATGGCAATGTTCTTCTTTTTACCATATACTATCTCATGTGTGTTACCTTCCCAATCAAAACACAAGTTTCTCAAAGTTCAGAAGGAAAACACAGACAAACAGGGAAGTTTTAAAAGTAACATGTAGAGTTTATTATGTATTTGAGGGGGGAAGTAAGCTGTAATAGAAATTCTTGTTTTCATACATAATCTTTTTCTATTCTGTTTAGTGGGGAGTTTGCTGTTCTTTAAATTGATAATTTTTTTAACCCACAAACTGAAGGACCAAGGCTGTGTTCTACTTTTAATGTAAATTCTCATTCCATCCCTAATATTGAGTACTCAAAAGTATTTGCTGACTTGATGAAGAAAGCATTTATTTACACTCCTTTTTGGTCTCCTCCGGTTAAAGACAAGAACTCTTCACTGAATTATTTTTCAATGTGTCTCTTACCAGGATATTGTTCTAAAACAAGGATTCTAGACATCCTTCCTGGTACCTCTCCCTCATTCTTACTAGGTTCTATCCTTTATAATACCTAGTGGTGTGATGCAACCTCCACAGGCATCTCCCATCTGATGACTCCAGTCTATAGAAGAGACTCAGAACCAATCCCTCTGCAGCCCTCATTGTATGTTGCTGTTTCATTAAGTCAAGAGTTCTTACCCCTATTTGTTGTGGTGGTCCCTTTGGCAGTTTGGTGAAGCCTATGGGCCCCTTCTTAGAATAATATTTTTAAAGGCATAAAATACATAAGATCACAAAGGAATCAAAAGGTTAGTGAAAATAAAGATGTAATTTCCTACCTATCCAAATTCATGACCCCCTGAAATCTATCCATGGATCTCTAGTTAAGAAATTCTACATGAAACCTTTTCTTTGATCTTAACCAGTGGTTCCTTTAAGAAGTTCAACCTATCCCAGCTGAAGAAACATTTCCATTAAAAATCAGTTGGAAAAAGGGCACACAAATACAAAAACACTTATAGCGTCTCTTTTTGTGGTGGCAAAGAACTGAAAATTGAGGGGATGCTCATCAATTGGGAAATGGCTGAACAAGTTGTGGTATATGAATGTAATGGAATATTAATTGTAATAATATTGTTTTAATAATAGTAATATTGTAATGTATTCCATTACATTCATATACCACTTGTTCATATAAGAAATGATGAGCAGGTGAACTTCAGAAAAACCTGGACTTACATGAACTGATGCTGAGTGAAGTAAGCAGAAACAAGAGAACACCGTACACAGTAATAGTCACATTGTCTGAAGACTAACTTTGATAGACTTAGCTCCTCTCAGCAATGCCAGGGTCTAAGACAACTCCAAAAGGCTCATGATGGAAAATGCAATCCACATCCAGAGAAAGAACTATGGAGTCTGAATGCAGATTGAAGTATAACATTTGCTCTCTCTCTTTTTTGTTTTGTTTTGTATCTTCTTTGAATGTGGTTCATTCCATTGGTTATAACTCTTCTTTGCAACATGATTAATGTGAAAATACGTTAAATTTGCCTATATCAGATGGCATGCTATCTTGAGGAGGGGGCAAAGAGGGAGGAGGAAGAAATTTAAAACTCAAAAGCTTGTGGAACTGAATGTTGTAAACTAAGAATAAGTAATTTTTTAAAAAAAATGAATTTAAGACTAAAAGGATGAAAAACTATTCCCTGCCCCCATGGGTTTCCCTACAATCTGACACTGCCTCCAGTCATGGAAGTTTAGTCATAGGAAAACAAGGAATGAAAGAGAAGCACTGGAACAGTGGTTCTCAACTTTTTTAAGTGTGACGATGAGTGGAGTCAAGGTGTCTGAGAAAAAGCAGAGACTCACTTGACCTCCCTTCAAAACCCCTCAAACACCTTTAAGTAGGGCCATAAAACAATTCCTGGAGCAGCAGAACCCATAAAAGGACAGGATGAAATAATTTTTCAGTCAAAGACAATTTAGAAGGTCAGCAGGAAAGGTCTGGCATATCTGGGTGGGAGTGAAGCACACCGTTCAGCACAGGCTACACCAGCAGAAACCCAGCCCAACAGATCAGGAGCAGGCCTAGGGAGCCACTGAATCAGCAGTGGTAGCAACTGCTTTCAAAGCTCTCAGTCCAAAGATGGTAAGGGGGTTGAACAACTGGTCAGAATGAGATTAAAGGAGTCTCTTTGCTAGCACTGAGGCGGGACTCTGTTGTTTTGCCAATACTTGGATCCAGGTCCCAGTCCTGGGTGGCAGTTCCAAGGATAAGCACTAGCACACCAGAGCTTGCACCCTCAGTGAATCAATGACACTTGTCACAGCTCCAGGACAGAAAAGAGTGCTTGTGGTCAATCACAGATCAGAGCATGGGCTAGGAGAGTAGTAAACACATCTCTACTTAAATTATAAGACCTTGGAAGAACTGAAAACTTACAAGTCCATAGAAGAATCTCTGAAAACAGCTGCACAAAACCCATGAAGCTTGGGACAGTTCACTCACCATCCTGGAAGCAGAGCCCTACCTTAACGAAGAATTAAAAATCAAGCTGGAAAAATGAGTAAACAACAGAAAAAAATTCTGACCATAGAAAGTTATTATGGTGACGGAAGATCAAGGCACACACTAAGAAGAAGATAATATAGTCAACGCTCCTTTACATATAAAGTCTCCAAGAAAAATATTAATTGGTCTCAGGTCATGGAAGAGCTCAAAAAAATATTCTGAAAATCAAGTAACAGAGACAGAGGAAAAACTGAGAAGAGAAATGAGAGCAATACAAAAAAAATCTGAAAAAATAAGTCAGTAGCTTGATAAGGAGACAAAAAAATACTGAAGAAAATAACACCTTAAAAAACAGACTAGGCCAAATGGTAAAAGAGGTTCAAAAAACCAACGAGAAGAGGAACACCTTAAAAAGCAAAACTGGCCAAATGGAAAAAGAGGCAAAAAAAAAAAATCACTCAAGTACGATGATACCTTTTTAAGATAAACAAAATTTCAAAGACCCCTACAATAGAAATTGTACTATATTAACCAACTGAAAAAAATACATAACTGGAATTAGAATTTAAGTTTCTTGAGGGAAGGGACTATTTTCACCTTGTCTTTTATCCTAGTGCTTAATACTGTGTCTGATACCACACAGTAGTAAATGTTTTTTGACTGATTGATATGGACGTTCGGTAATAACTCTGTGAGCCTCAACCCCTACCCCAGGTTAAAAACTATTAGGAAGGAAAAAAATAATCTCCCCAGCCTGCTTAATTTATAAAACCTCACTGTTAAGGGGCAAGAAAAACCCAGCCTTCAATGAAGGCATTGGAATACATTAATCTTCATGCTCTTTTACTATCCAGAACCACAGCTCAACTGGCCTCAGTACTCCAGACTTTAGTGCCACAGAAATTACCCAAGATAAACTCTCTTCCTTTCTTCAAATATCACTCACTGAGTTTTCTCAGGACACAGACAGGCATCCCTAACTAGTTAGTATCATACGTAGGAGAAAAAAACAAAACAGGCTAGAATAGATTATGTTATCCTTTTCACAAATGTCATAACACTCCCACAGTTAGAAATATCAATTCTATGAAGATAACTCCCAAATTTTTATACAGTGTCATGCTATCCAACTGCCTAGTGGATATTTCCATCATCATTAAGGCATTGAATTTGGTGCCATCTCTCCAAAACTGATATGTCTAAAAAGGAAAATGACAAATGTTAGAGGAACTAAAAGAAAACAGGCACATGAAGCATTTGTTGGTAGAGCTATGAATTGATATATTCTGGAAAACAAGACTACTATACCCCCAAATTGATAAAACATGTATGTCCTTTTGCTCAGTTACTATATCTATACCCTAAAAAAAAGCAAAGAAGGAAAAAAAGACTTACAGATACAAAAATAATTATAGCAGCTCTTTTTGTGATAGAACTAGACTGCCCATCAATTAGAGAATGCCTAAAAAAATCACAGTATATCAATATAATGGAATAATATTTGCCAAAGGACAGTTTTGTTCAAACCAGGAAAGGTTTATATGAACCGATATGGAGTCAAGTAAGCAGAACAAGAAAAATAATTTATACAGTAACAGTAACAGTACAAAAAAATTTTGCCTTAAGACTCTGATCAATGGGATGATAAATTATGGTTCCAGAGGGATCCATGATGAAGCCTGCTACCCACCTCCTAATAGAAAGGAGATGCTCTCAGGCTGCAGAATGAAACTTAAACTTTTTTAACATGGGCCATGCCGGAATTTATTCTGCTTGATTATGCATTGTTACAAGAACTTTGTTTTCCTTTTTTTCCCCAATGGGGGAGGGGAGAGTAGATTTCTGTTAATTAAAAAAAAATTTAAATAAAATAAAAAGGTAAAAAATGACTTGTCTAAAATTTGCCTTTTTCCCAAACCATTTCCACTGTGGTACCACCATTCTCCTAGTTACCCAGATTTAAAACCATAGAGCTATTTTTCTCCTCTCCCTCGCCCTCCACAGCCAGTCTTCCAGCTTATTCTTACTCCTACCACCTCAGTCCAGGCCCTTATCACTCATTTTACTCATCTGTAAAATACAGAGATGGGTCTAGATGATCTCTAAGATTCTTTCTACCCTTAAAAAGAATGTCTCATCCTATGAAGCTCTGACTTAAACTTTTGCAATAGTGTCCTAAATCCCTCTGTCTAGCATCTCAGCCATTGCCTCAATTCATCCTGTACACACTACCATCAGATTAATCTTCCTAAAAGAAAGCTTTCAATTAAGACAACTCTAAGCTCCATGAAGGCAGTATTTTTCACTTTGTATTTGAATCCCACAGTGCATAACATTTTAAAATATTTCAAAAAGAGAACCAAACTTTTAAAAATAAAAAATGCAGAAGGGGAAACAGAACAATTTTGTTTTTATAATATACAATATTATTTTTACAATAAACAACTTTATTCAATTCATAAATAACTATTTTTAAAAATAAACTATACATATATTTCTTATACAATCATTCTTATTCTTTGTACATATTGAAATGCTTAATAATTACTTTGACAATAAAAAAGAAAATTTTAAAATATGAAGGCCCAGAGAATTACAGTAGCTTGTATAAAGCCACATATTAAGAAACAGAAAAAAAAATTGCTAGAGGAAGCCTCTGCCTATCCCTCCACAGCTTGACTCTTCAGTGTATCTTTTTTATAGCACTCTTCAGGCACTGAGACTCACTTACATCAGTGTGACTATGCAGAGACTGGGTAATTTGACCTTCTGTGCCAGAGATGTTATAACAGTCCAGATGCAAAATGAATTTATCAAATACCCCAGAGTTTCAATCCTGAAATTCTAGCTGCCTACTAATATCCATCTACAACTGATATCCAGCCACATTTCAAACTCAAGATGTTAAAAAATAAACTCAGTATCTTCCCTCCTAAACTGAACTTCCTTCCTAATTTCCTTCTTTCTTTTAATGATACTACCATCTTTTTGGTTCAGATCAACAAGCACTTTAAAGCACTTAGCACATATGCAAGGACACAAAGACAACAACAATCCCTGCTTTCAAGGAGTTTACAATCTACAGACACCCAAGTTCTAAGCTGCAGAATCCTCTTTGCCTTTTCTCTTTACTTTATCATCAAAAATTCTATCAGTTCTACCTTTCAAATATCTGAATTCTGAAACATTTGTCAAATTTATTTTCATTCCTACTGCTATCTTCCAAATTAATTCAGGGCCTTATTACCTTTTATCTGCACTTCTGTAATCCCACCTCTGGTACTTACTCTCTATGTGACCCTGGACAACCTTAGGCTCTCTGGACCTCAGTTTCCTCACGGATAAAAGGAGGGGGTTGGACTAAACAGCCTCGAGGCCTCTTCCAACTTCCAACTTGAGCTTCTCAACTGGTCTCCCTGTCCTCCCTTCTCCCAAGTATCCATGACCCTGCTGTCCACTTAACTTTCCTAAAGCACTCCTATTCTGATCACTTCTTGCTCTGTTACTTTCAGTGGTTGTTGTTGCCTTTTGCTTTCTGAAAAAAATCTGCCCAGTAATCAAAGCTCTCCACAATGAATCCAATATACCTTTCCTGCCTTATCAACGCTACTCTCCTTCACAAACTCTAAGCTCCAGTCAAAATGAAGTCCTCAGAAGCCTCTATTCTCTTTCTACTCTTGCCTACCTTGGCTCACACCACATCCTGCCCCTGACACCTGAAATATCCTCTTTCCCACCTCCCTTTCCACTGAAATGTTTCAAGTCCCACTCCCTTCAAGAAGCTTTCCCTGATCCCCCTAGATAGAATAACTTTTCCCTCCCCAAACTTTTCTTAAAATTAAATCCATTAACCCATATTAATTTGCATTATAGTTGCTTGCATACATATTTCATCTCTTTCCATTGAAATGTTTCAAGTCCCACTCCCTCCAAGAAGCTTTCCCTGATCCCCCTAGATAGAACAACTTTTCCCTCCCCAAACTTTTCTTAAAATTAAATCCATTAACCCATATTAATTTGCATTATAGTTACTTGCATTTATATTTCATCTCCCTTACTAAACTATAATCTTCCTGGGCTCAAGAGCTATGTTTGATTTCATTTTTTTAAAAAATCTGGTACATAGCAAAGTGTACACCTAGAAGAAACTTGGCAATGTTTGCTGAATTGACACATCCAAAGACCTTCCTATATACTCTCACAACCTCAAGACCTCCAAAGAAAGAAAGAAGCAAATGGGGTCTGTTCCAGCTTCACTGGGGAAACAAATACAAAGTAATGTAGCAATATTTTCAAGACCCCACCGTGAGTAAGGTCACAATATGGAGATAAACCTAAGAAACCTGAATCATATTTAAAAATGCTTCCTAAGGATAAAATAAGGATCTTCTGCTTTGCAGAAGACAAACAAAGAGCAGTCCTGGAAATGGAAGTAATGTTTCCTGATTCTCACCCAACTTATTCATGCTTTGATTCTCATAGTCAATAAATATAATGGAGCAGTGGTATAGTGGAAAGAAAGTAGAGCCCAAAGCCTGGAGAGACATAGATTTGAATCCTATACCTCTGTGTGTCCTAGCAAGTCATTTAATCTCTCCAGGTCTTAGGTTCCTCAATGAAAAATGAACATTATCTTTAGTTACTTACCTCACAAAGTTGTTGTGAGAACGAAATGGGTAGGTAGTTGATGCCAGGCACTAAGAAGGGTTCAAACAGTCCTGAATTCAAATCCTGCTCAGAGACTCACCAACTATGTGATCCTAGGCAAGTCTCTTAACGGCTTACCTGCCTCAGTATCCTCATCTGTAAAATGGGAACCGTAACAGCACCTACCTCCCAGGACTGATGTGAGGACTGAATGAGTAAACATCCCTTTGCAAATGATAAAATGCTAGCTATTATCACTAAATGAAATAATGTATGGAAAGTGCATTAAAAACCTTAAATCATATGGAATAACCATATATAACTATACATATGTAATTATCATACGCATATTTAGATGGTTTAAGGTTTATAATATGATATAAACGTATATAAAATCATGTCTGCAGACCTCTGAACATTCCAGTTTAAACTAGTCAGATTAAATCTAGAAAGTGATCTTCAGACTCCAACAACAACAGGGCTTCTGAACTTTATCAGAAGGTGGATGCTGAACTGGCAGTCGCTTGGAGATCCACAAGACAACCTCTTGCTGCTGCTTCCTGCCACCCAGGCAGAGGAGGGGTGGCAGTCCAGGAGGGTATCTGAACCCCTAAATACTAGGAGTTCCAACTCCAGCTGTCACCCATCTGGCATTGATAAATCTCCCTTTGGTATGAGGAAGTGTAAAGCGCATACCTGTCAAACGACCCAGGTAAGTGTAAGGAGCAGAGTAAGGAGCAGGTTTGCCCAGAGTAAGGAACAAAGGCAGTGGGCTACAGCAGACTTCTGGGGGCAGCTCACCCCGCTACCTACGTGGACTCTCGGCAGTCACCAGACCCTTATTTTCCCTCTAAGGTCCCCTCCACAGTCAGACTGGCCCTAGATTCACATTCAGGAAGGTAAGTTACAAGAAGGGGCACCCCGTTTCAGCAGGCTTCAGGACGACCTGCTCTGGCTGCCAAGGTTCATGGACAGTCCGCCCTCAAAGTCAGGCTGCCCCCCCCTCCCCACCCCACACACCCTTCTGCACGATTCAGAAGAGCCCAGCAGGAGGGCAGTGTGGACCGGAGCGCCCGGCTCCGGGGCTCCCTCTTCTACCTCCGCCAGAGAAGGAGGGAACGGCGGTGCTTCCTGTGGGCACCTGGCTGGCCAAGGAGAGACCAAAGAAAAGGATGCCCAGGTAGAGCCGGTCTGCAGCGAGGCGGCTAAGTCTCCCGGAAACCACCCCACTACATCGCCTATGCCCTGGTGTCGCGACAGGACCATCTCATCCCGGGGTGGGGGGTCCCCTGGCCCCCACTCAGGGGTTATACAACTTGACAGGTACGCTCGTATATGTCACAGGGTAGGGCTCCTCCACTGGGAGGGGGCGGGGCCCACCTCACGACGTGACGTGCCGGTCGCATCGCGACAGTGCGGGATGGGGGGGTCGTATCGTGACATAAAGGGGGGGGTGGGAAGAAAGGGAGGAGGCGTGGCCCAGGCCGCGTCAGGGGCGGGGCGATCCCCACAGGTTTCCGGCGCGAGCCCAGTCCCGCCCCCCAGCCCCGGGCCCCTAGCCGCCCCCTGGCGCCTCACCTCGCCCAGTTTCAGACACCGCCACCGCCGCAGCCGCTTCCAGCTGGGAGGCCCGGGCCGGAAGTGACGAGACAGAGGAGCTGCGCAGGCGCAGGACGGGGGGAGAGCCCCCATGTGATTGTTTGGCCCCGGCGAGCCTCTCTAGCGGCAGCCCCGCCGTCACTTCGGCCCCGAGGTTTGCTGGAGGGGGCGTGGCCGTGACTGGAGGCCCCGCCCCCAAACGCTCCGCCCCCCCGCCCCTCTTGGGGTAGAGAGCGGAAAAGTAGAATTCCGGCGGAGCGCGAGTTGGGCGTCCCGTCTAGGGCGGCCGCCTTCCCAGACCCCGGACCTCCGGAGACAGGAAGCGTGGGGACGGGCAAAGAGGCAACAGTGGGCTGTGGAAATCACCTTTATTGAAAAAGTAAAAATTATTCAACGATTTTAAAAAACAAAACATGAAAACGTCCTGTAGAAAAGCCAAGCTCCCGGCGGGGCTGCCCGGAGGAGCGGGGCTGCCCGGAGGAGCGGGGCTGCCCGGAGGAGCGGGGCTGCCCGGAGGAGCGGGGCCCGGGGCGAGGAGGGCCGAGGGGAGTCCGCGAACACCGCTCCCCCGCCTTCGCGGGGCCCCCGGACTTCCGTGGCCTTGGCCTCCCCGTCGGGAAGCCCTCCCGCCGGGGCTTACGCGTGCGCCCTGGCAGGACGCTCAAGCCCGGGCGGGGGGGCTGGGGCTAAGGGGGTACCCGCGCCGCACAATCTCGGGCTGGGCTGCCCGGGGCGGGGCTTGAGAAGGGGGCACCCCGAGAGAGCTTAATGCACATCCCCGACGCACTTCACAACTCCGGCTCCCGCTCCTCCCCGCCGAACCCCGCGTCAGGTCCGGGCTCGGCAGGGGAGGGGACAAGGGGAGGGCTCCGTGGACGGCCGTGGGCAGCGAGGGGGCGGCCGGTCAGTCAGTCCATGGTGGCCCCTTTGAAGAGCTCCACCAGATCCGTGTAGTCGGGGTCGATGAGGTCGGAGGGCAAGTCACCGTCGTCATTGGCGACGTCTATGCTAGCCCCCAAGGAGATGAGGTATCTAAGGCGGGGAGAAAACGGTAAAAGGCTGTGGGCCCCCAGGGGCCTGGTGGTGAGTGGGACAGCCTACACTGTTTGCCTTTTTCTAGGTAAGGGAAGAGGCCATGTGGGCCAAATTGCTGGGCACAGCCTCGTGTCCTCATGCCCACCACCCGATGGGTGGGAAGAGTTGCTGGATTTGCACTAAGAAGGACGGTTAACATGCCAGCTCAGCCACTTATGACCAGTGTCACCTTGACCTCTCTGGGCCTCAGTTCACTTCAAGCATTTGTGAAGTGTCAAAAATAAAATAAAAAGTAGCCCTTGTCCTCAAGGACCTTAATTCCATTAATAGTTTCCCAAATAGGACTGGACGTTTAAAGGTCCCATCTGTCTGGCTCTAAGTTCATAATGCCCTATCATTTAGAGGTCATCCCACTCTTTTTCCTAGGAGTGGGGAAATGTCACTTTTGGCGAGGGAGGCTGGATTTTGAGTTTTAATTTGGGATCCTGCTCCTCCCTCCACCGAATGACCTTGGGTTGGATTACCCTGTCCCACGTCCATCACTGGCCGCCAGAAGGAGAGCTGAGACCCTATATCGCTGCCTGGGCCCCTCACCTGGCGATGTCTGGGTAGCCATCGCTGCATGCCATGTGCAGTGCAGTCCATCCTGTTTCATCGCGCTGGTGGATGTCAGCCCCATGCTTGACAAGCAGCTTCACACATTCCAGATTCCCAGAAAGTACTGCTTCGTGCAGCGCAGCCAGACCTGGAGGGGAGAAGCATTAAGGAAGTTACTAGGAAGGTTGATTGGAAAGATGCAGCTGGAGCTGAAAGCCAACTCCCTACCCCCACATATTTTCTTTTTGCCTACAGTAAGAGAAACCACGAACCAAAGGTGTGATGTTGGGTACGTCACCTCTCTAGAACTGTCTCCTCATCTATAAAAAGAGCAGGTTGGATTAGTTGGTCTCTAAATTAGTCCTCCTGTGAGCCAGGCTAAGCCTCTAATCAGTGTCAGGGTGGTTCCCAGAGCAATCCCTCCCTAATCCACGTCTAGATTTGTTACCGTCTACTCTGCCCCTTCAGAACCCTCTGAGCACCTGTTATCAGCCACACACACGTTTGTTTATAACAAGTCAAAGGTCTTCCTGTGTCAATGTGACTTCACGTCCCTTCACTTCCTTTAGGGTTCTAAAAGTCTCTTCTAGTCGTGGGGGTAAGGCAGACTGTAGAGATAGCCGAGAGCAGCGAAAGGAATCAGTCTTGAAACAATAACTAACTTTTGAAAGGAATTAGAAGGGGGTGGGGAACCTCTTTTGCTCACCTGAGGGATAGATGGTATCCAGGGAGACTTTTCGAGTCCGGATGAAGCGCCCTACCTGCCGCAGGTCACCTTGTCGAATGTAATCCAAAAACAGGACATCATTGGGAAATCGGACACAGCGCTCTGCATGTAGACGCCGCTGATTGTAGCGACTGCGGTGGGCAGGGGTGGTTGGCACTGAGTAACGCATCCTAGCAGGCCGTGGGAGAAAGCAAACTCTCCCCAAGTACCCTTAAAAGATTTAGAGGATCTGAGGAAATTGGAAGTATAAGCGAGGGAGTGTGCAAAGCACAGACAGAGCTTTAGTCTGTAAGAGAAACTGACAATACAAGGATGGCAGGGATGACAGCAGCAGCAGTCACAATAATGTCTCTCTCTCTAGCCTGGGCATTTCCACCTTATATAGAGCCTTCCAGGCTATATAAAGTGAGCAAGTCATGCTGTTTGCCGTGAGGGACTGTAATCGAGCCACCTCCCTCCCCGTGCTCAAGATCATGTTTTAGAGTCTCAGCTTTCAGCCCACCTGTCTCTGCGCGGAGCCAAAAGGGTCAGCTTCTTTCTGGCTACCCACTCCCAGCCTCACAGCTGGAGCTAGGCACTTAAAGTTAGGTCCACTGAAATGCAATGAGAATCATGTTAGGGGAATGAGTCTACTGGGAAGACTTGTGATTGCTGACTCAGTCAAGCTAGTCAACCAGCAACTACTCAAGGGGAAACAAAATCCAAAAATAACCATGAAGGAATATTAATACCTCAGAGTCCCGGCAATTCAGATTTGACGAGCTGGTTCTTAAGCAAGGGATGATGAAATGAGAGCTACTAGAACCCCATCCACTATTGTCTGGTTTCCTTCAAATCCCAGATAAAATCCCATCTTCTGTAAGAAGTATTTCCTGATTCCCCTTCATGCTAGTGTGCTCTCTTTTGTTGACTATCTCCAATTTATCCTGTATATATATTATTTGTACATAATTGTGTATTGTCTCCCTCATTAGACTACGGGCTTCTTGAGAGCAGTGACCGTTTTTTTTTTCCCTTTTTTTTATATCCCCAGCATTTAGTACAGGACCTGTCACATAGCAGGTTCTTAAATACTTATTGACTGTGTTCAGTCTTGGCACTTGTTGCTGCCCATATCCCCCAGTTCACTTTAAGGAGGAGAAAAGCAATGACCTTGAAAAGGAAGCAGGTCTTCTAGGAAACCTAGACCCTCTAGGCTTTCTATCTTAGGTCTCTTCTCCCACCCCCATTACATCCTGCCCTCTGATGCCAAACCAATCATCCTAAAACACTTCTGTCACATCATTTTCCTGCTCAAAAGCCTTGAGTGGCATTCTACTGCTGATAAATCTAAATTCCTCAGAGTAGCTTTCAAGACTCACCCAACAGAGCTCAAATCTAACTTTTTTGCTTCATTTCTCACTGCTCCTTGGTGTGAATTTTCTTCTTCAGCATAGTTGGTTCCATCACACTGTCCCCTAAATGAATATGCCCAGTTTATTCCCATCTTTACTATTTTCTCTTTCCTGGAATACCTATCCGAAGTCAACCCATTCTTTAAAGTCCAGCTTAAATCCCACCTTACCCAGTAAACCTTTCCTGGAAAGGCTGTGAATTGATGCAAGTATTCTTCAAGGCATAGTTGTGGTATATGATTGTGATGGAATACTACTGTGCTATGTAAGAAATGATGAGCTTCATGATCTTAGAAAAACATGGAAAGATTTAGACAAAATAATGAAGTGTGAAATGAGCAACACCAAGAGAACATTGTATACAATGACAGCAATGTTGTTTTAAGAACAACTTTGAGCGAATAAGGGGTCATCTCTAGTTGTCCTGATGTATATCTTGCCACTGGGCACAGATGGCTCTGGAAGAGAAAGTAAGGCTGGTGACTTTGCACAGAAGTTCTCTCACTAAAATCCAATCCACTTGCTAGTCATGGCATCACCTTCCTGAAGCCATGGTCCTCTTAAAAAACAAAGGACAAATAACAGCAACATTTTGACTATTATAAATATGCAAGCTAACAATAAAGGACATGAAGAAAGACTCTATTAGCATCTAGAGAAAGAACAGAAAAATAGAAGTATGTATAGAATGATTTTACATATATACACCTATTTGTGTCTAATGTGGCCGTCTCTAGGGTGAGTGAGTGGCGTTTGAAGGAAGAAAAAAAAGAAATTTACATGGCAACTTCATTATATATTTAAAAGGAAAAACAAATTACATATAAGCAGATTTGCAATTTCATGTGCAATCATCTTTTTATCATACATTGTAGTGGAAATGCTTGTTTTATTTCATAAATTAAAAATAAAATAAATTTTAAAAATAAAATAGGTAATCTTTTGGCTCACCTGCAACTGTTTAATAAAGATGAGAATAAAGTTAAGAAAAATTTAAAAAAAGAAAGTATAGTCAATGTTGGAGGTGTTGTGGAAAGATAGAAACATTGGTGTACTGTTGGAGAGACTGTGAATCAATACAAATATTTTGGAAAGGAACTTGGGAATTATTCAACAATAATCACAGTGAAGTGACTAAAGGGCCACATACTCTTTGACCTGAAGATCCCACTAGTGTTGTGTACCCCTGAAGAAAGTACCCTATAAACCAAACTACCCTAACAACCCTTTTTCAGGTAGCAAAGAATTGGAAGCAAGGTAAATCATCAGCTGGGGAATGGTTGAAAAAATTGTGATGCATATTGTAATGAAATATTACTGTTCCATAAGAAACTATCACCATGAGGAATTCAAAAAAGTACAAAAAGGTCAGTGCTGAGTGAATGAGAAGAACCAGGAAAGCAATATATACAAAGACTACCACAATTTAAATGGAAAAAAAAACAAAAAAAGAAACAACTCTTTAATTAATGATCAAGCTTGGCCCAGAAAAGAGCTGAGAAAATTCACTGCCCTCCCTTCTGTGCCAAGATGGCAAAGAATGGACCATGGGTGTAAGGTGTTGCATATAATCAGACACAGTTGGTGAAGTTAACTTTTACTTTACTGCTTTCTCTCTCACTCTCTTTATATCTTTGTTTCAGAGAAGCTCACTGGTTCAGGAGAAAGAGGAAAGACATATTGAGAAATGAAAGTGTATCAATAAAAATAAGATTTTAAAAATCTTTCCTAATCACTCAAGTCTCCAATCATCTCTTTGTCTTCATATAAACATCTACTGTCTCTACCACTTAGTTTGGCATTCATCAGAGACTTTGGAGATAGAAATGTTTCAGGTTTATGTGTATATCTTGTCTCCGCAACTACACTGTAAGATTCCTAAAGGAAAAAAAATGTCTTTTTTTTTATATCCCACATTGTATAGGACACCTTTTATGGATTCAATGAATACATATCAAATATATGAATAGGCTGGGATTCTGAGGAAATATGAAATCTCAAAATTATTCAAAAAGTTCAGAAAGAAACTGATGATCACATGATTCAACCATTTAATTTTTATAGAGTAATAAACCATAACTAGGGGATGAAGTACCTCGTCCAAGATCAAAGAACTGAGATTCTGACCCCAGGCTCTCTGATACTAAATCTAGAGTTTTCTGCCCTATCTTGTCTCATGCAGGTGGACTACCCTCCAGCCCCATTGAACTGCAAAAAAATAACCAAAGAACAAGTGTGGAAGTTAGAACAAATGACTAAGTTTTCTCCTTATTTTAAGAGGTGAGATGGAGGACAGACAGTAAAGCAACATAGTCATGACTTTGGGAAATAATTCTGTGATTGTGTTTTTTGGGATTTTTTGTTTTGCTTTGTTTTTTTGAGAAACAAAGCTGCAAAAGAAATCGGCTGCAGCTAGGGACGGGGCAGACTGGTTGTCAGTGGTAGCTGGAGCTGCAGGCAACTTAGACTTGGCTTCCTCTTTGACATCTTTCAGTCTGGCTCAGAGTCAGCTGGGTTTATTAAGTGACTAATGTGAAAAGTGACAAGTTCCGTTTGCTGTTCTTGATCCCAATCCCTACTGAGACTGATGGATTCAGCAGACAGAAAGAGAAGCCTAATCTCTCCTACTAAGAGATCGTCTCTCTTGTTTGGGGACCAGGAACTTGCTAGACTGATCTCTGAACTAAAGTAGAAACCCTTGGAAGAGAGAAGCAGGCTGTAAGACCTGTATGTATATGCCAACTCTCTCTATTCGTGAAAAATCAACAAACACTTGTTGAGCTGTGTTATGTGGGATATGGTTTTTTGTATACACACATGCATATATGTTGTTGAGTTCTTTCAGTCTTGCACTACTCTCCCTAACCTCATTTGGGGTTTTCTTGGCAAAGATACTGGAGTGGTTTGCCATTTCCTTCTCCAGCTCATTGTATAGATGAGGAAACTGAGGCAAACAATTAAGTAACTTGCCCAAACTCACAGCTAGGAAGTGTCTGAGGCCAAATCTGAACTCAGGGTGTCCTGATTCTAGGACTAGCACACCCAATTATATGTGTGTGTATATATACATATATATGTATTATGTATACACACACATATATATGCACAAATATAGATTATATATATTCTGTCAATGCTCTAGAATCTAGAGTTTAGATACATCTAAGGCAGGAGCTTTTAACTGGGGGGGGTCTCTGAATTAGTTTTAAAAAATATTTTAATAGCTTTATCAATATAATTACTTTCCTTTATAATACTATGTATTTTACCAATACACCTAAAGACATCATTCTTCTTTTCTGCTTCCTTTGGATGTTATGCCCCCCTTTAGGATATAAGCTCCCTGACAGGAACAGTCTTTCTTTTTACTTATTGTATCCCCAGAGCTCACTTCAATGCCTGGCACATAGTAGGTGCTTAATAAATGTTGATTAGACTGAATTGAGTTGGTTCATTCTGAGAAATAATCCGTAGGCTTCGACAGACTGCTAAGCAAGTCCATGACAAACAATGGTTAATAAGACCCCCTACTCTAAAAACTGTAAGTTGCAGAGGCAGAGTCCACCCGACTGCACCACTAGAGAAAGTTTCCTCACCTGGGAGTTCTCTATACTGATGAAATAACATCTCCAGTCCACATGCCTACTTTATTATACTTTGTATTTGTACATGTTGACTCTACAGATAAAACATATGCATTTTAAGAGTAGAGGTTTTGTCATTTTTTTGCCTTAGTATCCCCAGACCCTAGCACAATGCCTGGTACATAGCAAGCTACCAATGAATAATTGTTAAGGTGTCCTGAGAGCCAGGTAGATTACATTTCACTCTTTCCCCAGGGCTCTCTGGTACCTTTACAGGAGCTGAGAAGTATCTAGTCTCTGTGCCATTACTAGCTCAAGCTCCCACCAACTGTGTTCCTCCAATTTTGGAGGGGTCCATTGCTTCCCAGTTCCATTTAATCACAACCATCAGATTAGCTTTTTCAAAAGGAGTATTTACTCCAAATGCTTAGCAAGAATAAACATACCAACATTCTTCCCCAACACCTGTGGAGCATAGTTCCCCCGTTACACTGCTTCAGTCTATGGGGAGAAGAGTAGGATTAAGTTGGCAGTTTAACTCAGTCCCTATATAAGCAGAATCCCACTAAGTTTCAAAGCCCCCTGGGGCTCCCAGTATGGTGGCTTCTCAGGCCTTCCCTACTGCTCTGGGAGGAAAGAAGGACGCAAGCGTTTATTTAAGTACCTACTGTGTGCCAGCCACCAGGTAAGCTTTGCAAATGTTATCTCATCTGACCCTCACAACAACCCTGGAAGGTAAGTGCTCCCCATTTTAGAGTTGAGAAAAGTGAGGCAGACAGGATTAAGTGACCTGCCTAGGGTCACACAGCTAGGAAGTGTCTGAAGTCAAATTCGAACTCAGGTCAGGAAGACTCCAGGCTCCGCGTTCTATCCTCTGCACTCTCTAGATGCTTGTTGCAATTTTGGGGCTGGAACCCTGCCTCCAAAGATTACCTTGGCTAGAATCCCACCGCCTAAACCCAGAACTGAAAAGGACAATGGAAACAGACCAAAACTTCAAGCCTATTTCTTGGGGTCGTAAGGCCTAAAAGGGAGAGAGGGAACGTAGCCCTTCAGCCCACATCCAGCTCAATACATGATGCCCATGCTGTGGGTGAACAGCACTTTCACGTGCTGGAGTCAGCCAGAAAGAGAAAGTGAGACTGTTCTAGTCTGGGAGTTTTAAAGACACAGAGTGTTCTGGCTAGCGGCCAATGGAAAAAGGCTACTCCTACCTCTATGGTAGGGGAACAGGTTGTCTCCTCCCAGAAGCAGATTCCTATCATCTCCCACACTGGTCCTTCTGTCTTATGTGATTTGGGCATGCGCAGCAAAGCTCTGTTATACTTATTTAAATAAAGTTTCCTGTCCCCAAATAACTTACAATCCAACCATGGTGCTGGAAAAATAATTGGAGCCCTCAGTTCCAACTTTTCTACCTCCTAGCCCCAGGGGCAGAAAGCATCAGATCTTAACCTGCCCCAAATGGGAAATGTGGATTCATCAGGAACTAGGTACCCAGCCGGTTCTAATGGTATAGAGAGCATCTCTGTAACAAGGGAAAGTGGTTTCTCATGGCTGTCTGTTTGGAAGGCAGGGGTTTCTTATTTGGGGACTGTTTGTACCAGTATTACATGGAGACTAAAGTTGCACATTGTATACTGGAAACAAAACCCTTTGATGAGAAGATAGTGTTTTTATTCTTTTTTCCTATGGTTGTGGAAACTTAACTCTCTGCCCTATCTACCTCACAGAAGTTGGAAGGATCAAATGAGATACAATAAAAGGGTGAAAAACAGAAGATGGTTAAATATCTACAAACTGAAGAAATTTCTTTTTTTTTTTTTTAGCTATATCTCATTTTGGCCAGACTTAAGGACACCTGGATGGGAAAGCACTTTGGGGTGTGCTGGAAATTGTAATGCAAATACTTTTTGGCATTGGAAACTACCTTTTGTCCTAAGAAGAAATGAATCTCTCAACCCTCCGATGCCGTCATACTTTGTCCTAGTCCAGACTTTTTAAACAAATGTTTTCCAAAACATGAACATTATCAGGAGAAAAGTACAGTTATCATATTGAAATTTCTTTTTTCCCCCATAAAGGATATATGTGACCAGTTTTTAAGTAAAGGTATGATATAACTAAAAGAAAACCAGTATTTTGAAAATTTATTCTCTGTATGCATATACTTCTTTTAAAATTTTATTATTTTTTCAGTTAACATTTATTTTATTTCCTTCCCATTGCCACAGAAAAAAACCAGAAAATCCTAATAACAAATAGGCATAGGCAAACAAAACAAATTCCCCCATTGACTATGCCCCAAATACACAAACTTCTAATGTGACTTAGCTTACATCATTTTACGTAAATAATTTTAGAACAAAAATAGACTTGCATATTCAATTTTTAAAAGTTTAAATGCTAAACTCTTTATAAGTCCATTCTCTATATTAATGTCAGAGCCAGGTCTAAAATTCAGATGTTAGGACCTCATTCTTCCCATAATACCACATATGGTATAAACAACAATAATATTGTGTAGCTAAAGTCTGCCTACATGCCGGGGTTTTTCTCTTTCTATTGTCAGGAGAGTGAAAAAAGCGAAAACTTAATACAAAAGGCCTATCTATCTACACAGCAGTCTTTTGGTTTAATGCACTAATCCTCCAGCTAGGCCAGACAGATTTTGGCTAGCAATTCACAAACTCCCAGAAAAATCCAAACAGTGCATCAAATTGACTGCCTCTGCAAAGGGAAGAGGTACCAGTAACAATTTTTTTTCTCGGTCATGCATTCTCTGAGTATGCTGGGACAGATAGTTGGCACAGCATATAGATTTCCAGGCCTAGAGTCAGAAAGACTTGGGTTCAAATTCAAATTCTGACCCTTACCAGGTGTGTGATCTTGAGCAAGTCACTTAGCCTCTCTTTGCTTTGGTTTCCTCATCTGTAAAATGGGGATGATAACACCACCTACTTCCATGTGAGGTAACAATTGTAAAGCTCTTAGCACAATACCTGATGCCTAGTAATTTTTATATAAATGTAAGCTGTTATTGATGCGCGCACACACACACACACACACACACACACACACGCTCACCATGATGTATTACTACCACTACTACTACTACATTGCAGATGTATCTGCCTCAGTGAAATCATAGGTCCAGTTTCAATCCTAAGTAAGCAGTGGCCCCGTATACCTACAATGTTTAACTATGAATAATTTAAATGTTTATGCTCATTTAAATTTCTCCCCCAAAATACAAATACCTTGTAGCAGAGATGTCAATAGCTAGGTGGCTTAGTGAATAGAGGGAGTGGAGTGAGGAATACTTGAGTTCATATTTGACCTCAGAAACTTAACTGGTTCAATGTAACCTTGGGAAAGCCATTTAACCTCTTTCTCAGCCTCAGGTTTCCTCCAATGGAAAATTGGAATGATAATAGCACCCAGGAGCATTGTGAGGATAAAATGAGAGGACACTTGTAAAATACTTTACAAACTTTAAAGTGCTTTATAAATGTTAGCTAGGTCTATATTCCAAAAACATAAAAAAGCGGGGAAGGATTTATTTGTACAAAAATATTTATAGCAGGTCTTTTCTTTTTTTTTGTGGTGGTTAAGAACTGGAAATTGAGGGAGCCCAAAAATCGGGGAATAGCTAAACTAGCTGTGGTATATGATTGTGATGGATTATTATGGTGCTATAAGAAATGACAAGGAGGATAATTTCAGAAAAACCTGGAAAGACTTACATGAACTGATGCAAAGTGAAGTGAGCAGAACCAGGAGAATGTTGTTTCCTGTAACAGCAAGATGAAGTTGTGAATGACTTAGCTATTCTCAGCAATACAGAGATCCAAGACAATCCCTCTAATGATGATTAATGATGAAACATACCAAAAGAAAAAGAACCGATACTATCTAAATGCAGACTGAAGCTTGCTGTTTTTCACTTTCTTTCATTCTTTTTTTTATTCACATCTTCTTGTACAAAATGACTGACATGGAAACATTTTACATGATTACACATGTATAAGTATCAGATTGCTTACTGTCTCAGGGAGGAGGGGAAGGAGAGAGGGGAGGATAGAATTTGGAACTCAAAACTTTTAAAAATGTTTAAAATTGTTTTAACGTAATATGGAGGAGAATAAAATATATAAAAATTTTGTCTAGTAGTAGTTGTAGTGATAGTAGTAGTAGTAGTGGTGGTGGTCTGTGTTTGTCCTTTGTTTTCAAAGAAGACCATGACATCAGAAAAATGTTGACTTGACTTTGTTTTGAGTGAGGGAGGGCTGTGCAAGGTCACCAACCTTAATTTCCCCTCCTGAAGTCATCTGGATCCTTGATGAAATATTCATCAGAATGATGATGTGGTGGTAGTGGTGTTAGTAATAGCAGTAGCAGTAGTAGTAGTTGTAATAATTCTAAGATGAGTAGTACTCATCTTCCATTAGGAAAGCACCAGTTTTGAACATCTTAAATTCTAGCAGGTTAAGCACAATCCTCACTAAGATAAATGTAAAATAAATGAGCCTTTCTTACTCCGGGCTAGTTAGAATATAACCCTAACACAGGGAAACCCATAGCAAAATAGAACTTAATCATGTTTTGATATTGTCTACTAAACTGTGGCCATCTTTCTCAGGCAATTAAGTGAATGTGCTAAGGAGCCTAACTAGGCACGGCTATTATCAACACATTCTAAATCAAAAGGAGAAGGCAAGAAGGAGCTCACCTTGAAATTTCATCAGACCAGGTTAAAATAAATGCAAAGATAATGTAATCAAAGATACTAAAAGAAAACTAGATTTAGATTAAATTCAGTAATTAATCTTGGTACTGGAGAACAGGGAATAAAATACCCTTCCCTCTTCCTGGTAGAGAGGTGAGGGGACCACAGGTGTGGAATGTTGAATTTGCTATGACATACCAACGCTGTATAAGTAGAGTTTACCTTATTACTTGCTTTAATGAATGAGTCAATGGATGGTTTTCAAGAGACATAAAAAGACTTGTAAGAAGTAAGACAGAGTAAAGTAAGCAGAACCAGAAGAATAATTTATATTCACACCTATATTATAAAGATGAACAATTCAGAAAAACTTTTATAATCTGATGAAGTAGAAATGAGCAGAACCGAAGGAACAATTTACATAAAAACAATAGTGTAAAGACAAACAATTTGAAAGCTTTAAGAACTATGATCAATGCAGTGACCATCCAGGATCCTAAAGGAGTGATGATGAAGAATGCTATGCACCTGCCAACAGAGATAAAGGATTCATGGTGTAGAATGAGACATATGTGTGTATGTGTGTGTGTGTTTGGGGGGGTTATTATAATAGGACCAGGAAGGGGATTTTTTTTTATTTGACTATGCATATTTGTTAGAAGACAACTGTTTTTCTTTTTCTTTTTAATGTGATGAAAGGGTGGGAAGATGAGAAAATAGATTTCTATGAATGAAAAAAATAATCCTTTAATTTAAAAATTATTTTTCTTTGTTTCAAGACAGGGTGATATCAGTAGGAGGAGGGAACAAATTGGGAAATGACTGTTATAAAAATCCAAAGGACTCAAAAAAATAAAAATAAATACAAAGTAACAGCTAATATTTACTGAGCACCCTTCTGCATTACATTTGTATGCTAGATGTAAATGACAGTCTAGAGATTTAAGTAACCATTAGAATGCACCATTAGAATTCAAGGATATCAAACTACCGGAATTGCCGATGCATTGTACTAGTGTACTATAGCAACTTAACGTGTCTTACCATACACACCCAGAAGAGGCCACCTTTCAACCCACCTTAGTTTTAGATCTTAGGTGACAACTACATACACACACAAACACACACACACACACACACACACACACACACACACACACACACACACACACACACACACTGCTCTCCAAAGTTGGAAGCAATCAATTCTGGACAGCACTAAAAATAAGGGGGACGGAGAAAGGCTTTTTGTAGGGGGTGGGATATGAGCCTTAGATGTTCCTTAAAGCCTTAGTACCCTTAGAACATAGGGTAACTAGGAGGCAGAGATGAAGAGAGAAAATTCTAGGCATACTGGATAACCAGTGAAAATTCTCAGAGATGGGAGATGGAATATAGGGAGGTGAAATGTCCTGTACAAGGAACATAAGGAGGATAATGTCACTAGATCACAGGTTTCAAAGTAAGGTATAAAAAGACTAGAAAGGTAGGAAAGAGTTTAGGTTATGAAGGGCTTTAAAAACCAAAGATAGGGTTTTATATTTGATCCTGGAGGTAATAGGAACCCATTGAAGTTTATCGAATGGGAGAGAGACGTGATCAAACCTATGCTTTAGGAAGATCAATTTGACAGCTGAGTGAAGAGCTAAGTTTGGAGTGAGGAGAGATTTGAGGCAGGGACAGCAACCAGAATGCTGTTGCAATAATGGAAACACGAAGTGATAGTGTTACCCTCAAGAAAGAGGAAACAATTAGCAAGTAACAATAATTACGAAGAGGGGAGAGTTTTGAGGAAAGATGAGCTGTTTCGGACATGTTGAATTTGAGGTGTCTATAGGACATCCAGTTCAAGATGTCAAATAGGCAGTGAGAGATTTAAGATTGGAGGACAAGTGAGAAGATAAGGTTAGATAAATAGATATGTGGATCATCTTTATAGGGATGATAACTGAATCCATGGGATTAGATGCACTCACCAAACAAAATAGTATATGTAGAGAAAAGTACCTAAGACAGAAAGACTTGCCAATTAGCCAGTAGTGAATGTGACCTGAACATAGATCCAGCAAGAGAAAATAAAGGGCAGACAGGAAGCAAGAAAACCAGGACTAGCATGACAAAAACCCAGAGAGTAGAGAATATTAAAGAAGAGAGTGTTCAGCATTGTCAAAGGCTATAGAAAGCTCCAGAAGGATACATAAAAGGAATGGACTTACTTAACCAGAACAGGAACACAAAACATAGAGGATATCCCTGGAAACATTTAAGTAACAATTTTAGTACAAATTAAAGTACTAGTGTTTTATATGTAGACATATATGTGTATATGCACACATATGTATACATATATAGAGCATATGTCTTTGTATGTTTGTGTGTGTATATTTTTTGTTTTTAAATACCTAAAGTGAAAAATTTTATTTTAAAAGTTTGAATTTTTATGTATTAAATTTTCTTAAACCAGCATACATATAATATGAAGAGCAGGAGAAATATTTTTGAAGGCTCCAGTTAGCTACTGTACAACAAAAACTTTCATTGTTTCTAACATGTTCCTTAATTATTACTATGAATTTGACAAACATGAATATTAGTTTATTTAAAGAACAGAAAAAAAGGAGTATATCAAACAACAGAACACATGTATGTTTGATTTTTTTAAAGTATATAATTATTTAAATTAACATTTAAGGTTGTAGGTACAACACTGACCTTCTGTATCCTCTCCTGAACTTGTTTCAGTTCTGGTTTGTGTATTTTTAAAACTGTTTTTTAATGATTCCATCATACTTTTCTTTTTCTTCTCCTCCTTTTCTTTCTTCTTCTCTTTCTCCTTCTTCTCCTCCTCCTTTTTCTTTTCTTCTTCTTCTTCTCCTCCTCTCTTTTACTCCTCCTCCTTTTTCTTTTCTTCTCCTTCTTCTCCTCCTTTTCTTTCTTCTTCTCTTTCTCCTTCTCCTCCTCCTCCTTTTCTTTCTTCTTCTCTTTCTCCTTCTCCTCCTCCTTTTCTTTCTTCTTCTCTTTCTCCTTCTTCTCCTCCTCCTTTTCTTTCTTCTTCTCTTTCTCCTTCTTCTTCTCCTCCTTTTCTTTCTTCTTCTCTTTCTCCTTCTTCTCCTCCTCCTTTTTCTTTTCTTCTTCTCCTCCTCCTCTCTTTTACTCCTCCTCCTTTTTCTTTCTTTTCTCTTTCTGCTTCTTCTCCTCCTCCTTTTCTTTCTTCTTCTCTTTCTCCTTCTTCTTCTCCTCCTTTTCTTCTTCTCTTTCTCCTTCTTCTCCTCC
>CM053770.1:502757873-502842510 GCA_028658325.1 Potorous gilbertii
TCCTTTTTCTTTTCTTCTTCTCCTCCTCCTCCTCTCTTTTACTCCTCCTCCTTTTTCTTTTCTTCTCCTTCTTCTCCTCCTCCTTTTTCTTTTCTTCTCCTTCTTCTCCTCCTCCTTTTTCTTTTCTTCTTCTCCTCCTCCTCCTCTCTTTTACTCCTCCTCCTTTTTCTTGTATCATTACTACTACTCCTCTATTTCTCAGTTACACAAACATATAAACTTCCTCTCCTTGGCAAGATAAAAATCCTCCCCATAACTAAAGTCCAATAAAAAACTCTACACATTGGCCCTGTTCTTTGATATTGTATATCTTATTCTGAAGCTCCAGTTTATCACCTTTCAGACAGTAGTTGGGAAACATGATTTATCAGCAATCTTGTGGAGTTGTAATTAGTTATTGTATTGATTATAGTCTTTCATAGTTGCTTTATAAAAGGGAGAGCACTGTACAAAATTGCTCTCCTGTTTTTGTTCACTTCACTCTCCATACAAATTTCATAAGTTTCTCTAAATCTCTCTTTTTTCATCATTCTTACAGCGCAATAATGTTCCATTACATCCATACATCATAACTTGATCAGCCGTTTCCCAAATGATGGGCACTTCCTTAGTGTTCATCTCTGCTATAAACAAAATATTTTTGTTTATAAAAATTTGTTTATAAAAAATATAAACAAAATGCTATAAATATTTTTTTAAGTGCACATGGATCCTTTCCTCTCTTTCTTTTATCGCTTTGTGTGGTATATGCTTAGTAATTGTATTGCTAGGTCAAAAAGTCAGCATAGTTGAATGACTTTTCATGTCATCCTCCTACTCAGTAAACTCCAGTGACTTCCTATTGCCTCCAGGAACAAACACAACACAAAATACTCTGGTATTCAAAGACCTTCTACCTAACGTGTACTCTTGGATCTAGTGACACTGGCCTTCTAGTTGTTCCATGAACAAGACAGTCCATCTTTCAGCTGTAGGTATTTTCTCTGGCTGTCTCCATGCCTAGAATATGCTCCCTCCTCTTCTCCAACCTCTGTCTTTCATGGCTTCTTTCAAATCCCAACTCAAATCTCAACAAGCTTTCCCTATCCCTTTTATGGGAAACTTGCCTGGTTCTTCTTAATTCCAGCACCTTCATTCTGGGATTTCCCATTTATCCTATATAAAGCTTACTTGGTAATATCTGTGTACACATTGTCTCCTCCATTTGATTATAAACTCTTTGAAGACAAGGACTATCTTTTGTCTCTTGGTGTTTCCCCAGCACCTAACAACAGTCCCAGACACAGAATAAGAACTTAATAAATATTGATTGATTTCACTTTTTTCATTTTTGATTTTGGAAGTTCGGCTTTCCTTATTTTATTGATCAGTTTTATTAGTTTTCCTTTAAATAAAAGGTCTCATTTTTATAAATTCAATTAATAATAACTAGTATTTATTTAACACTTTAAGGTTTTCAATGTGCCTTACAAATATTATCCAATTTGTTCTCACAACAATTCTGGTAGGTATATTGCTATCAGTTTCACTTGAGTAAACTGAATCTAAGTTTATATGATTTATCTAGGGTCAGTTAATAAGCATATGAGTCTGGATACTAACTGAAATCTACCTGACTTTATATGTCCAGTGCTCCATTTACCAAGCCTATTGTTTTAATTATCTCTTTTTTGATTTTCAGAATTACTATGTTTGTTTTTAATTGGAGATTTTTGATGTTGTATTTCTAGCATTTTGAGTTGCATGCTACAGTGGGAAAAGGCATGTTAACTTAAGGAGAGCAATTCCATTTATTTGAAGCTTCTGTTTTGTGACTATTGTCATATAAGCTGTTTTTCTCTGATAAGCACATTTATAGTTTGGCAATGACATATAACCCTCAAAATTTAGTAAACAACTATTTATGATGTGTCTCCCACAATTTGGGAAACAGTAACAAACACTTATTGATGATGTTGGGAAACTAAAGCTTTGGTTGATAGTTTCCTTTCCTCATAAGCTAAGATAAACCAATCACCAATAAGAACTTAAATGCATTTAATCACCTTTAGACAAAACCATAAAAATCCATCGGAGGCCCCATCAGTCTGTTTCTAGGTGGCTATGCAAACTGCTTCCTATGTTCCCTGAACTTTCACATTCAAGCAATCCATGTTTGCTCAAGAGCAGTACTGATTGACAGATTTGCCAGATCAACACCTCGGAGACACAAGGCTTATAGCTAGGCAGAGAAAGAATCTTGTGAGTACAACTATGAAACACAGGACATCTAGGAATCAAGTTGATAGTTTGTTCCTAAAAAGGGTGATGGCTACATGTACTGATTAATAAAGTTTGATTGTATGCGAGTAAGTCTAATTGGTGTTTCTGTGGCATTAATAAATAGCAAATCAATTTTAATCACACCCTAGATTACAAATGTCCAATTTATTGATCTGTTCATTCCTTTTTGTTGATAAAAAATGTTTACATACCAATTTTCTCCCAAGGACTGCTTTGGTTGCATATCAAAAGTATGCTATTTTATTAACATCTTATTTTGATGAATTATCCACTCTTTATTTTTTTGCCTCAATTCATAAGGATGAATATATTTAGTTAGCATTTAAGCATACATTTTTTCAGGTCTTTTTCTGACCATAATTTTATTATGCTCAATAAAACATGTTTAATGCCTCTGTGTTTGCTTTTATGTCCTAGAGCATGATTGATTTTGGTGAGAAATATATTCCTTTCTATTCCCATGCCTATAATCACCAGAAATCTATCACATGACTTTTCTAAAATTCTATTTAATTCCTTAACTTTTCTTACCTTTTTGTAACGTTGCCTATTTCCAAACACAACCTGTTGGGTACCCAACTGCAATAGTTTTGTTGTCTGTTTCTTCACGTAGTTTGATGAACTCTTCCTTTGTATACTTAGATGCTGTGCTATTTGGTGCATTATATTAAGAATTAATATTGTATTTCTTCAGTTTCGTTCCTTTAAACACAATGTAGTTTCTCTTCATCTCTTTTAATTATATTCATTTTTATTGTTGCCTTGTCTGAAAACATGATTGGCTACCCTTGCTTTTTGGAGTTCACCTGAAGAAAAATAAGTTGTTCCAACTATTTTGTTTTAACTCAGGGGGAGTCTTTAGTAACAAGTATTTCCTGTTTACAACATAGTTTGTAAATTACAAACTCTTTCATCTTATGGAGTTCATCATCTCACTCATATTCATGTTTAATTATTAAGTATGTCTACTTTCATCATTCTGCTTTTCTCTCTCCACTCTTCTCTGCAAAGATGGGAAAAGGAATGAGCAATAATAGTAATCTAAGATTGAATAGCCTCACCTTACTTCTCTCTCACTGGTCCAAAGGGTGACCAATAGTTCTTATGCTTTTTTCTAATCCACTGATTCTACTAAACTCTCATCAACCCATCCCGACTTCTTTCCTTGTTGGTTTGTATATGGCTCCACCAAACACTTTTGTACATTTGTTCAGTTCCCCTTTATGCTTTTCAGGGTATGAGATGCCATTTCCCCCAACCCTTTCCTCCCTATTTGCATATTTATGTCATACACCCAAATTATGAAAATAAGTTACTCTCCATGTCTTTCTTAGTGTATGCTTTCTTCACCCTTTCTTTTCACCCTCTTAAAACCAACAAAACTAGTCAGTTTTTGTGTTCATATTTCTTCCAATACCCCTTTAAGATAACGATTCTCTCTAAAGTCTGATTAGGACATTAAGTATTTCTTCAATGTCTAGACCCTTCCCTTTGCTCAAATTACTCAGACTCCAGTGTTTGCATTTCAAAGTTTGTACATAGCTCTAATGTTTTCATCAGGAAAACTTGAAAATCCTGTTCTATTTAAGATTCTCCCCACTCCCCATAGAATTATATGAACCATTTTTCTTTTAGGCTTGTGGAATATTTATTGTATTTCAAGATTTCTCTTTTGTAGTACTTGCAACATAGTCTTGTGTGATCCTGACCATAAGTTCCTTAGTACTTCTTGGCTGCTTCTGATACTTTTTTCTTTGACTTAGAAGCTCTGGAATTTGGCTATGACATTCCTGAATGTCTTCTATTTTAAGTTTATTTCAGGGGACCAACAGATCCTATTTTTACTTTGCCCTTTGGAGCTAATAGAGCTGAGCTGGTTTCTTTTATTAATTTTTTGAACTATGGTACCCAAGTTTTTCTTTTTGGTTTTCAGGGAATCTGATGATTCTTTAATTATCTTGACTTGTTTTCCAGGTCAGGCTTTTTTTTTTTTTTTGAGATACTGTACAATTTCTTTTTTTTTTTAATCTTCTGTTGAAATATTTCTTACTAATTGAATACCACTGTTCCATTCTATTTTTCAGTTTGTTACTTAGATAAGATTTTCTACCTTCTGTTCAAAGGTATCTATTCCCCTCTCCCCATTTTTTTTCCTCCAGAGCCTATTCATTTCTAATTTCATTATATTGTTTTATTCCTTCCAGCCATTCTTGTATCTCTATGGTCATTTTTTTTTTAATCCACAATTCTATACTCAAGGAGTTACTCTTTTCATCTAAGTCACTTCCTGGTTTTCTCTGAATCCCAATGACTTATTCTGTTTGGTGTTTTGTTTATTCATCTCCCCTGGCACGTCTTTTTTAGCACTCAAGCTGCAAGTTCATTTACTGTGGCAGTATTGGCTTCTCGTAAGGGAACTCTCTCTCCCAGCCTCTGCTGGGCTCTGAAACTCAGCCTCAAAGGCATGACCTCTGGCATCCTTCTATTATTAACAAGCATTATGAGAAATTACTGGACACTTAACTGTGACTATTCGATATTGTTACTACAAAATCAAGTTTGAAATCAGTATTTATTCAACTTCTATGTGTCAGGTGCTATGGATAAAAGACAAAAAAACAAAAATCCTTGCCCACAGGAGCTTCCATCTATCAGAGGAAGTATGGACATATGTAAGTACATACTGAACAAATACATACAGAATAAATGAAAAGTAGTTAGCAAGGGCATTAGCAGTTGGTGAAGGACAAAAATTTAGGAAAAGCTTCACTTAAGAGGTACTTGAGTGGTTATCTTGAAGTAAGAAATTCTCTAAGGTGGAAGCCAGGAGGTAGTGCATTCAGGACCTCCAGAATAACAGCACAGAGTATCATGAACGAAAGCTGGACCAGTGTGATTGAATTATAGCATGGGAAGGTAACATGTAATGAGACTGGAAAGATAGGCTGACTGACCTATGAAGGATTTTGAAAGTCAAAGACTCTACATTTTATCCTAAAGGCCACTGTAGTATACTGAGTAGGAAAGCACAGGATCAGATCTTTCAAGGAAAATCATTTTGGCAGCAATGTAGATACACATAGCCCACAGGTTACATGTGACCCCTAATATTCTCCAGTGTACTCTCCCAAACTCAATTAAAATGTAATTGGGAACTATTTAACAAAATAAATGAAAATATAATAAAACCTATTTTAAAACTAAGCTAATAAGCAGCCTGCAGGGATGCTTACATATGGACAAATGACCCATGTTTTCATTTGAATTTGACATCATTGATGTGGAGGATGGAGTGGGGAGAGAGATTTAAGAGGCAAGAATACCAATAATTTAAGTGAAAAATGATAAGGATCTGAACTAGGTGGCTACATTAAGAGAGGAGACAAATTTAAGAGATTTTGTGAAGGTAGAAATAAGATAACTTAGAAATCTGCAGTGAAAAGTTAAGAAGTCAAGGATAACAGTTTGCAAACATGGGAGACTTGATGGTGAAGGGAAGTTGGAAGTGGGGTTAAGTTCAAAGGAGTAAATTTGAGCTGTTTTGGACATATTAAGTCTGAGATGCTAATACCCAGGGAGTTGGAGCTTAGGGATACTTACCCTGGATAAAGGGTGCAGAACTCTGTCTGTAAACCAAGGGAAGTGAGAGGGTCACCAAGACAGTGTAGATAATAAGAGGGCCTTGGACAGACCTCACTCCCCAGCTGGGGGCAGGGGCACAATACAGATAATGAACCTAAAGGACTGAGAAGAAGCAGTCAGGTAAAGGAACCAAAAGAAAGTAGTGTCATGAAACTTGGAAGGGGAAAGAGTATCCAGGAGAAGGTGATCAACATTGTAATAAAGCAGAGAGATCAAGAAGAACAAATACTGAGAAAAGACCATCAGATTTAGATTTTAACAAATTTTAAAAATCAGTAACTTTAAGAGCAGTTTCAGTAGAGTTCAGAAAAGAAATCAAACTGAAAAGAGTTGGGGGGGTGAGAGTTAACATATCCATCATACTTCAAAAGTTGAAAATTAGTCTTAAAGGAAATGACATTAATTGTCCTAAGGGGGTCTTCAGTCCCCTTTAGGAATCATTAAATCCATTCTTCACACAGTAATTTTTTGCATGTTAGTTTTTAAGCTAGGGCTCGCACTCTCTCCCTCCTCTCCCTCTCCCTAATTCTGGGCTTAATTACATATGGATTTAAAAGGCAAAGTTAGTAAAATAAAGGCAACATCAAATATTAAAATTTCAACTTTATTTGGCCAATGTGTTCAGTTCCAACATTATGGTGGAAATGTTTAAAGTGTTATCAAGGTCTGATTGAGCTCAAATATCCTTGGCCCATATCCACACAAATGCCCTCCCCAATTCCCAATAATCTTAAGTGTCCTGGTTTACTGCATCAAGTAGGCCTTGGAACCCACCTTGTACACTTGGAAAAGAATCCAACATTCACAGAGCAATGCACCAGAAAGTTGTGGAACAAAACCCCATATCATAACAGGGAAGAAGGTGGTACTACTTCTGGATCTAGTCTAAGGAAGGGAGCCGGAAACTATCTTCCCCTTCACCAATGATTGTTGTCATACACACAAAAAACCCCCCAAAAACAAATAATGGCATAGTCCTATTTAACTCCAGAGCATTAAAAAAGTGTCTTTAAAGCAAAATACAAGGACATACAGCCATGGTAACACTGGTGTGAAGGGGAGAGTCCTTGCATTGAGCTTAGTGGTTGTCCCTCCCCAGACTGAGGAATGGTCGATTCCAGGGAGAAGACTAGCTAAAAGGTGAGTGACACTGCTTTTGACACCCTGACATGTTAAATTATCAAATGTGTTTTAAAACCCTACAGGCAGGATTTTTTTTAAAGGGGTAACATGAACTTTCATAGGAGATATTATGAGGGTGGCATACACTAAAATGGTTTAGTAATGACAACAGCACTTATGTGCTTTTAAGTTTACAACCCGCTTCAAACCAAAAAACGTGTGACAAAAAAAAAAAAAAAAGTACAAAAAAAATACATCACATTCCCCCCGACTCCCCCTTCCCCTGAAAGAATAGGAGGCTCACCAAATGATCTGGGCTATTAAAGATAACTCACTTTTCAAAAACTGAAAAGCAAAAAGGAAAGGACATTTGAATTTACATACATGTTAGAATGAATATTACTTTTTAAAAATCCCTGGATTTTCAATCAACACTCTCCTTCAGATGTGAATCTTACAAGTTTCCAGATGCATCTGCTGCTTGGTTGGAGCAGCCCATAATGTAGTGTCTTGTTTTTGGGATATGTCAACTTAGTTCTCTTTACAATTCATCTTTGGGGGCTACTTGATCATCATCTTCTTCCATATCGGGTTCTTCAGCTTCTTCCAAGTCTTCTAGATCCTGTAAGTTAAATAGAATAAAATAATTGTGATTACTTGTCAGTCCAACACCGACCTTCACCTAAACATGCAACTACTCCAACTCAAGACACATTTGCTCCTTTATTCAAGCAAGCAGACTGGTTATTCTTGTTAGTTGAGTGGATCGCTTATATTGCCACCTAATAAGCCATAAAAACAATCACTCAGGTCTTTGAATAATTCATGAATATACTTCACAGGTATCAGGCAGTTTCCTCTTTACCAATCCCACTCACCATATAAAAGGGATGGGATAGGAAAAAAGAATATTCATATATAAACAGTATGTCCCCCAATCTACAGGAAACCTCAATGACATGCCCATAGTTTTTTAGATTTAAAAATAAAAAACAAAAAACAAAACAAAACACAAAGGAAATAGAATGTGCAAAAGCAATAAGTTAGATAGTGTCAAGACAAAAATGAAATAGTCCTCGCCCTCCAGGAACTTACAATCTATGGAATGAGGGCATGTGTGGTTACATAAGTATGTACTGAATAAATCCAAAACAGGAAGTGGACTAGCAGTTGGGGAGAAAAGGAAAAACTTCATATAGAAAGTGGTTTCTGAGCTGAGTCTTGAAGAAAATGAGGCAAAGATGAGGAGGGCCAATGCAAAGGCAAAGAAAAAAGAGGAAGTGACAACCTGAGAAAAGGACAATTTCAAAAGGTAAGGAACGGAATGATATAATAAAGCTAGAACGATAGGGTGGGAGGGGGCAGAACCAAGCTGGCGGAGAAAAAGCAGCGACTTGCTTCTCAGAACTCTTCCCCAAACTCCTCCAACACCTTTAAATAATACCATAATATAATTCTCAGAGCAGCAGAACTCACAAAAGGACAGAGTGAAATACTTTTTTAGCCAGACAACGTAGGAGGTCAACAGGAAAGGTCTGTAGCACCTAGGTAAGAGTGAAGCACATACCAGTGCAGGCTACACCAGCACAGACACAGCCCCAGCAAACCAGGAGCAGGCCTTGGGAGCCACTGAATCAGCAGTGGCCAAAAGCTGCATTCAGAGCTTTCAGCTCACAATAGCAAAGGGGTTGAACAGCTAACTGGTTAGAAGGAGATTACAGGGGTCTCTTTGCTAGCACTGAGACAAGACTCTGTTGTTTTGCCAATACTTGGATACAGGTCACAGTCCTGGGTAACAGTCCCAGGGCAAAGACGAGCACTAGAACACCAGAGCTTGCACCCCCACAGTGGAGCAAGGACATTTGTCACAGTTCCAGGACAGAAAAGAGTGCTTGTGATCAATCACAGATCAGAGTATAGGCCAGGAGAATAGTAAACATACCTATCCTTAAACCATATCACCTTCAAAGAACTGAAAACTTACAGGTCACTACAAGTATTTCTGAGAATAGCTACACAAAACCCCTGAAATTTGGGAGAGCTTGCCCTCCATCCTGGAAGCAGAGTCCTACTTTTAACAAAGAGTTTAAAGGCAGGAAATAAACAGGGAAAATGAATAAGCAACAGAAAAAAAAACCATTCTGACCACAGAAAATTACTATGGTAATTACACTCAGAAGAAGAAAAACATGAACGATTGGTCTCAGGCCATGGAAGAGCTCAAAAAGGATTTTAAAAATCAAGAGAGGAAGAGAAATGAGAGTGATGCAAGAAAATCATGAAAAACGATTCAACAGCTTAGTAAAGGAGCACTAAAAAATACCGAATAATATCTTAAAAAAACAGACTAGGTCAAATGGTAAAGAGGTACAAAAATCCAATGATAAAAATGCCTTATAAAATTGGCCAAATGTTAAAAGTGGAACAAAAATTCACTGAGGAAAAAAAAAACTCCTTGAAAAGTGTAATTGGCCAAATGGAAATGGAGGTAATAAAAGCTCACTGAAGGAAATAATTCCTTAAAAATTAAATGAAAACTGATGACTTTATGAGAAATCAAGAAACAAAAAAAAAAACGAAAAAAATTTAGAAAACAATGTGAAATATCTCATTGGAAAAAACAACTGACCTGGAAAATAGATCCAGGAGAAATAATTTAAAAATTATTGGACTACCTGAAAGCCATGACCAAAAAAGGAGCCTAGACAGCATCTTCCAAGAAATTACCAAGAAAAATTGCCCTCATATTCTAGAAACAAAAGGTAAAATAGAAATTGAAAGAATCCACCAATCACCTCCTGAAGGAGAGATCCCAAAATTAGAACTGCCAGGAATATTCTAGCCAAATTCCAGAGCAACCAGGTCAAGGAGAAAATACTGCAAGCAGCCAGAAATAGTTTAAGTCATCATGGAGTCACAGTCAGGATTTAGCAGCTTCCACATTAAAGGTTTGGAGGACTTGAAATATGATATTTCAGAGGACAAAGGAGCTAAGATTGCAACCAAGAATCACCTCAGCAAAACTGAGTATAAGCCATGAGGGGAAAAAATGGACAGTCAATGAAACAGAAGACTTTCAAGCATTCTGGATAAAAAGACCAGAGATGAAAAGAAAAACTGACTTTCAAATACAAGACTTAAGAGAAGCATAAAAAGATAAACAGGAAAGGGAAATTATAAGGGACTTAATAAGGCTAAATTGTTTACATTCTTACATGAGAAGATAATACCTGTAACTCATAAGAGCTTTCTCATTATTAGGGCAATTAGGAGTATATGTAAACAGACAGCAAAAATGTGAGTTGAATATATGAAAGGATTACACCTAAAAAATAAAGGTAAGGGGGAAGGGGAGAATGGAGTAAATTATCCCACAGAAAAGAGGCAAGAAAAAGCTTTTTACAGTAGAGGGGAAAAAGGGGGAGGTAGGGTAGAGTCAGTGATCTTTACTCATCAGAACTGGGTCAAAGAGAGAATAATAGACACACTCAATTGGGCATAGAAATCCATCTTACCCTACAGGAAAGTAGGAGGGGAAGGGAGAATAAATAGGGGCGAGGTAGGGAGGGGGAAGGATAAGATGGAGGGAAATAGCAATAATCATGAAAAAAGTTTTGAAGCAAGTTTCTCTGATAAAGAGGCTTTCTTTTGCAAACATATAGAGAACTGAGTCAAATTTATAAAAATAGCCATTCCCCAACTGATAAATGATTAAAAGATATAAACAGTTTTCAGATGAAGTAGCAAAAGCTATCTATAGCCATACTAAAAAAAGTGCTCTAACTCACTACTTATCAGAGAAATGGAAATTAAAATTAATTCTGAGATACTACCTCATACCTATTAGAGATTAGTTAATAAGATGGGAAAGGAAAATGACAGATGTTGGAGGGGATGTGGGAAAAATGAGATAGTAATGCCCTGTTGGTGGAATTGGGAACTGATTCAACCATTCTATAGAGCAATTTGGAACTACAGCCAAAAGTCTCCTAGCAATACCACTGCGAGGTCTGTATCCCAAAAGAGGTAAAAAAAAAAAAACAACAAAAAAGAAAAAGACCTATATGTACAAAAATATTTATAGCAGCTCTTTTCTGGAGACAAAGAACTGGAAATTGAGAAATTCCCCATCACCTGAGGAATGGCTGAACAAATTGTGGTATATGATTATGATGGACTCTTACTGCACTGTAAAAGAAATGAGGAGCAGGATGCTCTCAGAAAAACCTGGAAAGACATGAACTGATGTACCAAGTAACAGTAATATTGTAGATGAGCAGCTGTGATCAAGGCAACTCTGAAGGACTTATGATGAAAAATGCTCTCCATCCCCAGAAAGAACTGATAGTATCTAAATACAGATCAAAACCCTTTTTAAACTTTATTTTTCTTGAGGTTTTTTGGGGGTTCTGTGTTTTCTTTCACAACATGACTAAAATGAAAATGTTCTTTGTGACTATACACATATAACCTATATTGAATCATTTGCCTTCTCAATATGGGAGGGATAGGAGTGGGGAGGGAGGGAAGGAGAGAATATGGAACTCAAAGTTGTAAAAATGCAGTCAGAAATTGCTTTTACATGTAACCGGGGAAAATTAAAATAAATTAAAAAACAAAAGATAGGGAGGGACAGGTTGTCAAGGACTGACTTTATAAGCAATTATTGCAACTCAACCTATTGGGTAACTGATCAATATATAAAGTGGATTTCCCAAATATCTACTGTATTTAGAATTAAGGGGAGCTACAAATAAAAACACTACCTCTTATATGGCAACACATTATTCCTCCAACACATTCTTCCCCTGTTCCTAATTAACCATTTTTAGAAATATTGAGAAAAAGTATTTTTTTCATAATCTTGGTATAAAAACCAGTTTTCCCTTGAACAGAAAAAAAAAATAAAATTCAAAGACAGTGTCCTGATCTAAATTCCTTCTTACATGCTATTAAATGTCTAATCAGTTTTAATGAAGATGCCAAATCAGTCAAGGATAGACTTCTCTTTGAAATTAATTAAAGTGCTGATTTGACTAAGAGATGTCTTTAATTCAGTTAACAGAAGACAGTCTCTGGAGTTTACCTTTGACCAGGAAAAAAGGAAAATTCTTAAGTGTTTAAATGAGGAAGGAATGGTTTTAGAAAAATGTTTCTCCAGAGTGACTATTATTCTGTTTGATGAATCAGAACTGTTACCTAGATGTTATATTGTCCCTCTTAATCTTATTAAGGAACTTTTTACTTTGTTTTTAACCCTATAAACTAGGTATGGAAAAGGGCTTGGACAGAGGTATTTTCTTTCTTTCTTTTTTATTAATTTATTTTTAGTTTTCAACATTCACTTCCTTAAGTTTTTGAGTTTTCTCCCCCCTCCCCAAGAAGGCATGTGATCTAATATAGGCTCTACATATACATTCACATTAAACATATTTTCACATCAATCATATTCTAAAGAAGAATTAGGACCAATGGAAGGAACCATGAGAAAGAAGAAAATAACAAAAAGAAAGCAAATAATCTGCTTCGATCTGCATTCAGACTCCAGAGTTCTTTCTTAGGCAGAGGTATTTTCAAAGGAAAGATGAATTTTTGCCCCCTTGGACTCTCTCTCAGCCAGAGGATCTTAATCTTTTTGTGTCATGAATCCCTTTAGCAGTTCAGTGAAACCTATGGACACCTCCCCCAAAGCATTTTTAAATAATTGAAGAAAATGATAAGTTTCCAGTTAGGTAAGCGAAAATAAAAATAGAACTTTTTTATCTATCCAAATTCACAAGACTCCCAAGGTGCCTAGAATTTTTCTGTAATAAGTCTGTCTCTAGATGTGGAATAAAACACAAAGTAGTTTTTCTTCTAGTTTTCTTTGTGTCTTTAAGGTGGTTACAATCTTAACTGAGATAGGACAAGCACAGTCTAGGGCAGAAAATTCTTACTGTGAAGTCTGGATTCAGTTCAAGGGCTGCACTTGAAGACCTAGAGGGTCACATATGGCTTCAAGGTTGCGGGTTCCCCACCCTTCATAGTAGAGTATACAAAGACATATACCACACAAGGGATAGAAGAAAGCTACTTATGTTAACAGGGTGGAATGAGGTGGGGCTACTCTACAAAGGATTCAAAGAACAATTAGAGGGTTTAAAAAATCACACATTCTGACTATGCATATTTGCAGTGGGCTTTCTTTTTCTTTCCTTTTCAATAGATGGGGGAAGGAGAGGGAGAATGTGGAACTAAAAATAAAACTGAAATAGAAATAAAAATAATAATCAAGAATTTAGCAAATGATTTTCTCTAAAAAGAGCTGAACAAGGAAGAAGCCTCTTAGCAAGGTGGTAAGGTTGTCTTGTCCTGTGAATCAGAATTTCATTGTCAAACTTAAGATCCAGTTCATTAAGATTAAAGTAAACAGCATTCAATCATCTAGAGCTTTGTATGTGTTAAGCACTTTGAACTGCAAAGACTTAAAAAATGTGCTAAGATTCAGGGCCCTCCGCCAAAACCTGTCTAAAACTGTCCTACTCCATCATCTCTGATCTGTTTATAATACAGCCAGGGAAGCAAGGGACATAATGGCTTCCCCCTAGCAGGACAAACTCTTAAGGCACCAATATAAGTCTGTAGATCAGAACTATTCATGGAGGAAATGGCATAGTGTGAAAGGATAATCTATTAGAGTATAGATTCTACATTCATCAAAAAATCCAAAGACTTTTCTCTCACTAAAGAAGGGATACATGGATCTATCCTGGTACTCAAAAGAAAAAATACTTACATCATCATCCCCTGCCCCATCTAGTCCACCACTTTCCAGGAACTTTTTGAAACCTTCTAATGTTCTCTCTCCATTGTAATCAATTACCTGTAGGAGGAGGGGAGGGAAAAAGGGAAGCTGAAACCAATACCCATCCAAACCCTGAAGCCCACCTATAACAATTTTTTTACCCCCAAAACCTCTCCCTTCCTACACAAAGTCAAGGAGCTCAGGAAATATGCATTTTCCATTAACCCACAAGGGAAAGAGCTTCTGCTGTGGGGTACCAAAACCAAAAGCCACACCCCCACTTACAGCTCTTCCACTACTTCCCCACCAACAAAAGGCCCCTTCCCAGCTCCCTTACCTCTGCGCTAACAAGCAGCCCCAACCCGATCCTTCCTAGCTCCTGGCTCCCTGGATGACAGATCCCATAGAGAGGCTCTCAAGTGGACTTGAGGGAAGGCAGTGGCATTGGGAAGGCAGGTTATGAGAAGAGTACAGCTAGCATCATTTGCATGGAAGCAAGTCTGAACCAGCCCATGATCCCTCCCCCACCCCAAATCTTAGAAACACAGCTTCAAAGATAAAAAAAGTAGCTCTTCCTTTTCCTTCCCCAACCCCCCACCCAACATTAACTTCAAGGTCAAGGACAAAGCCATCCCATTGAAATTGGTCCTTCCCCTCTCCCATTTCTCTCTGCTGTGAAATCCTTACCGTTCTGTCAGCACTTGCAGGGAAGAACTTTAATGTGGGGAAACTGTGGACCTTAACTGCCTCTACTTCATTAGCTGTTGAGTCCATCTTGGCGATGACTATACTTTCATGATCCTTGTAAGTTTCTCCCAATTTGTCCCAAATGGGAGCCAACTGTTTGCAGTGACCACACCAAGGAGCATCTGTAAAGATGACACGTCAACAGTCAGCACAAAGAGGCCAGTGTTCCCTGACCCTTATGCTTTGCTATTCCAGTTAGGCCTTTCTATATTATGAAAGGAAAAAATAACAAATCTACTTACAGAACTCCACAAAGACATTCTTTTTTTCATCAAAAGCAACTTCCTCAAAGTTCTTCCCAACCAGAACTTTAACTGGCTGCTTGTCCCAGTCATCAGGTAGGTCCTGGCTCATTAAATGGGGCTAAAAATCAAACATATATAGGGAACCAACAATAAACAAGTGTTCCCGAAGCCCACTGGGCCCTACACTAAAAGTGCTATTACTCAGTAGGTCAAAAATGAGACTTCTCTCTCCATCTTGGTCTTTTACTCCTCTATCACAAAGAAGCAGCCTGAGCAGGAGGCACCTAAGTTTAACTAGGGGATTACAGCATGCTATGGCTCAGCTGATAAGCCTGAACATGCAGGTGATAGTCCAAACAATTACTGCAAATTGCAAGGGGGTCAAATAGGGCAAAGGTTTACCCAGAAAAATGAAGGACGCAAACCTTCCTATTTGAGGATATGGAAACACTGGTTAAAAGACAACTAACTGTCTTTTATGTATGCCTGGGCAGCCCAATAGCAAGAGAATTTCATTGTGGTTACTGCATATTAAAAGAAGTTATTTTCATGCTGGCACTGCTGCATCTAGTCTCATGGGCTATGCTCTTTGGCTACTCTGTGTATTGTTTGGTAGATACTCTACAAAAAGCTACATGGCTCTGAGATAAAGATAGCTCAAAAGGCTATGGTGACCTTACTCTGAGAGTTTGTACATATGGTTTGTGCTTATGCTATTTAAGCCAAATCATCAAGAAAATCTAGGTCTCAGTTTCCTCATCACTAAAAATTATGGCAAAATTCCTTTCAGCTCTATTACCTTGACTTTACCCTCCAAAAATCTGTCACAGAATTCCTTTATCTTTTCTGCCGTTAATTCATCGGACTCTGGCTTGTATTTGGTCATCTCTTCTTCCAAAGTGATGAGGCGGACTGCTGGGCACTCCTCTTTCTTTAAGCCAAAGAACTCAAGGATCCTCTGATTGTCAGTGTGGTCACTATCAATGAAGATAAATAGGATCTTGGGAACAAAAGAAAGATTTTTGACATTAGAAAGATTTGAGCTATTCAAGATAATAATTGCCTTCCCTGGTCAAGTTCATGCTAAAGAAGTTATTATGTTCCTCTGTTTAAACTTCGGATCCAGTATTCCCAGAGCACACCAAATGGCAAGTATAAAAAAAGGACTAAAGAACCACACATTCCCTTTTATCCCTCCATTCTCCAGAAATGAACAATAAGAAAATAAATAAAAAATAAACAAATAAATGCCTGTACAACCCATTTTTAAAGGGAATTTTAAAAAATAATTTCCTATTAAGATTTCCCTAGCAGAGATGGAACAAGGTAGCCTAGCAAAGGCACTAAGCTACTCACAATTAGTGTTCCTGGACAACTATTAAACATCTTTGTGGAAGTGGGGTGGGGTTGGGAAAGATGTATAACAGTAAAAAAGCAATTTTATTTAGCAAACAGTGACAAGATGGATACAGAAGATAGCAATTAAAATGTAAATCTTTAAAATCCACCCATGATTCCAAACTGTTATCAGTTTGTAATACTTAAAAACATAATGTAAATAATGTAACATGAATGTTAAGTTGTTGCATAAGACAACCACCGAAGCCTCCCTTAATCAACATTCCGTTTATTTCTGATTGTACAGAAAAATATATCTTATCATGATTTTACCTCAGGCAAGGTAGGATTCCTTCCTTTCTAAAAATATATCTAGATTTACTAAATATTAGGGACCACTATCAAGAGATTTGATATAAGATGTTATCCAGATTTGGTCTCCTTTTCTTCAGCTAAATCAATGCAAGTAGTCATCTTGAGTCTCTCCTTGGTTAGTCACTTCTGTATTCTCCTTTTGTATAAACTCCCCAGATTACCTTTCCCTGCTATCTTTTGAGACTCAGATTTATCTTTAAAAGAAAACTTGTTTAGCAGACAATCTCATAGACCTCCTCTTGGGTTCCTCTGTTAGTTCTCCTTCCTCACATCTTGGCTCCCACTGTGGACACAAAGCAGCAGGTAAAAGCATTTACCCAACTGAGTCAGAATGCAAGGAAAGATCATTGTGAGGAGTCATTTTTTTAAACCCAGGCTTCTTTGCTTTATCACTTTCCCTTAAGAATTTACTTTCACTTTTACAATATCATTGTTTAAAGTCACATACCTTTCCCTTGAAGCTTTCAGCCGCTTTTTTGAAGTTATTCAGTTTGTCATCATAGTCAGAAACACTCTTTGGCAGGAACAGTAGGATATGAGTCTTGATTTCACCTCCAAAAATTTTGGGGGCCGTCTGGTTAACACAGAAACACATGTCAAAGAAAAGGAGAAAATGGAATGACTCTTTAGAATGCACCTTCCATTCAGGGCCTTCTCCTGTCATTCAGACATTTAGAAAACCACAGGTCATTCAGCAATCAGTTCTGAATTGCCAATTACATGGAGTCAATCAAGAACTGACTCAATTAAGAGATCTATTAAAGGACAGGTTCCCCAGGGATACAAAGAATAAACACAGTTCCTGACTTCAGTGGTCTTATATTTTATTGAGGTAGAGGTCAACACCTACACAAATAGGCACATTTAAAATAAATACAATTTGGGGGAAGGTAGGTCAAGAAAAGTTTCATGGAATAGGTAGGGTTTTGTCAGGTTTTGATGCAAACAAGGAATCTTAAGAGGAAAAGTGGGGAGGGAGTACACTCTAGATAAGAGGGACAGCTGATTAGAAGGTATAGAGAAATAAATGGAGTACCAAGTATAAAAAAACAGAGAAGGCCAATTTGGACTAACTGAAAAGTACAGGAAGGGGAGATGTAGGTTGGAATCAAATTGTGAAGGACTTTTAATGTCAAACAGAAAAGATTTGATCCTAAAGATAATAGGGCGCCAATGGAGTTTACATAGTAGGGAAATGACATGGTCAGACTTGTGCTTTCAGAAAATCATCATAGCAACAATATGGAGGAAATCAACTGAAGAAAAGAGCTGAGAGGTAAGGACTCCAATTAGAAGGCTACTGCATAATCCAGGAGAAAATAGTAAGGATCTGAAACAGGGTAGTGATAAGGTGAAAAAGAGAAGGGGTCAGATTTAAGAGGTGTTAGCAATGCTAAGACTTGGTGACCAGATGCATGAATTTTGTATCTCCAGTGCCTGGCAGACAGGGGGTGTTTATTAAATACTTATCAACTCAGGTGAGGGAGAGTAAGAACAATGCTGAGGTTAGAAACAGGCAGACTGAAAGGATGACATAAAAGGGAAGAGGGATGGGGTATGAGAGGCCTGTAGGATATTCAATTAGAAGTATGCTCAACTAGAGTTCATGAGAAATACTAGGGCTGGTCTCAGGAAACGAGGGAGTGGGAAGGAAGGGGGGAATGAGGGGTAGAGAAGAGAAAAAAATCTTAGATATATGGAAGTGGTTGTCAAACACTGAAAACAAATAAAATAAGTCAATTAAAAAACAAAAGAGAGAAACACTAGGGCTGGATGCAGAGATCTAGAAATTATTTGGCTAGAGATCACTGACCCATGGAAGGTTAGCAAGTGAGACCGCAAAGAGTACCGAAGATAGTCCGGAGGGTACATCAATTATTAGGGGACATGGTACAGGTGATGATCCAACAAAGAAGACTGAAAAGGAGTGATTAGATGAAAAGAAGAACCAAGGGAGCAGTTATCAAGAGAAACCCAAAGAAAAGAAAGTCAGCAGCGTAAAATACTACTGAGCGGTCAAAAAGTATGAGGCTTCAGAAAAAGCCAGATTTGGCATTTCAGGATCGCTAGAACAATGGACAGAACAATTTCAATTCGGCAACTGACATATTAGTCAAATTGGTCAGGGTTGAAAAGTGACTGAGGAGGGAAATGAAGGCAATAAGTGTAAACAGCTTTTCCAAGGAGCATGGCATGGGAATGGGAGCAGATATAAAAGGATGGCAGAATCTAGTTAGGTTTAAGGATGGAAGGACGTGGATATGTTTGTAGGCAATAGGAGAAGATTAGACAAAAGGGATTACTGTGGGTGGACAAGTTGATAGAGAAGGCAGGAAGGGTTGACTTTGGCAATGAAGGACACATTTTCAGAGACTGGAGTAAAAGAAGAAAATGGAATAGGAGAGTCAGAACAAAGGATTTCAAGATATAGTGAAATGGAGAAGGATGAGCTCATGGTGAATATTTTCTATTTTTTCAACAGAATATGAGGCAAAGTCCTCAGCTGAGGGTGAAGAAAGGAGATGGTTTGAGACCAGAAAAGTTTTTAAATCTGATCTGTGGGGAGTAAAATACAGAATCAATAACGAGGTCTAAAAGGGCTGCTTTTCTGCTATCAGGGCTCCAGTGGCATCATAGAACATAATTTTTTTCTCAACTTGGCTTCATGATTTCCTCTACCTCCTCTCATGAGCACTTGACTAGAAGCTGAGGAGGCAGGTCATGGGAGTAACCAAGGCCGGGGTCTGGCAAGACATCCGTGTTAGTAGGATAAGGGGACAAAGAGCTTTGAGAATAAAAGACAATGCAGAGTTAAAACTAGTTAACTATGAGTTGAGCTTGGGGGAGAAAAGTGAAGTTAGAGTAGGAATGACACCCTGGGAGAGTACGGAGAAGGAGGGATTGAAGGTCCTATGAGTCTAAAACAATAAATGGCTTTAGGAAGGCTAAGGCATGGCAAGAGATGATTGGTAAGAGGTTATTATCGGATAAAGGAATTTTGGAGCTTATGAACACAGTAATGGAAGGCTTGTGAATAACAGTAAAAATTAAGAGTGTGATCTTCTATCCCAATGTGTAGCTGAGGTAGAAGAAAAACCAGGTCACAGGAATTGAAAAGACAGAGTCAACTGGGAGTTACTCAGTCTCATCAGTTGAGAATTCTAAGGGGATGACGGAAGGGGAAGATAGGAGCATAGCAGGATACTGGAAGGGTTCAGTTCAGGTTTCCAGGATGAGAACATAGCAGTAGGACCTTGGAATAGAATGGCTTGCTCTAAGGTGGTCAGTAAGTCATTATCACAGGGATTAGGATGGAGGGAAGTAGTGTAAGAGATATATGAGAGGAGTCTGAGCAGAGAATCGGAGCATTTCTGGTACCTGGAGGTCTTAGCAGGTGAATAGATTCCAAAGCAATAAATGATCTGCTGAAACAGAAGCACAGATCCTTCTTACTTTCCCAATTCTTGCACCCTCCCCTCACTGAATTAATAATATGTTGTATAGCGAAAAGCCTCATACCTGCTCAGTGAACTCAATGACCAAGGGCAGCCGGTGATAATTAACAAAAGTCAGTAGGTTCTCCTTAGTAATCTCTCCTTCAAAGTTGTTTCGACCTTCATCAAACTGAGGAAAGAGAAAGATTACAAGTTAAGCCCTACGGTTCATACACTTGACCCATTCTGGGCTCTCTCCAGTAGGACAGTTTGGCAGCATCTCTGTCTAGTGGTTTTGTGTATCCTACAGATCCTAGCAACAAAGAAAAAGAAAACAGGATTTGTACAGTTAAGAGCTAAATTTTCCTAATAATACCTTGCTCTGGGATCCAAGATTGCTTGTTAACTTGTTGCAAGGAATCTTTATAACTACCACTCTAGCCAAACTCAAATCCAAGTACTTATAGATATAAGGAAATAATCTGAAAGTCAAGTAGAGCTGTCACAGAAAAAGTTGCACACTTCAATTCTTGACACTGCTCTACTGAACTGGAAAAGTAGTCATGAAGAAAAAGTCAACAACTTAAAGCTAGTCAATGAACAGTGTCCCCAGATCCAAATCAATGGGAGATGGGTGAAGAAAGTGTTATTCTGGGTAATAAGAACGAATAAGCAGGAATGAAGAAGTGCTCCTATTTACCAGGGAAGTAACCAAAGAAAGGGGTGTACTGAAACACAACTGATACTGCATTTGTTGACAAACAGTAGTTTACTTATGAGAGCATTTTTGTTCCCACAGGGTATAAGGTGGCATCAGAGATAAAAGCACAGATGCTCACTGTAGAGAAACTTCAATCTAATGCCAAAGCCCATTTCACAATACAGCAACACCTATTTTTGCTCTCAATTCTGGGAACCCTCATTTTCTATGGTGCCAGGAAAAAAGGACATTGGTACATTAGGGTTCAGATGTACACCATCCCTTTATCCTAAAGGTTTTATTTAGGGCATGGGTCACTTTTATTTCTGAAACACAAGTGGCTCAGCAACATATTCCATGTTGCTGGCCTCTGTCTGGAAAAAAGGAATTAAAAAACTGAGTTCCTCTTTCATTTTTTAATAAAACACAATTACCTGGTACTAACAAAAACGATCCTTTAAAAGGTTTTGCAGCTAAAGACATTTAAACTTTTACTAATGACAATAGCAAACTTCTAAAATTTCTCCTTTCTCTTAATTTTTGGAAAGGTAAAACTGCTTCAGGCACATACCCATGAATTTTAATTTCTAGTTTGGGAAAATTTAACAGAGATAACAACTAACAAGTGTCTTGTTCCTGCTTACACATCTGCTGGAAACCACAAAAAGAATTTTCTAAAAAAATCCATTCCTAATAAATGGTTAGGATTTAAAAAGGAGTAGATATGCAAACTACAAATGACCACATGAAATTATGTCGCAAATCACCAACTGTAAGAAAAAGAAAAAGTAAAACACCTCAGGTTTTGCCTCACTTCATAGAAATTAGGAAAGGTAAAGAAAAGATGAGAATAGTCTATGTTGGAAAGGCTGTGTGATAAGAGGCACCCTGAGGTATGCAATCAGTTAACAAGTATTTATTAAGCTCTTTCTATGTGCTAGGAACCAGAGGTACAAATAAAAGCATGAAATGATTCCTGCTCACAAAGAACTTACATTCTAATGGGAGATACAAGGATATACACAATATACAGAATTAAAAGTTAATAAATACAAAGCAGTTAAGTATAAGATAGTTTGGAAGGGAAAGCATTAGCAGTTGGCAGACCGGTATACACAGATGCATACATATGTATTTTTGTGGATATATGTATATACAAATACATGTTGGTTTAAGTACTATTAAAGATGACTAGACAGGGAGAAGATAAAAGAGACTAGGGAAAAAAAAACTTGGAAAACATAGTTGTGATATGGATGCACTAGCAAAGGAGACTTTGTCAAGAAAGAAGGAGGACCAGAAGAGAAGTGTCAAATGCAGCAGAAAGACCAAGAGATGAATACTGAGCAAAGAATGACTTGGCAATTAAAATGACTGGTAATCTGGGCAAGAGCAGTTTCAGTTGAGTGATGAGGTTGAAAGCCAAATCCCAAAGGGTTGAAGACAAAGTTGAAATGAAGGAAACAATGTGCAGACAGCTTTTTTCTGAGTTTGGCTGAGAAAGTGAGGAGGGATATAGTAGGATAGTTTGAGGGCATGATAGGATGAAGGTTTTTTTAAGGAAAGGAAAATATTTGAGTCTGTTTGAAGGCAGAAAGGAAAAAAAACAGTGATTTGGGAGAAAATGATCAAGAATGCAATCTGTTTGCAGACAGGGGACTACTAGCAAAGAAAACTATATTTACTGTTAGACACTGTCTGTGCATCAGATGTTTTAATTGTTTTTCTTTGTAACAAAGGAGAGCTCCATCTGGATGAAGAGTAATAGAGAGAGAGAGAGAGAGAGAGAGAGAGAGAGAGAGAGAGAGAGAGAGAGAGAGAGTGTGTGTGTGTCTATGTGCGTAAAATACATAATGAAAAGACAAAAGGAATCAATCCCGCCCCCCCTCCCCCCACACACAATCCTTACTGGGCCAGCCACTGAGATAACTGTCATTACTACACAATGACAGTAATAAAATTATATCATGGCAATAATAAAAATCTAAATTATTCTTTTCATTTTTTTTCTAGTAAAATGCAATTACCTGGTACTATGAAAAAAAACCTGAGACCAGAAAGTAATAGTCTCAAATAAAGGAGAAAGAATAACTGTCAGAAAATCCAATCTTCAAAGTCCAAAAACACTTTTTTCAAACCTTTTTATTTGTAAAAAGAATAAGAAGATAAGGCAAAAAGCAAAATATAGTTTATCTAAAATGCTGATTTGGTGACTAATTTTTGAGACTAGCATTTATAAGACCACTATGGCTCCAGAAACACTTTCCTTCCTACACAGTGACAAACAGCCTTTTGGACCCCACCTCTTTGCAGTACAAAGCAACTGGAACACAGGCAATCTGTCATCCTCTTTCACCTCAAAAATACATCTTCTGCTTCTAATCAGAGCACACTGTAACTACAATTTCCTATGGAGAAGGCACAAGAATAGAGTGGTCATACTTTTATGAGGAATGAACTGTTATATAGAATGGGTGCACTTAGATAAGGTATAAAAAAAAACCTACCAACTGAGAGGAAATCTTAAGAAGTTTAGAAATGAGGTAGTCATTCTATTCAGATCTTTGAGCAATTTATGAGACCTCTGAAGCATATTTATGAACTGGGATAAAAGGATGACGCTAGATACCATTACTGTGAAATGTTGTTAGGTCTTAAAAGTCCCCGTACCTCTGGCCTTAGAAAAATCCTTAATAAAAACCAGACAAAAAGTTCAGTTAAATAAATCATGCCAAAGAAGCAAAATATAACCTGTTGACTAAAACAGATAAACCAAGGAAAACTAAGAGCTTTCTTTATCAACATTGAATAATAAAATATGACATGCTAGACTACTTTAGTCACTCAGAATCAATCACACACCTCCCACTCCACCCCCCAATCAGGGCAACTCTAGAATGTCAACTTGACAATTGGCCCATGGTCCAATAGCGTTTACACAAGTTGGCTGTTCTCACTGTTACTGATACTCATTACTAACACTACCTCAAGACTTGAAATTATGGGATGATAGCAGGCCTGCATCGTGAAGGCAGTCCAACTCTGCCCCCTATTGCTCTCAGTGGCACCCTGAAGAACTTCATGGGAGCTCAGGCAAAGAATTATTAGAACTGGAAGCTGCAGCTCGTATAGGAAACTTGTTTGGTGAAAGGAGTCTGGTAGGAATTTAATTCAATAATAAACATTTCTCAAATGCCTGCTTAAGCTGGTTTTTGTTTCCAGAAGGCCAGGGCTTTCTAAGTACTCTAGTAAGTATAGCACACAAAGCAAAGTTCACCCAAGAGATACCAAGTTCCTCCCTCCATCCAAAAAGCAACCTCATTCAGATGGAAGGGATAATAAAGGTGGAAGTGGTAGCTGAGGCAGGCCTCAAAAGACTTAAGCGTGTACTATGTGCCAAAGAGGGTAAGATGGAAAAAATGTAACAATTCCTGTTTTCGAGGTGCTTAATTCTCTCAGGGGAAACAACTACATAAAGAAATATTTATAGCATAAATATAAAGTTAAAAAATAAAAACAGAAACAAAACCCTTAAATACAATGTAGTTTGTGAGAGCAATTGGAATGATGAAACAATATAACCAAAGCAGCTGATACTGGGAAATTCTGAGATATCAGGAAAAAGATGGTATATGAGCTGCACATTAAAGGAAGAGAAGGACTATGAGGCAAACACAGGCCAACTAGTGCAAAGACAGACATGAAGGAATTCAGAGGAAAGAAGGCCAGTTTGACTAGATGCTGAAGCTGCAGCAGAATGCAGGAATGACCAGAGCAGAGACACAAATTGAGAGGTTGCTGCAACAATCCAGACAAGAGGTAACGAAGGTCCGAACTAAAGTGGTGGCTGTGTGAATAGAAGGGGTCAGATGAGAGATCAGATCTGGCAACCAACTGAATGTTGTCAGACAGGATTTCAACAAAAGAAAGAGTACCAGGGCAAAGGGAGTACACAAAAAAGTACTGAGGTCAGAAAACCAACGTGGCAAATAAGACATCAAAAAGCCATTAACAGAAAAGTGAAAATAAGGAAATAGTCTTGAGGACCAGTGGAAAGGAATGCTAACTTCATTTAAAGGTCATTTCAATGATTATGTTCAACAAGCAAGTTGGCAATGTGAGGCAGGAGGCTCTGGTGAGAAGTCATATCTAGAAAAACTTCAAAGTTAAGATAGAGAGGCAATAGTTTAAACTATAGGACTCTGAAACTGCCAAGAAACTGAGTAGAAAGTAAAGAGAAACTGTAGAAGGCAAAATCTTGGAAAAGTTAAATTTAGATGACAGAAAGAAAAGCCAGCAAATGAAGGCAGAATTGGGCTACCTCCATAAAGTAGATCAGGGAAAGTCTCATTTTCGTCAGGTCTCTGGCAATATTAATGAAAATGGCAATAACTATTACTCCTTTTCTTACCAGGAAAAATCTAGAATATCAGGTAATGAAAACTATGGAAAGAAAATTCCAAGTAACTGTACTTGGTGTCAATACTGCAAAGAGGTCCAAAAAGAGAACTAACACTACTGGATTTGTCAATTAGGAATTACCTCTCAATGAGACCAATTTCTATAGAATTAGGAAGGCAGAAGCCAGACTGGAAGGTACTGAAAAGTGAGTGGATAGACTACTCTTGGAAGTAGAGTAAGGGAGGGAGTATATCAATAAATTAGCCTGGTTAGTTCTAGAGATACAAAGACAAAAAGACCTTGCCCTTCAAGGGCTCATACTCTATAGTTAGGGAAACCCAATACACATATGTGTGTATATACATAATATTTACAAATACACGCTAATAAGTATTTGTAGGTATAGAGGTAGATAAAACAGACACAAGGCAATTGTTAAGAAGGCACTAGAAGCTAGGAGAAAATAACCTGGCTTCAAAGGGTAAAAGTTTCAGAATAAGGTAGATTTAGTATATCTGAACACAGACGGGGAAGAAGCTGGTAGAAATAGAATGAAAACAAAGGGAGTTGGAATGATGGAACAATATATACCCAAAGGCAAGAGAAAACATGATTCAAAAAATAAGTGGTCAGGTCAGCCCAGCAAAATGGGCCACTTCTTCCTCTGAGATAGGAAGATAAGAGAGATCCTAAATTACAAAAGAAGTAAGCTAAAAGAATTTCTATAGGGAAGCTGCTGGCACAGTAGATGGAGAGCTGGACCTAAAGTCAGGAAAATCTGACTTCAAATCTAGCCTTAAGACACTTCCCAGCTGTGCGATTCTAGGTGAGTCACTTAACTTGCCTGCAGTTTTCTTAATTCTAAAATGAGGATAACAGCAGCACCTACTGTGCAGGGCTGTTGTGAGGATCAAATGCAATAACATTTGTAGAGTACTTAGCATAGTGCCTAGCACACAGTAGGTTCTGCATAAATGCTTTGTCCTTTCCACTGTCCTTTCTCCCCCTTTCAGTATAAAGTATCTATCTGCTGAAAGTGGGAAGAATGAGAGTGAATTGCAAGAGCCACTTCACGGAATATGATAAAAATAAAAAAGATTATTCCAAGCAGTCTTGCAGACCCACCTAAAATTATTATGAATTGTTAGTGTAGTTTCATCAATATGGCAAATATAATAAAAGATGAAACGATTACATTTATCTTCTCACAGTGTCTCCAACAATGACAAATACAATGATGGAAGCCAGAAATTTGACTAACCATTCTGGAAAACTAATTTAGTACTATACTAGAAAAATAACTAAATTTCATATCCGTTGGCTCAGTGATAGCAGTAGGGGCATTTACCCTAAAGGGATCAAAGATTCTTCCTATCTCTATTACCAAAATATCTCTAGCAGTATTTTTTGTGGTAGCAAGAAAATGGAAAATTTATGTCCAATTGGGAAATGGTTGAAAGAACTGTGGAATATAAATGCGATGGAATATTATTAAAATACAAGCAATAAATATACAGAATTCAGAAAACTTTGGAAAGCTTGTACAAACTAATGATCAACATAGATTATGATAACACAAAGAAAATAATGCAGTAATATAAAGGGGGGAAAATCTACCAAATAGTAAAAGAATTCCGATCAATCCTAACTCCAAAAGAATGATGATGAAACATAGCTCCATTCTCTCAGATGAAGTGGTCAACTACAAGTACAGCTTAACTATAATTTTATTACAAGAGATGGTTCTAATAGTGGAAGGGCATGGTACTGGGAAATAGTTACATAACAATAAGAATCAATACAGCCTTTTAAAAAAATTGTAGTTTTATTTCATGATGAGTATGGCTAATCCCATCTGAACTGAAACTCTTACCCACAAGAGATCCCTGAGCTAAACAGGTAAAGAAGCCAGACAGACTAAAACAGTAAAAGGCTAACAGAGAATAAGAGGGGCAATAGTGTATATGCAGGTATAAAAAAGAATAAATCACAAACAACAGAAGCGCTTGCAAACCTTAAAGCACTACACAAATGCTAGCAATTATTAATTCATCTTAACACTCAGCATTTCCTACAAAGTAGGATCTAAAATTTAATTATTCTGGTAGAGAAATACTTGTTGTAGGAGGAAAATAAAAAGTAATTTTGCTACATATGTCCCTCAAAATTTTAAACTTCTTTCCCATATGAAGAAAATTTGACCTTAGATCTATATTCCTATTGCCCCCAAGTTATCTTATAGCTAATTAAGCAGACAAAGTTCACTGGAACTGGAACTAGTTTATGGCCCAGATCCTTCTGCAAAAAGCTTGCCAGAAGACAATTCTGTCTGTTTCATGATTCATGGACAAAACCAGTTGTTGTCTGTAATTCAGGCAGCTGCTAACATGAATTGAAAGCAGGTTTTTTTTTTTAATAATTAACCTTATGCCTAAATCGGAAAAGTGGTCAATCTCAGAATTAAATTCAGCAATATTTATCAAAAGCCTATTGTGTTCTTAACACTGTTAGGTCCTGATGGAAAAAAGCATCAAGAAATGGTCCCTGCCTTAAAAGGCCTACAATCTCCTTAGGAAGATTTGCCTCCTGGGGCAGACAAATGGGAGCTGGACACAGATAGACAAGGGAGGACAGGCCCTGTCATGGGGACAGACACTTAGTGGTATTAGAGCTTGGACTGCTAGGAGACATGATCTGATCAAGGCAAATGTCTCCTCTCTCAGCTCCTGAAGTTCTCAAATCAAGCCCTCAGTGATGCAATTTCTCTGGGCATCCCTTTTTCTGCTTTCACTTGGAAGATTTCTTTCTTTAGGATTTTTTGGGGGCGAGGGGGAGAAGTACAGTACTATATAAAGTTAACATAGGTGTTTTTTGGTAATGTAGAGTTCTTTCAGAATTATTTACTAACATCAAATTTGCATACTGAAAAGTTAAAGTGAGAACTGTCTGTATTTTGTTCTCCTTTTTGCACCCTGGTTTAAGTATTCCCAAATGGTTTATCCACCAACTACCATTCTCTATCAGATATTTTTTTTTAAAAGAAAAAAAAATTAACTTTTCCCACAGTAGATTATAGTACACAAATAGTAACTTTTCCCCAGAGAAGTTCGCAGGAATCAACTTCTGAATACCCCAATTTTCAAATGGAAAATAATAAGATGAGAGAAACTAAAGGTCCAATGATTAAGCTAGTGTGTAAGACCAGATTGCCCCTTTAAAGTGGTTTTAATTTTAATTCTTATGCAACAGAACTAAGGTGAAAATATATTTAATAGGAATGTATGTGTAGAACCTATATAAAATTGTATGTCGTCTCAGGGACAGAGTGGGGAAGGAGGGGGAAAAATCTAAGTTATATGAAAGTGATTGTAGAACCCTGAAAACAAATAAAATAATTAAAAAAAAATAAAGTGGTTTTAAAAAATAATTCTACTCCAATTAACTACCAAAATGACTTCATGACACAAAACCTTTACCTTGAAAAAGGTCTCATTTAACACAAATCCCCTCTTGATCTGATCAAGATGTAGAATCTCAGGTTTACTGTGTTCCAGAGTTTCACTGGGGGCAAGGTGCTCAAAAGCACTGTTATCTACAAACTAAAGCTGAATTGCATTTCATTTTAGAGTTCAACAAGCCAAACAACTCACCTTCTTAAAGAGGACAATGCCATCTTTATCAAACTGGTATTTGGAGTACAAATCACTGTTGGAAGAGATTCCAAATGGAATATCATCGATAGACTCTGCAGCCAATGTGAACTGTTTGACAAGTTCCGACTCCAGATCCTAGGAGAGAAATATTGAAAAGAGAAAGGTTACTGATTTACTGGCTCAGTATAGCAGTATGTACCTGTAAACAATGAAAACATCAGACCCTGTGCCCCATCCATGATGAAGTCTCCTTAGTTAGCATGTGCCAGTGCCCTGGACAACAGGATGAAATGCAACCACTTGTTTTGGTTGTGTTAGGCATGACACAGAAAAGCACAAGAATTTGAAATTAAGTTCTAAAAGATCTACCTTGAATAAGCCAATAACAGCAACTTCATTGGAATCCACCAAGGACTCAGCAGCAGCAACATCTGTCAGGACAGTGACTGCTGGACTAGTGCGTTTCTTCAGCCAGTTCACAATATCTTCAGCTTCTCTGCCAGCTGTATCCCCAACCCCCCCAAAAAGTTCAGATTTACTTTGGTGTCTGGGAAGGGTAATCTGACAAAAAGCATTTGTGGAGTACCAACAATGAACTTCCTAAGTAGGAGGGGACAGGAAAGGATACAAAGATCAATCAAGTCTAGGCCCAGTCCAAAAGTAACTTCCTGTTCCTATCACCAAATCACCTTGGAGTCTTGGGCAAGTCAGCCTCTTGGCTTGAGACTTTTCCCAGATGTAAAGTGGAGCTAATATCTACCTTGATCTTATCCTCACAGGGCCATATAGTAAAGATCTGAGCTATGAAGTACTTTGAACTTTTCAGTAGCAGCTAATATATATGGATAAGGTATTACTCCTGTCCTACTTAACCTCACCAAGTTGCTAGAACAAAATTAAACATGTAAAATACTTTGAAAAATTATTCCAGTAACAAATCTAAGGTTAACAAATCTAATCCTGATCCTCAAGTTTTTTTTTCCTCACTTATCTATCTATCCCCACCTGAAAGAACTTGGATCACTTCCTAGGAAAAGGACCTACCTGTATACTCTTTAGGAGAAGCTGTATCTCCGTTCTTAAAAAATTTGATAGTGGGGTACCCCCGAACCCCATATTGCTGTGCTAGATCAGACTCTTCAGTGGCATCTACTTTGGCTAGTCTGATTTTAGAACCTTCAGCCTTCAATTTTCCAGCTGCCTTAGCATACTCAGGTGCTAGAGCTTTACAGTGACCACACCAAGGAGCATCTGAAAAGAAAAATAAAGCATTAAGCAGGAGCACCTGATCTAGTTCAATTTCTCTTGACAGCTCCCCTAACTTCTCATAGATTTTCCTTCACAGAAACTCAACAGAAATAACCATTTAACACACTGGTAAATGAGTTCTTGATGCTCATCAGCAGTGAAAGTACAAAAGCTGTTCACACCAGATGAAAACCATGTACAAAACCATGTCCTTAAATCTGCATTGTTACTGAAGGTTCCTGGTGGTTTTAAGAAACTTAATAACCATTACCAACTTTTACCAAGTAGGTTTGTTGTTTTGTTATTCCAAACCTGTTGTTTTTTCAGTGTGAGAGAAGACACTCCCTCCCCCCAAACACACACATTCCATGACTTTGAAAAACTCATACTAATGCACTTTTGTATCTGCTCTGCAATTTAATGTCTTTGAGACTTGAGAGGTTAAGACAGGGGTGGGGCTTTCTAGGTCTTCAAGTGTGGCCCTTTGAAGGAATATGTGAATTTAGGATTCAAAGGTCAAACCTGAGGCCCTAGAGGGCCACATGTAACCTTGAGGCCAAAGGTTCAAGGCCCCTGGAAGTGATTAGCCCAGGTCAGCCAGTATATACAAGACTTGAGCTTTAATCAACAGGTGATTAGGAAAAAAACCCAAAAACTTATACCTGGAGTCACTGCCATCATCTTAAAAATTCAGAGCCATCCACATTTTATCCTCTGCCCAGTAGGCTCAAATGATCCAGGATATCTGAGTTTCTTCTGTGATCCCAACTCATCCATAACTGTTACATTCTGCGAAACTCTAGTCTATGTCCTCCCATAAATTCACCACAGGGGATCTAGTCAACATGGCAGAGGACTTCCCCTGATGTAACAGGAGCACCAGTATAGCACTTTGATTGCACACCTTGTGACTAGCCCACCTTCTTTATCTATCACATAGTTCTTTGATGACATCTTTTATCCTTATTATCCCTATTTTTTTCCAAAGTTCCTCACTGGTTCTATGTTGCACCCAAAAGAAACAATTACCTTTAAACTGTAAATGTAGCACATCGTTCAAGTTTATTACGTTCACAATTTGTTTCACTGTTTTGTATCATAAGTTAGCAACTATTACCGCTTGACTGCCACTGAATGGATTGATAAATGCTCACATGACAACACAAACTGAGTTTCAGATTCTGGTTTTCGCTCCTCTTAAGACAGATACTATAAATTAACAGGGGCAGAAGTATCCAGGTGAGACTGGAGCATTAAACCATGAAAACATCTTTTGTATTTGCTTTTGCCTAAACAAGCTGATAGTCTTCTTTTCATGCGTACAGAGGAAGTTGGGCTTCATGCAGAAAGACACCTAAATTGGCCCATCAGTCAACCTCAGATGTTACTGAATTTAACAACGCAGACCTTAAGAATAAACTGTAACGGGCAGAAAAAGCTGCTTGAGTTTAAGCACTCCTTACGGGAGGATCAATGCTTCTTTTCATCCAACAAAAATAAAAGTGGCTTTTTGGAGACTTTTCCTATTCCCTTCGAGGTGGCCTGAATACTGAAAATATCAACAACTACAAATGAAGGACCTGTAGCCCCCAAGATCTCACATGAAGTTGAAAGTTCGGAGGTTCTAAAGGGATATCCTTCTCCCTTCCACCCCCAGAAACAAAGAACTTGGGAAGGACGAGGTCACTCCCGAGTCCTCGTAGAACTAGACCAGGCAGGGGAGGGGGCTCGTCCATGCGGACCCTTCCTTCGGTCAAGGCGCCAGGGTTCATCAAGAGCCCCGAGTCCCCCAGTCCTGATCTCTACGGATATGAATGCGGCTCGCCGCCACCTACCCACCCACCCCCGCCCACCCTGAGATGGGGAGACGCGGCTCAGCTGCGGCCGCCGCCAAGGCCCCTGGGGTCACACGCCCGCCCTCGGCCTGCCGCTTCAGAGGAGGGGGACGCTCGCTTTCCGGGGGGCCGAGGCCGGCAGGGCAGGACCGGGCCGGGGTGTCGGCACTCACAGAACTCCACCAGAAGATACTCGTAGGTCGCCAGCGCCTCCTCGAAGTTGCTCTTCTTCAGGACCAGGACGTCGTCCTCCTCCTCGGGGGCGTCAGCGCGGACCCCGGCCGTGACGGCCAGGGCTAGGCAGAGCAAGGTACGGCTCAGCATGTCTCTCTTCGGCCCGGCGGGCGGCGGTAGGCCGTAGGCACGCGGAAGGGGCGGGCACGAAGGAGGACTGTGGGGCTAGAAGTGCTACAGTTACCTCCCTAGGATTGAGAAAAGGGCTGAAGCGCGCTTTCGGTCTTGGGGCCTTGCCTTTATAGATCCCGTCCCCTAGAGTGCGCGCCCGGCTACCTCCCACTTCTCACTGGCTTCCGCGCGCGCGCTTGCTCCGCCCTCATCCTGTACCGATTGGCAAACGGTCTCGGGCACCTGCCATTTTCCCCCTCAGATTGGTCGCTAAGTTAGGCCTATGGTGGGTCTCTGAATGGCTGTAACATGGAACTCGCCCCCTTCCTCTTATGATTGGTTAAAAGAAATCACGCTCACGCCCTACCCACATTTCTCATTGGCTTAAAGCGAGAACTTTCTCTTTCCCTACTTTTAACTGGTAGTTCTCACCGGCACCTTCCCCTTTTTGATTGGCTGTCAAATGGGGGGAAACCCGGATATTGAAGGCTTTGATTGGCTAGTAGGCGCACGCGCCCTTTACCGTTTCCTTGTAGAACGTGGCAATGGGGAGGGTGAGGTAAGGGAGAGACCCAGTTGAAGTACTGGGTGGCGCGTGCGCTCGGGAAACCCTTCGTGTTGGATTCTAACTGGGCCGCGTCTCCGTAGTCGTCACTGCCTCCTCCCCCTACTCTCACCCCGAACTGAAGGAAGTGTGCGTGAGGTAACTTCCGGTGAGCGTGTGATCCGTGTGATTCCTGCCTGGGTAAGTTTGGGAGGAGAGGCAAGGGGAGCTACGGAAGCTGTGGAGGCGATTCCTGCGCCCACGTGGTCCCCGCGATCCCATGGGCCGCTTGCTTTGGGCCTCGAGGTGTCCGGCGGTCGGGCGGCCGTTGGGCCTCGTCCTTCAGGACTGCTTTCCTCTCGTTGTTTCTGTTGCTGATCCCCAGCGGCTGGGGATGACCGCGAGGCGGGGCCCGGGCCATAGGCCCTTGAAAGGGGCCCTGCCCCGTAGGAGAGCTGGCCACAGCCCGGCCAAGCCGTCCATCTCGGTCTGGTTCTAGCCCTGCCTCTCTGAGCCCTTCTCTGCTTTGAGTTAGAGGAATTAGAACGGGAAGGGACATGACCCGGGGTCCACAGGCCGGGGTAGATATCAAGGGGGTCCGTGAACCCAGACTGGAGAATTGACATTTTTATTGTCACTAACCTCTCTCCGAAAGTCATCATTTCCTTCGGTTGTTTAAAAAACATTCTGAGAAAGAGCTTCCCCAGACGGCTAGAGAGGTCCATGACACACAAAAAAAGACGCTCCCCCTGCCCCGCCCCACACACACACCAAGAGTCACCTTGTAAGGCAACAAACCCAGAGAGAAGAAATGAGATTGCCCAGGATCACACAGGTAGTAAGTAAGTAGAGTCAGAATTCGAACCCAGGGTTCTTTCCAGCTTACCATACTGTCTCCCTTTTGTGACTCTAGGAATCCAAATCCGATTCTTGATACAGCCCTCTCATTGTCTCTAAGAAAACGTAATTTACTTGATATCTATAAAAACTGGACAGATGTCCAATTGCCTTGCTTACTAAACTTTTAAGTGCTTTAATGGTCCAAATCATCTCTTATAATTTAGTTCCCACAAATTGCTCTCTAATGTCTCTGTCTTCCCTGGAGTCCTGGCCTTGTTCCACCCCACAACTTCACCTCCACTTATTCATTTTTTTTCACACTTAACAGTGTCCAATATTTGTCATATTTTGAACAAATATATCTTTTTTCCTACAAATTTGTTTCCAATTTTCAACAGTCACTTCCATAAAGTTATACATTTTCTCCCCCTCCTTCCCCAAGATGGCTTGCAATTTTGTATGGACTTGTATACATACATTCTTAGTAAACACATTTTCACATCAGTCACGTTGTATAGAAGAATTAAAATGAGTGGGATAAAGCACAAGTAAAACTAAACAAAACCAAACATAACGAAAGAGAAAATAGTCTTCTGACTGAAGAAATTTATCTTAACTGCTTACCCTTTACATACAAGGTAACTCAAAACAAAATCAAGTGCAAGTCATGTCATCATTTCTCTGTCTCCTTTGAAAATGTAAGACGAACAATGGGGATAATAGATTCAGAGCTCACATGGGCCTTAAGTCATCTAGTCCATCTCCCTCACTTTATAGTTGAGGAAATTAAATACAGAGCTTAAGTAACTTGCCCAAGATCACAATAACCAAGCCACCTCTGTAGCACAGTTCCTCTGACCTCAGTTTCAGCTCTCTTTCCACTATACCCTGATGTCTCCTAAATGATAACGTTGCCTGCTCTCTAGGAGCTTAGAGAAGCTGCTCATAATGGGTAGTGATAATTGGTACAAAGAAGAATAGGATAAGTTCAAAGATCCAGGCAAAGTACTTTGCAGGGAGGGGCTTCTGTAGCTTGTGGACTTAGAAAGGATCATTGCTTTTCATTCATGCTAGACAGTATGCAAACTTACAGAGACTGGATAGGGTAGAATGAGAATGGGGTAGAAAAAGTACTCCAGTTTGTTGGGTGTATGAAGTGAAAGGCAGTTGTGTAAGGTAAGGATGGATAGGTACGTTATAGCAGGATTGTGGAAGACCTTAAGTATCAGGATCAGGAATATTTGACTCCTTAGGAGGTGATGGAGCTTTTGAAAAAAGAAGTGATAGGAGCAGGGTGATAATTAGGCTATGCAGGCTATGTTCTCCCAAGTTCCACACCTACAATGCCATCTAAGTAACTGATGCTTCAAACTCAACATGTCCAACACTTACTCCTCCTGAATTTTTTCCTCCTTATGACTGTAGTATTTTTTTTTAAAGCTGTATTGATCCTTTTTAAATAAGCCCACTTAACTAGTGTCTGAATTGGGAATTGAACACAGGTCTTCCAAATTCAAAGTCCAGCACTCTATCCACTACATCATGGCTGCCTCAAAGCCCATTCCTCTTTCTCTACCCCCACGCCAACAGAATACCCTCCAGGAACAGTTAAATAAAACAAATCACATTAGTCCTGTCTGACTTGGTATTCCTCACTCTGTACCTGTAGTCTTCTACCTCTCTGCCAAGAGGAGAGGGAGACAAATTTCATTATCAGTCCTCTGGAGTCCTGAATAATCACTGTATTGATTAGAGTTCTACTATCAACACTGCTTTCCTTTATTGTGGTTTTACTGTTTCTTCTAGTAGTAATAATACTCATCCATTGTTGAAACCATTGTTATCAGATCTTATCTGTCATACTTTCACAAAATCTCAACAGTCCCCCTTCTCTATAACCGTGGCTACCACTTCCATTACCATTCATCTACACTATTAAAGTAGCCTCTTAATTAGGTTTGTTGCCTCCACTTTCTCTCTTTTAATTCCCACTGCCAAACTTCAGTGGTTTCCTGCTTCATCTACTGAAAGAAGACATTCAAAGTCTTCCATAAGGCTACTATTTCAACAACTTTGAAAGACTTGAGAATTTTGATCAGTGCAGTGACTCTCTATGGTTCCATAGAATGAATGGTGCTATATGCTGCCCGCCTCCTGACAAAGAGAGAGAATGGATTCAAGGTATAGAAAAACAAATTTTTAGATGAGATCGATGTGGGAATTTCTTTTGTTTGACTATATATATTGATTACAATTTTTCTTTTCTTTTTCTGTTGCCAGAGAGGAATGTGGTAGCAAAAAGGAGGATTTTGATAGAGTGGCCAAAATGAAAAGAGGGTCGTTGAGGCATTTTACAAAATGCACTGAAGAGAGCCTACCTCAAATGTCACCTTCATGATGACATTGCTGATTCCTTCATTTAATAATAAACCTTTCCTCCCCACACTTCATGTAGCACTTGGTTTGTACCTCTTATATACCTAGAATATATCATATATCAGTTTTGCATTATAATTGTTTGTATCTATGTTGAACACTTCCCCAGTCCTTACTGGAGCTCTGCTATGTTCCTCATTGTGGGTGGTACAGAGGTGACTCTTGGTTTCTGGAGATTGTGCCAGCCAACTGCAAAAACTGGTCCTACTAAACTGGAAAGGCCTGGTGACAAAATCCTGTATCTCTTTCCAAGACTAGTTCAGGTAGCCAAACCCAAATCAAGTTGGCCATGAGATGATGAATTTTTAGAACACACCAAGCCCTGAAGACCAGCTGCTAACACATAGAGCAGTTATGCTCTGCATAGGGAAAAGGAGCATGCATTTCAACAAAATCACAAGTTCTTGAGTTAATAGAAAAAGTTGAATGCTTACTACTAGAACAGGAGGTAGTATGGTACAGTGGAAAGAGTTCTGGATTTATAGTTAGAGGATCTGCATTCAAATTCTGACTAACTGTAGCTTTGGGAAAGTCATTCAACCTTTCTGGGGCTCATTTCCCTCATTTGTAAAATGAGGGGGTTGGACTAGCCCAGGGGTCCTTAAACCCTTTTTGTGCCGTGAATGGATTGGCAATCTGATGAAACTTATGAACCTCTTAGTAATATTTTTAACTGCATAAAATAAAACATACAGAAATCTAAAGGAAACAAAAAGTTAACGAAGATGGGTATTAATTTTCCCCCATCCAAATTTAAAGGCTTTCTGAGATCTATCTCCAGACTTTTTGAGTCCTTCTACCCCTAAGTCAAGAATCCCTGGACTGGATTATCTCTAAAGTTCCTTCCAGTTCTAAATCTATAATTATTTACTCCTAAGACATGTGAAGGCAGGGACCTTAATATCCAAATCAGACAAGTCAAAAGTAACATTTGAGAGTGGAACCAGATTAAACTGTAATTGGGAAACATCTAACAAAATCAGATCAAATGTAAGTGAGACACAGTCAATATGTGGCCCTAAGGGATCCTTATATAGTATATAGAGGCCCCCTGATCTAAACTGCCTTCCCATCAGTTTCTAACATACTACCAACACAGTAGGTGTTGGTTAGCTCTATTTGTTGTTGAATTAGATTCTATCTATGACTTCTGAGGGTGATAATGGTCATAGGGGATATGTGTATCATTTCTCTATATTTGAGTGTAATCAATTTATCCTTGCTTAGTTTATTCATGTTTTCCTTTTTATTTTTCTCTTAAACTCTTGTGTTTGAATGTCAAAGTTTTTAATACAACTCTGGTCTTTTCATCAGGAGTACTTGGAAGTATTCTATTTTATTAAAGGTATGTTTTTCCTTTTGTAATATTATACTCAGTTTTACTGGGTAAGTTATTATTGGCTGTAAGCCTATATGATTTGACTTCTAAAACATTGTATTCCAACTCATTCCTTTATAGTGGTGGTTGCTATATCATTTATACTCCTGACCATGGCTCCTCAATCCCTGAATTCTTTTCTTTCTGGCTACTTGCAATATTTTTTTTTTCTGTTACCTGCAAGTTCTGGTTTTAACTAAAGTTCCTGGAAGTTTTCATTTTGAGATTTTGGGAGGTAGCCAAAGGATTCTTTCCATTTCCACCTAGCCCTCTGGTTTGAAGAGATCTGGATAGCTTTCCTTTAAGGTTTCTTAAAATATGTCTAAGGGGGTTTTTTTTTTGGTCATGATATTCAGATAGTCCAGTGATTGTTAAATTTTTTCTCCTCAATCCATTTTCCAGGTTAGTGGTTTTTCTTGTGAGATACCTTATATTTTATTCTATTTTTCACTCTTTTGACTTTGATTTAATTTAATTTCTTATTGTCTCATGGAGTCATTGACTTCTATTTGGCTCATTCAAATTTTCAGGGAGTTTGTTTCTTGCCTAAAGTTTTGTACTTTTTGTACCAAGCTATTAATTCCTTTTCCAGTTCTTTCTTCCATTGCTCCCATTTCTTTTCTGTTTCTGTCTCATTTCATAAATTTTTTAAAAAAATTTTAAACTTTTTAAAAAAATCTTTGCTGCATCTCTTCTGGGACTAAAAGTTGAGTTTGTGCTCAAGTTGTTTCTTTCTCTGAGACTTTGCTTGTAGATGTTTTGAAATCATCCTCTTCTATTAGGTTTGTGACTTGAGCATCCTTGTCACCACAGTAGTCATTTATAATGGGATTCTTTGCTCATTCTTCCAGCCTACTTCCTGATTTTGAATTTGGTGGTAGGGCTGGGTTCTGCCAGAATTCTAGAGGGAATATCTGGGTTGGTCCTAGTGCTGCTTTCTTGTAATAGTCAGGAACTGCTCAGCCTGGGGATCTACAAGCTTTCATTGCTCCTAAAGGTCCTAGATCTAGGACCTCATTGTTGCCCTGCCCCTCCCCGTCTGAACTCTGTAATTTCTTTATCTGGGCTTAGAGCTTGGTAACAGTAGAGCATTGATGAATTCAGCCTATATCAGCCAGCTGGAAAGCTCTGCTGGTTCAGAGTGATGTAATTGTAGGCTTCCCTTTGTTCTGGGATTCCTACCATAGTTATTTCTCTGCAGACTTTAGACTGGGCTACATGTGGGGACCCTACTGTGCTCCTGGGGAGTCTGAGTCATGCTGCTGCTTTCTTCTGAACTTCCTTCTTTCTCAGTTCACTTCCTGGGTTCTCCCTATTAGGGAACACCACACTTAAGCCCAAGTCCCCTCCTCAGTCTGCCTGGATCTGTGATCTAGAATTGGATAGTGGGCTACAAAGCTGCCATTTGTCACCTGTCCTTGTTATGGGGCACCTGGTAGGGGTTTGAGGACTCCCAGTTGAGGTCTGAGACCTCTGTTTGCCCTTTTCACAACCTCTTCCTGAGTCTGGAATATTCTGTGAGCCTCACCCGGTTCTTGATCTTATCCTGTTCCCAAGTGTCCACAGACCTCTGACTGATTGATTCCCTATCCTTACTTGGACTGGACAAATGACTTACTTTGACTTTTTTCTGAATTTCCTCATCAGGAGTAAGTCTTTTGCATTTTCTAGATCTTTTTGGAGGAGTTTGGGATTTTTTTTTAGGGGAATTTGACTTTTCTTTCTCCACTATTTTTCAACTACACTCTTGCTTCATCTTTGACATCTATTCTGTTGCCAAAGTAGGTGGACTGTTTCTTTGTAATGTCTCTCAGGGTATATGAGGAGTTCAGGAAGGACCAGCATTTCTGGTGTGAGAGTTTGTCAAGCCTTTTTCAGGGCTGCTCATCAATCTTTGGTGTCTACCTTCATCTGACTCTCACCTGTGGCTCCAAGAAACTATGACATGAGCAGCAGCCACACCCCGGTAAAACCATCTCAGCAGAAAGGCTAAACCAGTTTGAGGGTAACAGGCCTGAAACCTGTCAGTGAGTTAGAGGATATTAACCCCAAACAGGTGAAGACTTTCCCAGTTGGAATGGACAGATGAGAACAATTTATTCCACTAGCCATGAAAGTGGCTGAAGAAGAGTTTGGCCAGACATTGAAGATATAAAAGTCATCTACTTCATAGCAAGTCACCTCCAGTCATTTGTCTTGCTATACTTTGATGGTGTTGGAAGAGAGAGTGAAGCTGTTGCCTTTGTGCAACTCTACCTCATTTAAATCCAGTTCACTATTGTGTCCTTGGTTCTCTTTGAAATGAAGGACAAATAAGTTTATTGCTTTCAATAAACCAGCTTTCAGTTTACCAGCTGCCCTGGTCTAGGCCTACAACCCCTTGAACCTGGTGTATTATTATAGTCTCAGACATTAAGCCAACCCACAGATACAAGGTTCCCAAATAATAAAGTCTTCTTTAATTCATTCATACATCATTGACTTCTGGTCATTCGGTAGCTTTCTTCTTGCCCATCTTAAAATCTAAATTGTTTGACTTGACTTTCCAAGCATCCCAGATTTCTCCCCCTACATTCCTTACCTTCAGAGCTTAGTCATTCTAGATAGCCTTCCATTATCTACCCCTCTTAACTATTCATTCTTTCATCCACAATGCCCCAAATCAGTTTGTATTTGTGGATGAGTTACTATATAAAACTGTTTTTTACTTTCACAGATGTTTTGTTTCCCCAGTTAAATAGTTAATCTTTTAGTATAATTGATTTCCAAATAGTTATTTCTTCTATTTCTTTTTCTTTCCTGGGGTAGTTTGACAAATATTAGGTAGAATTGAAAGGGACAGTAGAGGTCATATAGCCCAATGTCCTGTTTTACAAATGAGCAAACTGAAGCTAAGGAGGGGAAAATGACTTGAATTGATAGAAGGATGTAATTACCAGAGCTGGGATTAGAATCCAGGCCCTCTGATTTTCTATTCAGTGCTCTTTCTATGTGGTTGGCCTTGATGCACCTCAACTCAGCTTCAAGTAGCTGTGGTTGTAAGCTGCAATTGACTGGATTATGTGGACAAAAAAACTTCACATTTACTTCACACCAGTTTACTTCACACTTACAGAGCTATTTGCCCTCAGTCTTTAAAATGGGCCTTGTCTCTAACATAAAGTAATCCTTTGAAAACCACATTCTGTGAGATTTGTTTGTTTGTTTTTTTTCCCAATCATTGTGACTTGTAGAAGCAGAAAATCCAGTTTCCCAGGACTGGGGAGTAGGAAGCCCAACTCATTGTGTTAAATTTGAATACCTTCTTCCCACAGCTTGTAAAGGTAAAGGGTAGGATTTGTGAGAAGCGAGGTCATGGTGGAAAACAAGGGAAAATGCAGTACAGTCTCCTAGGCCAACCAACACGCAGGTAGGTCACGAAGAGTAATCAAGGAATTTGACAAGGACAGAACAGCATGGAAAGCTCCCAGTCCACTCCTACAACGGGGGGTTATTAATGAATTTAAAGGAGTTTGGAGAGTTTAGTTGGAGAATGTTAGGGTGGAGTAGGTACTGTAGTCACTTCAGGAGCTGCCAGGAAGGGGTTATATATTTGCTTTTCAATCCGGAAGTTGCTTTCTTCTGCTCCAACCCATAGAGAAGTGGATCTTTGGTTTTGAGAATGTGTGTATCAGGGTCAGAACTGAAGGGTGCATGTGATTAGGGAACAGTTCATTGTTGGAATTGAAAGGTTAGAAGGTAGGTGGAAAATGGTGCTGTGGTGTAGTGTGGTGTAAAGAACACCAACCCAGGTGTCAGGAAACCTACTTTCCAGAGCTTTTGCACACAGCAACCTGCTGTGTGACTGTGAATAAGTCATATGAGCTCTCTGGACCAAAATTTGCCCCAGTAAAATAAGGGAGTTGGACTAGGTAATCCATAAGGGCTCTTCAAGCTCTGACATTCTTTGACACTGATTCTGTGGTATCCCTGTTACACTAAGAATCTCAGGAGTTTAGCACAGTTCTTAGAATTTGTCACAGGAATGAGCCAAAAATAGCCAGTGATTGGATGGAATATTTCTGTTTGTACTAAGTGCATGCATAGTAGGTGCATAGTTGGCTGAAGATTGCTCAGTCACATCAGAACCCTTTGACCTCAGCCAGAAAAGCAAGCTGTGCATAATTGAGACCTGCAATTTTTTGTACAGATGTCTTTTTTCTGTTCTACTGCATATGTGCTAATGCCCATTATATTTATTATTTGTTAAATTCAAAAGAAAATAAGAATTATTTAAAAGAAAATCTCACACTTGGGTTCCTCATTGCCCCATCTTTCCTCCCGCTGTGGGAACCAAAAGCAGCATGAGTTGAAGAAGGAAAAAGCTTAGTGGAAATAATAGTGAGGTAGGAAGAAAGTGGTAGAGGACAGATAACTTAGGGGAGAAAGTTGGCGAAGGATTGGAGCCTTTTATTTCCACATTTGTAAGGCAGCCAAGTTGCGTAAACTTGGGGGTGGAACCAGGAGAATCAGATTAGACTTGGAACCCATGAAACACATCATGGACATTCACCCAGTGCCACCTCATGTTAATTTGACTCTGAGGAGGAACCAGGACAAAGTCCTGACTGTTGGCCACATGCCTATACAACTTGGCACCCCAGGGTCTGAGTTCAAATGAAGCCTACACAAAAACTAGAGGTGAGTATGCTTTTTGGCCCAACCTTGAATCTCTTTCTTTCCTCTGATTGTACAGAGTTCTCTACTTTGAAGAACTGTCACAGGCCAGTCCCTTAATGCTAGTCATCAAGCAATGGATTCTTTGTGAATCAGTTCCCTGGGAGTAAACCACTCTGAGCAGAACCGGTTTGATGGTTAAGGATCCTGGGCCAAATCTCCTGTCTCAGTCTCTCTCTGTCTCTCCCTCACTTTTCCCTCTCTCTGATTTTCCCCATCCCTTCTCTTCACCTCTTTCTCTCCTCTTTTCGTCCTCCTGCCTTTTCTTCTTTCTCCCATCTTTTAGAAACCCTCACTAGATTTTACCATCTCTTCCTCTTTTCTTTCTCAAATTCCTAGAAAAAGTTTACTACATTCATTGCCTCCATTTCCTCTCATTCACTTCTCAGCTCTCTGCAAACTGCCTTCCGACCTCAGCTCTCAACTGACATTTTACAAAAAGTTACCAATGATTTCTTAATTACCAGTCAGGATAACTTTTTCTTAACCTTCATCCTTCTTGATCTCTGTGTGGTGTTTACCAGTTTGACCACATCTCTTCCTTGCTTCTCTCTACTCTGGTTTTCAATACACTGCTCCTTCTTGGTTCTCCTACTTGTCCAATTGGGGTGTATGTGGCATTCAGGGAGGACTAGCACCTCTATTGTGAGAGCTTGCCAATTTTTTTCAGGGCTGTTTATCCATCTTTAGTGTTCACCTTCATCCATCTGTCACCTGTGGTTCCAAGAAGCTGTATCATGAACAGCAGGCACATCCCAGTAAAACCATCTCAGCAGACGGGCTAAACCAGGTTGAGGGTAACCAACAAGTCTCAAACCTGTGTGTGAGTTTAGGGGATGTCAACTCCAAACATGTGAAGATTTCCTAGGTGGAATGGGCAGATGAGAACAATTTGTTTCAACAGCCATGAAAGTGGCTGAAGCAGTCTCTGTGGAGCACTTAGAGCATGGTCAGACAGATATTGATGATGCCAAGGTCATCTGTTGTATCCCAGGCCATTTCCAGACAGCTTGACATTTATCTTGCTGTTGTATGTTCATGATTCTGGAAGAGAGAGCGAGGCTGATGAGTTTGTACAACTCTGCCTCTCTTAAATTCAAATCACAACTTATCCAACCATTCTGGAGAGCATTTTGAAACTATTCCCAAAGGGCTATAAAACTGACCATACCCTTTGGTCCAGCAGTACCACTGTAAGTCTGCATCCCAAGGACATCCAAAAAAAGGGACAAGGACATATTTGTACAACAATAATTATAATATCTCTTTTCGTGATGGCTAAGAATTGGAAATCAAAGGGAAGCTTCTCATTTGCGGAATGGCTACACAAGCTGTGGTATATGATTGTAATGGGGTAGTATTGTGCTATAAGAAATGACTAGCAGGATGATTTCAGAAAAGCTTGGAAAGGCTTACACGAACTGATGCATAGTGAAGTGAACAACACCAGGAGAACATTGTAACAGTAACAGCAATACTGTTCAATGAAACATTTTCAGTGACTTAGCTTTTCTCAGCAGTACAATGATCCAAGACAACCCCAAAGGACTCATGATGAAGCATACTATCCACCTCCAGAGAAAGAACTGATATTGATTGAATACAGATTGAAGCATGCTCTTTTTCACTTTCAGTTTTTTCTTTTATTCAAGTCTTTTTGTACAAAATGACCAGTATGGAAATATTTTACATAATTGCACATGTATAACCTGTACCTGATTGCTTATCATTTTAGGGAGGGGGAGGAACAGAGAGAGGGATAGAATTTGGAACTCAAAACTTTAAATAAAAATGTTAAAAAACTAGAAAAAAAATAAATCCAAATCATACACGAATGAAGACATCACCTATGATGTCATGAACAAACAATGTGTCTGATCATTCCTCAGTCTCTCTTGCTGGTTCATCATATTACACTCAATAATTGTAATTATACTGCCAAAATCTGTCTTGGGGCCCTCCTTTCTTCCTTGCTTGGTGACCTTGCCAGTTCCCATGGTTTAATTATCATCTCTATACAGATGACTAAATCTATGTCTCTCTTCTGAACTGCAATCTCACATCAAAAACTGCCTCCTGGACATTTCAAACTGAATAATCCAGTAATCATCTCAAGCTCAACATGTCCAAAAATGAACTCATCTTTCTCCCAAACCCACCCCATTTTTTAAACTTTCCTGTTTCTGTCACAGGCACCACCATCCTTCCAGTCCCCTGGGTGTACAACTTCTGCTTTGCCCTTGTCACCTTACTTTGTCTCCCTCCACGTAGACACTTGGTTGCTAGGTCTTACTGTCTCTACCTCTGCAGCATCTCTCACATCTGACCTCTCTCTGCCAGCATGGTCACCACCCAGTTTCAAGTCCTCTCCTCCTCTCACCAGAACCATTGTAGTAACCTACTGATTGGTCTCCCTGCCTAAAACTGCCTCTCTCTTCACTCTGTCCAATCTAAATAAACTACAGCGACTTCTGTTTGCCTCTGGGGTCAGATGTACACTAACTGCTGTGTTGGTGTTCAGTCTTTTTTTTTTCTAGTTGTATTAAACTTTTTGTGACCCCATTTCTTGACAGATACTGGAGTGGTTTGCCATTTCCTTCTCCAGTTCATTTTACAAATGAGTAAACTGACTCAGAGTTAACTGACTTGCCCAGAGTCACACAGCTAATAAGTGTCTGAATTTGGATTCAGGAGGATGAGTCTTCCAGACTCCAGCTCTAGCACTCTATCCACTGCCACTGCGCCACCTAGCGGTCCTTAGTTGAGAGTCCATTGGAAGTCAGGCTCTTCTAAGCCAAATCTGCAGAAGAAACTGATAAAAGCAGGAATAGTGAGTCTTCTTAAGGGAATTTCCCAATTAAATGTGTTTTGGAAAAAACAAATTTTTCCCCACCATTGAAAAATGTTTGTGTGTAAATAACTTGAAATGTAACAATTCTGATTTTGAAGGCAATTTATGGCCTTGAGAGTATAGGCATACTATTCTATTGTGAGGGGGGAAAGTTTTAAATTTAAAAAAAAAATCTAATATTCTCTGTACCTTAGGAGTGTACTGCTGTAACTTACTGAAGGATTATATAGCCTAGATTCTATTTGGTGAAAAGGCTTGAATTTGAAAAGTATTAGGAGGAAGGGTGGTGTAAAAAGTTGTATGAGTATTAGCTCAATTCAGAATGCCAGGACAAATGCTAAAAATCAGTGATCTACATTTGTTTAGAATTTATTGGGCTACAGTTTATATTTTAAAATATTAAGAATTTCTAATTTGACAGAAAACTGGGTAGAGAAGGCCTAGGAATGTTTAGGTAGCCTTAAAAACAATTGTCTTTTCATTATTTGTTTCTTTACTCAAAGTGATTGTAATCTGGTAATTTGTTTTGATGATTTTGCCCTCTGTTTAATCCATAGTAACTAACGCCAGAATGATTTTAACAGTTACACAAAGATCAGTTCTCCTTATACCATCTAGTACTGCTCCCATCTACTCAGTTTCCTTATTTATCCACAATAAACTAAAGCTAAGTCCATCTAAAATGTACACACAACAATGAATTCTGAAACACCATTCACATAGATACAATATTCATATGTAATATAACGTTTTTCAAATCTTTTGTCACTGATTCTTCATGTGGTTTGTCTTTTGTTCTTAAAGAAACTCGACTGGTTCATCATCTTAAATTCTGAATATTCCACATTAGAATTTTAGAGCTACAAGGAAATGGACCAGCTCATTCAAACCCCTCAAATTATTCAGCATGCTTGTTATGAATAATTTCTCCCCCTTCTATCTGTTCACAAAATCATTTTCTGTCATAATTCTCTATCAAAGAGAAACAGCCATGGGCAAATCCTTTCACAACTGGCACCAATCTACTTTTCCAGCCATATTATACATTACTCCTATTCACTGCCTCTGATCCAGCCACCTCTTCATACATGATGTTCTATTTCTAGTCACTAGGTCTTCAAACTGGCTGGTCCCCCAAACATGGAACAAACTCTCTCTCCTCTCCTCACCTTCACATTTCCTTCAAGACTCATCGTAAGCACCATCTTCTACATAAAGCTTTTCCTCATATCTCTCTCCTCCCAACTTCCAATAGCCCCCCTTCGAAAACTACATTGTATTCATTTTCATCTATTCTGTATATATGTATTCATATACATGTCATCTCTTCTGATCGAATGTAGACTTTGTGAGGGCAGAGACTCATTTTGATTTTCCCAGTACCGTGCCTGGTCCATTGTAGAAGCTTAATAAGTGGTTGTTGATTAATTGCTTGTCCCTCACCAGGGGTCCTCCAAGCTGTCTATGTGCTTTACTTTCTCTGAGAAGGGATATAGGATCATAAACTTAGGATCTCAGAGGTCATCTAATCCAACCTTTTCATTTTACAACTCAGGAAACTGAGACCTAGACGCTAAGTTAAATATCATAGAGGTCATAGAGACAACAGGTGGCAGAGTTGGGAGATGCATAGTTTCTTTCATGTTTTCCAAAAGCAGATAGGATAAAGTTGTTTGATTGCTCATGACATAGAGCATATGTTCTGCTTAGAAGCTCACCAGGTCTTTATTCATTTCCATGTATAAACAGATCTGATGAGACTACCTGGATCAAAGATCCCGCCTTAACCCCCAAGCCCACTGGTTCCCTCTGATCCTAAGATAGCTGCTACCAAACTGATTTGGCTTTGTCAACTGCTGTCACTTCCTTATTTCAGTACCAACGCTCTCCCTACTTCTGAAGGTTCAGTTTATAAAGAAAGGCTAGCCCATTCAAGACTCAGCTCAATTGCCATCTTCTACAGGGGGCCTTAATTCTGTCTCCCCTCCTCCAAGCTTCTAGTTCCTTCTCCTCTAAGGATACCTCCCACTTACTCTGTATGTATCGATTAACAAGTAAAAAGTACAGAGTATGTACCTATTTCTATATTACACAAGTTGCTAGCTTTAGTGCCTACAAAATGTATAATTCCATTTGATTCTCACAACAGTCTTTGTTTTATAAATGAGGAAATCAAAGCTGAGGTAAGGTGACTTGCAGGAGTCACATGGCTAGTAATTACCAGAAACAGGTTTTGAATTCAGGTCTTTCAGACTTCAAGTCCAACGATATTTGATTCCTTGTGACTCACATTGTCCCTACAGGTAGAATGTAAGCTCTTGAGTTACGATAAGCACTTTTTTTCCTTTCTTTGTAGCTTAGCATTTAGCACCAGTGCCTGCCCTATTAAGAGCTTAATAAATGTTTGTTAATTGATAATTAGCAAGTTAGATCTCTAGGGAAGCCAGTTGAGTGGCAGGTTCTAGCAGGTGACTGTTTGTATGGGCCTGAGAAGTGGTAAGGGCATCTCATGTGCTTCTCCAAACTCCTGATAAGCTCCGAGGAGGGACTCACCCAGAAAATAACCAGCCAGTTAGTTAGAGACAGGGTTTCTGTGAGGCTCCAAGAAGGCAGCTATCAGGTTCAGAGGCTGCTGCTAGAAGTTAATGATAAATAAAAAAAAATCTGGTTTTAAATGCAGCAATTTCCCCTGCCTGCTGCATCAGCATAAAATTTCACCACTGTTCTCAACGGTCTAGACCACACCAAACCCTAAAGGTTTCACAACCAGCAGTAGGAGCTGAAGAATCCAGTATTCTCCAGGGTCATTGAAAGATGGTTTTAGGGAACAATTCTTCCCAGGTAAGAAATCATTACTGAGTTGAAAAGAAATCTTAGCTTTAGGAGGATTTTCTCAGTAGGGAAGGGATTCCCAGGACCAGAGAGGAGTTAGGCAGCCAGACATGACCACCAGAGTCCCCATCACAAACAAAGAGAAGGTGGTATCAAAAGAGTCCTGGACTTAAAGTCAGCAGAGGCCTACATAGCAATGCTGCCTCTTCTTTTTACTAACTCAGTGACTAGAGACAAATCACTTTTCCTCTCTGAGCCTCAGGTCCCTCACCTGTAAAATGGGCATTAATAATGTAGTACCTCATAGGATCAAATGTGATTAACTATGTAAAGCAGTTTACAGGACTTAGAGCATCATAAATATCTGTCTGTTGTTATCAGGAAGCGGTTGGTAAATCTTTTGGGTATATAGGTTTTAGAGCTTAGAATCCTTACTCCCTAAATCCAATTCTCTCATTTTACAACTGATGAAACAGGCCCAGAGAGGTGCTTTACAATTTACAGGATCATAGATTTGGGATAGAGGTGGCCCTTAGAAGTTATCTAACCCCATCATTTTACAGATGAGGAAATTGAGGCCTAGTAAGGTTAAATAACTTGTTCAGAGTCACATGGGTAGGAAATGACAGGCAGTTTGACCCCAAGTCCCCTGATTCCAAACCAGGACTCTCTCCACCCTGCCATGTGGCTGAGGGATGCCAACGCTGGCCCAGGCAAAACTTATCTTGAAAAGTGAATGTAAATGATGTATCTCTAACTGCCTTTTCTATTTAAAAAAATCACTTTTAATAGATTAAATAGATTAAAAAATCTATTTAAAAAAATCACTGATGCAAAAAGAATACCCAATAAATCGAATGTTCTAGGTATCCACAGGAATAGTCTGTAGGCTAGCTGAGGAAACCACAAGAGGTGGATGGTCCTACTCCCTAGAATCCCTCACATTCCTTCTGCTTCCCTTCTTTCACTGTTAATAAACAACCATCAAGCATACTAGTGCCCTGAGTATACCACAGAAAGAGTTAACATTCTCTCTGCCACAAAAAAAGGGTAGAGATAATTATGAGTCCTTAGTCATCCTAATACCAGTTAATACATCACTATGCTGAGGGCCCCACCTGTTTTGTTGATATGATTTAGGTTTGCAATGCTCATGGTAGGGATTCTTTTAGCTTGTCACTGAGCATTTGTACTAAAGCCAAAGAAACACCTTGCATATTACAGTTTTCCTCATATAGTACAATATAAAAGAACACATTTATTAAGCATCTGCTATGTATAGTCCCCTGTGCTAGGAACTGGTGGGATAGGAAGTTTAGAAATGACAAGTCTATACCCTGTGTTCAATTCAGTAAATACTTAGGATCATCGATTTAGAGGTCATCTAGGACAAATTAGCATTGTCTGTGTTGGATTGCATTTTTATTTTCTCCATGACATTTTAATCTGATTGGTGCCACGTTGGAAGTGGTGCCTCTGTCTGAAGCTCTCTTGCTAACTCTGATCTAGAACAACCGCCCTTATCTTACAGATGAGGCCCAGAGAAAGAAAATGACTAGCTTAAAGTCACAATCTCCTAGTGTCAGAATTTGAACCTTGGTCTTCCAAATCCAAATGTGGAAGGAATGTTCTTTCCACTATACCAGACTACCTTTCATGTATCTACTATATGCCAGGCATCTTCTAATAAACTAGATAAGGAATTAACTAGTAATGAAACAGATGAAGTTAAGAACAGAAGCAGCAGTGTCTGCCATATTTGAAAACAAATAGCCTAGCTATTACTAATACAGCCTTGTAGAATTTCAATTAATCAGGCCATTGGTTGATTAATTGATAATCTGTTGCATTAATTTGAGAACATATGATTCATTTTTGGTTTTGTATCTGTGTGTATGGATATATGTATAACAGACACATGTACATGCATGAATATATAGTCAATTCTCATTTACCTTAGTTATTTTATTTTTCTTTCTTTTTCTGGGAGGTAATTGGAAGATAAGTGACTTGCCTAGGGTCACATAGCTAGTAAGTATTTGAGACTGGATTTGAGCCCTGGTCCTCCTAACTTTAGGGCCAGTGTGCCACCTAGCTGCCCCTGCCATTGTTACTTTCTGTAAAGTCTCCATGGTCACTTAATTGGCAAATACTGAACCACTGTCCTAGGAGAAATAAGCGATTAGATTCCTGCAAGCCTGTAGTTGGCTACATTTACTTTAGAACTTTCTGGAATTATCTTATACAGATCAGCAAATTTGCACCATCTTTTCCTGGATGTACCTTAGTGTTGATTCATTAATGTTAAACTCATGGCCAACAGCATTCTAAGTCATAACTGGAAGAAGGCACATCATTAGAGAGTACTACACTTGGGAGCTCTTTTAAACAGTAAAATCATGAACAAAAACACAAAAATATGGAAAATCATGCCATTAAATAGACTGCAAAAAGGACATTTGTTTACAGTGTGAGAGTTGAAACAAGAAGGCAGAGCACTGCCTAGGTCGACCTTAGCTGGAAATGTGGGCGTCTGGTGACTCAGATTTTTTTGCCTTCCTGAGCATGCCTGCAAATAAAACTACAAAAGTGCTACAGGTATTGATTTTAGAGTTACAAATTTTTACTAAGTAAGCAAATTCACAAATACAGAAGCCATAGATAATGAAGACTGATTGTATTTGATTTGTATCCCCAGCATCTGGTGTGGTGCCTGACTTGGAGTAGATATTAAGTAAATGAAGATAATATCATCTACTTTTTCCGAATTATTCTTGATATGTTTGTGTGTATGTGTGTATGTAGCATGCACAAGCTTTGAAGAAAACTAGGAATACTAAGGAGCCGAGGGGAAGGGGGAGTGCATTCCAGATTACAAAAAAGCATGGAGGTGGGGGATGTTTTCTGTATGAAGAACTGAAAGAGGGTCAGTCTAGTCATACTATATAAAGAATGTGAAGGAAAATAATGTATAAAAAGGCTGGAAACGTAGATTGGAGCTGTGTTATGAAAGGCTAAACAGAGAAGTTGGTATTGGATCTTAATCATTCAGTTCCACAAGCTTTTGAGTTCCAAATTTTCTCCACTCCCTCCCTTCCCCAGGACAGCATGCAATTTGATATAGACTCTACATATACATTCACATTAAACATGTTTTCACATTAGTCATTTTGTAAAGAAGAACTATAATCAATGGAATGAATCATGAGAAAGAAAAAAGAGAGAGTGAGCAAATAATATGCTTTGATCTGCATTCAGACTCCATGATACTTCCTCTGGATGTGGATAGCAGTAGGTGCTGTTATTAATAGCTATTTTTATAGATGGAGAAATTGAAGCCCAGGGTAAGTGACTTACCCAAGGTCCCCAAGCTAGTAAATATCTGAGATCTTCTTGAATTTATTCATGATACAACACTGCCTCCTGACATAGATTGCACCTAGATAGATGGCCAAGTTGGAGCTGGATTGTGAAGGGCTTTGAATGCCAAACAGAAGTTTTCATTTTATTGTAGATAATAGGGAGCAACTGAAGCTTTAGCAGAGAATTGGTGTGATTAGACCTGTGCTTTTTAAGATTATCCATTTGGCAGCTATTTGAATTGTATTGAGGAGAGGCTGGAGGCAGAGAGCCCAGTTAGGAGGCTAATGCAACACTCCAGAGAAAGGTGATCATGGCCAAGTGAGTGAAGAGAAGGGAGCAGATGTGAAAAATGTTGTGCAGGTAGATCCAACAAGACTATAGAGCAGATGTGATCAAGTGAGTATTTAATTTGCTAAATTGGGTCAACTCTGCATTACTGGAGGTTGCTCTGGCCACTTGGTGAAGTATATGCCTCTTGCTAGGGTGACAGCACCTTCTGGTTGGTTCTCAGGACTGGGGGAGGTTTGCATCAGAAATGATTGGGGATTGAACATCAGCAGGGAAAGACTCTTATCAAGAGACAGTCTGTAAGAAGAGCTGTGAAAACATACTTGCCCTCCCAGACTCTTCTCTCCTGGGACACTTCAGGAACACTCTGTCCCTTAGATTCCAAGCAAAGATAGGGGAGGGGGATGGGTGGAGAGCGCAGTTTCTCTCCACCCCCTAGTGGTAATGGCAGCATAACCATTTGGAACCTAGGCTTTTCTGCCTGAGCCTGTGCCCCTGGCTGCCTTCTTTTGCCTCTTCTATTTCTTTGCCTGGGCACTGATCAAGACCATTGATTCCAAGAAAGGAACATTTTCAGCCTTGGCAGCTAGTTTGGACTTGGATTAGTAAGTCCAAGAGTCTCTAGAGTTCCTTAGGCGGGTGCTGAGAACCCACTTGGAGCTGATTTCCAGCATGACTTTTGGGGAAGAGCACCATTGCAAGAGAACCAAGAAAGTAAAAAGCTTCAATGGCCAGAAGTTCTGGGCCTAGTGATGTGTGAGGCAGTACAAGTCCAAGGTGGATGTGAATGCAAAATATCTGTCCAATTGTCCCACTTTCTTGTGTGGATTGGTATATGTTAATGCATGCTGAGAATCTTTTGAGCATTTTCTGCAGTGGAGGATATAAGCAGTTGTCTTTTACTGATTCCCATCTTACACATTGAGTGCCTTTTTTTAGGAGGCACCTCGTTAGCCACATAGTGGGGAGCCCATGGATTTTCCAGCAGTTTTACGCCACATAGGTCAGAGTCAGAGAAAGTGAGAAAGAAATGCCTGGGTCATGTTTTTGCCTTTCTTTTTATGTCCAGTGCCTAGCACAATGCCTGACACATAGCAGGCACTTAACAAATACATATACATTGACTTACCAGTTGACTCTCCCACCTTTTTGAAGTCCCAGAATAAATCTAGAGCTAGGTCAGGGGTGGGGAACGTGTGGACTCAAGGCCACATGTGGCCCTCTAGATCCTCAAGTTAGGCCCTTTGACTGAATACAAACTTCACAGAATAAATCCCGTTAATTAAAGGATTTGTTCTCTAAAACTAGGACTCAGTGAAAAGGCCACACCCAAGGACCCAGAATGCAATATTCAGCCTCAAGGCTATAGGTTACCCACCCCCTGTGTATTGGAGGGGGCACTAATTAGTTGTTTGATGAACAATTGTTTTCAAATCCACACAAGTATGGTACAAAGTAGAATGTGATAGGGGCAAAGTAAAGACCGAGACAAAATGTTCTAACAAAACCGAGGGAGAGAGATTACTTTTAGCCGGGAAGGTCAGGGAAGGCTTCATAGAGGATAGATAGGGTGAATTACTCCGGTAGTCACAATGAACAGCAGCAGCTGTTCCATTATGTAGATGATCAAGAATACAGGCCATGGGATTTTAGGATAAGACTTAGGGACTGTAGATTTATTTTATGGGCCAATGAAGTATTTGAACTCATGCCATTGTTGGTGGTCAGTCATGTCCAACTCTTCAAGACCCCACTTGGATTTTCTTGACAAAGACATTGGAGTGGTTTGCCATTTCTCTCTCCAGTTCATTTTACAGATGAGGAAATTGAGACAATAGGGTTAAAGTGACCTGTCCAGGGTCACACATCTGGTAAACGTCTGAAGCTGGGTTTGAATCCGTCTTCCTGACTCCAGGAGCAGCACTGTATGTACTATGGCGCCACCTAGCGACCCAATTCATGCCATTGGACACTACTCAGATTCATAAGCAGCCCTGGGAGAATGTGCTACTTGTTCTACCTGTTTCTTAGGGCTGTGGCTAGGAAAGCACTTTCCAACCCTGAAGGGCTACATAAATGGGAGGTTTCAATCATGTTAATCCACATTGCAGGCATTTTACACTAGGAGTATTTAGAATAGTTGTCTCCAGGTGTCATTTTCATCCTGTCACTCCTCTGATCCAGAACCGCCGGTGGCACCCCTATTACTTGTCAAACCGAAACTTTTCAGGAGCCTGGACTTCAAGGGCCTCCACCAACTGCTCCTTTAACCCACCCCCAGGTCATTTATTACTCCTGAAGACATGCCCTCTACTCCACCCAAATGTTTCCTGTGTCTATGTGACAAGTCACTTGACCTCTCTATCAGTTCCCTCTTCTGTCAAATGAGAGCATTAAACTAGACAATCTCTTGGATACCTTCCAATTGTTTAGTCTTTTGATTTGTTCATTTCTCCATTTTCATAATCACAAACATTCCTTTTTACTCAAAACACAGCTCAGAATTCATCCCTTCTAAGAAACCTTCCCTGATTAAATTCATCATTCCTCTATTATGGGACCTCTTGCATAATGTCGATATTGCTATTTAAAAATAGTTTTATGCTATTAAAGCTTAAAAGCTAAGACTTTGGGGACACCCTGTAAAACTTTGCACATTTTTCCTATCATCCTAAGGAAGTTTCACATTCTACAAGGATAGGGATGGTGTATTAGTATTTTGGGGTTTTTTGCATAGTGTTCTACAGTGGGCTAAAGCTTAGTCTAGTGGCAGTGGCCTGGGAAAGGCATTCATTCTCCTGTGGTTAGACAGGCAACATAGTAAAGTGGATAGAAGGTTGCACTGGGCAACGGGAAGACCTAGACTTGAATCCTGCCTCAGATACATTAGCTGTGTGAACATGGGCAAGTCAACTTTTCTGGGCCTCCTCTGCTAAATAGGAGATTTAATGTTAAATTTAATGCTAACCCCTACTTTCTCCAAATTATGCTGTGTGTACATACATATATTTTGTATAGATAGTTTGCATGTTATCTCCCCCACAAATCTGGGAACTCCCTGAAGACAGGCACTGGTTTCAACCTTTCTTTGTATCTCCAGTGCTTACTTAGCACAGTGATTGACTAATTTTTAGAGTTGTGAGGATCAAATTAGAAAATATATGTATTATAGGACCATAGATTTAAAGTTGGAAGAGACCTTTGAGACCTAATTCAGCTTTTCCTTTTTTTTTTGGTGAGGCAGTTGGGGTTAAGTGACTTGCCCAAGGTCACACAGCTGGTGTCATGTTGGAGACCTGATTTGAACTCAGGTCCTCCAGATGCCAGGGCTAGTGCTGTAATCCGCTGGGCCACCAACTTACCCCAACCCATTCCTCTTAGAGAAACAGGCCCAGAAAGACTAAGTGACTTCCTTATTTCTGTTAAAGATACCACCATCCTGCCAGCCCCCTAGGTTTCTAACCTCAGCATTATACCCTACTTTTCCCACTTCTGAACACAAATATTCAATCTTCAAATCTTGCCACTTTTTCCTCCACGTTACTCATATCTCAGTCTCTCTGCTTTCCCCCTTGATCTCATTATCTAGATTTCAACAGCCTACTTAATTGATCTCCCTTCAAGTCTTTCCTCACTCTAGTCCAACACAGTTCCCAAAGTGATTTTCCTTAAGCAAAGACCTGTCACTTCCCTCCAACTCCCCACACCAACTCCAATGGTTCCCTATTCCTTTTAGGATAAAATACCAATTCCTGGGCCTAATTTTTAAAGCTCTTCACAACTGGACCCTAAACTCTTCTAGCTTCATTGGACACTACCCACCCAACCACCCCTACACAATTTATGATAGTTTGTTTCTTGATAGGATATCATTCTGTGCCCTTTTACCACCTGAAATGTACTCCTTCCACACCTTTCTCAAAGAATCCCTCTTCCTCTAGGTACAGCCCATTTTGTTCTATGAAGCTTTTGCTTATCTCACCAAATGCTAGCATGTTTCTAAACTACCTTACATTTAACTGCTTTGCATTTATTCTTTAAACCCTGTATGTAATTATGTTTGTCTTTATTTGAACATAAGCACCAGGATTTTTTTTTACATAATTGTGTTCCAGTATCTGGCGTAATAGGTATTTAATGTAGAATTGGGTCTTGGAACCAAGTTCTCTGATTGCAAATTCAGAACTCTACACCTCGCTACCTCAGTGTATTTTGTGCATACTACATGTATCTAAGATGCCATTATTATGGGTTGGTTCTTTAATTGGGATGGGGAGTGAAACACACAGGTTACAGGAATTACTAGTTATGCCAGTCTTAAAAGCAACCTAAGATGTTAAAGCTAGCAGAGCCTTAGTGATCCTCTAATCCAATTCCTTCATCTTACAATAATTACTTACATGTCTCCCCAGCAAGACCCTAACAACTGCCTTGTTTTACTTGAACCCCATTGTGATTAGCAGTTTTGTACACATTGGCTTTCCACCAATATCATGAAGCTGACTGAAGGATGGGCAGTGTGCCAACCCCAGGCTGTTTCCTTGAGGCCCAGGCTACAGATCTGGGTTTCTGCCACATGCTGAAAGGTTTCTGGTTCCCCCAGCCCAGGGACCCGCTTTTCCTTTTTAGCTCACAGCTGTTCCTGAGATAAGGATAAGGGGCATGGAGCAGCTACATCCCTGTTCTGTGTAACAAAGGGAAGTTGATAACCTTGATTGACAACAAACAGCAGCAAGACTCCACCCCAAAACTCCCCTAGATGCTCTTGGGACAGCTGGGCAGCTGACCAGAATGAGTAGGCTGGTAGCCTGTAACATGGGTCCTAGAGCTGGTGATGGGGTGACGTGGACTGTGAAGAAAAGCAGGTCAGAGCTGAATAAGCTGCACTGTCCTTTTTTGTGGGCTTGACTTAAGAAAATATGGGTGGAGATTTGTTGCTCTAAGCCTTGGACAGGTTAGGGAAGGGGAAAACAGTAAGTGTGGAGCACCCAAAAAGACCTGGACCCTTATTTTCTGATGTCTTTATTTTGTCTTAGAGACACTCCAGCTTATTGGTGCTGAAAGCTGAATTGTCTTCTTACACTGAGGAAGCTTGTGTCACTGACTGAAATCCTAACCCCAGCCCACTGACACAGTAAAAAGCAAGCACAATTGTCTACATTGAGAGTTTATTTCCCCAGTCTGAAAAGGAGAAGTAGCCAGGTGATTCCAAACCTGTTGCCGAGGGCCTCCAGAGTTTGTGACACCAAACCAAAAGACTGGTAGCATCCAAATGGGGGAGGGAGGGAAAGGGAAGCACAGGAGACACAGCTCCCAATCTGTGTGCGCTTGGTCCCATGTCTGTCTTGGCTAGACCTTCTAAGGTGAGGGTGGGCCCTGCCTGGGGATGGTGGCCCTGGATCCCAAGGGAAAAAGAGGGGCCAGCTGAGCAGGGCCCCAGGTCGGCACAAATCAAGGCAATACATAACTGACAGGCCAGGCACAAGATTCCAAGGCAGGGGCTGAGAGCTCAAGCCAGAGACAAGTAAGGCTCAACCATTGGCTTTGTCCTTCGGGGGTCTTTGTTCAAATAGGCCTAGAGACTCCCCAGGTAGGAGAGCAGCCCTGACCACAGGGAAGTGACTGGAATGAGGAAGCCAGAGCCTCCCCAGATCTCCAGGGAGTGAAAAAAACCCAGCTTTCTGGAGTGTGGGGGTGGGGCATGGAAAGGAGGAACAGGTTAGAGATTTGGCAGTTTGGCTCTCACCAGTTGGGAGCAGTTCCTGGAGCCCTGATCTGGGTGAGAGAGTAGGGCTAAGACCCCCCCAGGCAAGCTAGGGAGAAGGGGCAGCAGCACAGACAGACAATGCAAGTCGCTGTAATTAGCGAAGGCAGAGGGAAGGTGGGGGTAGGGAACCACATGCTCATGCAGACACAGGGGAGCCAGAGGTTAGTGACTGGGGGAGCAGTTCTCCCCACGTAGCACACGTTCCACATGTTAAGGCATCATGGTTACACGGTTACAGACAGCAATGAATGAACTGACAGGCCCTAGATGGCCACACAGAGGGGGGGCAGTAGAATAGGCAAAGGTCTCTTCACTACCCTGATTCTGTGATGCACCACCCCCCTCCAAGGGGAAACAAGACATGATTGGTAGGGCTGCAGCAGCTGAGGGAAGAGAATTTAAATTCCTGTTGAAGCCCAGAACAGACCCTCTTCCCTTTGGCCCAAGGGAAGAATTGGGACTTGAAGGAAGTTTAGGCCTTGGCTGAAGCCCCCACCTCCAAGCAAGATACTGGGCTGAAGCAGCAACAGGAAAAGCAATGATAACCACCTGGGAGTCGGAAAGAGGGCCCAAGAAGACAAACATGGGATCCTCCATCCAGAGGACAAAGACCAGAGGGGAGAAGACGGTCAGGTGGGGGTGGGGACTCCCCTGTCAGCACTTTGGTATGGGATTGGGGGTTCAGAAGGAAAGTAGGATAAGGGTAGGGGGTTCAGGTCAGGGTGGGGTTCTCCTGTGGCCACTGTCTGGGGATGCCTCCCTCCCTCCCTCTCTAGAGCCATAGGTTCAGTCCTTCCACTCCTTTTTAATGGTGAGGTTCCACTCCCAGGACAGATGATCCGTCTTGTCGTCATCTGTGAAACGAGACTTGATGTTGTAGCTGCCTCGGGCCAGCATGCCCTTGGGAGCCTCCTCCACAGGGGTCAGGAACTCATATTCTTCTGCTCGAGGCCCATAACTGCCCACCATGTAGTCAGTTTTGTCAACTGTAGAAAGACATGAAGTCATACTATAAGTCCTACTTTGGAGTCTCCTCTTCTCTATCCCTAACTTAAAAATCTGTGAATATGCTAGAAGATAGGGTTTGGCAACATGGTATGATTTTTAGTAGCAAAGCAGCTGGCTTTGTGAAGCACATGTATAGGAAGGAAGGGAAGGGGAATAGGACAGGTTTATCCTCTCTACACTTTGGAAACTAGCTCTCCTAGGGAATGTTTTCCCAAGAATTCCTTCATCACATCTATCTGCAGGCTCCTGTGGGAAAAAAACAAATACTGCTAACCCAGATACCTCTACCCCTTCACGAAGGGGGACAGAATACTGACACAACCCTTGTCAAGTCTGTTGTCCTCTGCTCCAGGCTATCTGGAGGACTGAGTCCCCTAGGCCTAAAGCATATCCCATTCCCACACTCACTCTTGACGCCTTTTCTGTAAGTGTGCTGAATGTACTTCATGCCTGATACGATCTCCCTATTCACCTGCAGGAGAACAAAGCCAAGAAAGTTACTCTGGGCCTTTGATAGAGCCTGCCCAGATTCCCCATGTGGAAGCCTTCCCCAGTCACTCAGCCTTACCTGGAAGGAGATTTTTATCCGGTACTCCACACCCTCCTTCAGCACGAATGACTGCTTCTTGAAGCTCTCCAGGTCACCTGTTTGGGGAAAACAACAGGTGATTGTGAATTCCCTTCCTCCATCCTTCCCCTGCCAGCACTGTTCCCAAGTCTATCACTTGGCCCCTGCTCTACAACACCTCCCAATACTCAGCCAACTTCATTCACAACTCAAAAGTCTACCAACTACAATTGGTTTTAAACCAGTCTCTCTCTGGCTGCACTTTCAGCTAGTCACCATCAGAGGGCGCCAGGACAGAAGCCAAAGGAAGGCTGAAAGTTGTGTCAAGGATAAGTGATGAGGAAGGGGTCCCGCCCGTCTACCTTCTCAGTCCTCAGGTCACCCCACTTATACTCACCAGTCAGATCTAATTCCAAGGGACCAGGCGCAGTGCTACACACCAGGGTCAAGCGTGTCACAATGACATTAGGAGTATTGGGATCTGAAGGCATGGAGAGGAAAGTGGGTTGGTTAGAATGCCATCCCTAGGCAAAATCCCCTAGAGATGTAGGGCAGAGGACACAGGGCAGTTTGCACTGTGCCTGTCAGGATCTGCCCAACACTTCATAGAGACTGCCCTAGGCAAGCACTCCCCAAACCCTTCCTGGAGGCCTGCAAAGTGGCTCCTACCAGCAGAAACAGTCACACTGCCCAATAGGGCCTCTTTATACTTCCGAAGGCTCTCATCATCCTTGTCCAATTCCTGGATCTCCTGGATGCTCTTCTGTGCTGGGGGCTTATAGTTGACAGAGTGTTCATCCTCCTCATTCTCAGCTGCAATCTGAGCCAGCTGCTCTGCTGTAGGTTCCTGTTCTGCCATGCTCACCAACTGATTGGATGTTGAAAACCTGAGAAGAGGGGAGAGGTTCAGCAGCATAACCTCAAGATAAGGCGGGGATGAGGGGAGAAAGAATGGTGGGGGGAGGAGGGAGAAAGAGAAAGCTCTCCCACCCCTTCTGCACCCACTAATCCTGGAGCCAACACAAGGCATTCTGCACAGCAAAGTTACAGAACCACCCACCACTGTCTCCAGCTGTGGTCTTGTGAGGACTGATGGGGAGGACTTTACTTCTGTGCTCTGAGTTCCAACCCCTTCCTTAAAGCAGGAGAATTATGAAATAACTCCACTGCAGAGCACACTTCCTGCCCTGGGCAACAATTACCGCAGCAACCGCTGGCATGTACTGTAGCCAAGGTACGTGAGAAAATCTGAGGTAAGCGCTTTGAAAACAGCAGGCACTTAGGAAATGGTTATTATATGAATTCCTTGGAAGTCCCTGGAAACTACCCAATCCCTCACTCCCCTTGATTCTATACAACACTCCATCATAAACTGATGTAACATAGGGCTACATAAAAGCCAGTTTCAGTGCCTACAGTGCATAGTACAGAAAGGAACTTTTCCTAACCCCATGAGCATAAAATAACTGATACTTAGGCTCCTGCTCAAAGGACCTCAAGTTTGATGACATATCCACCATGGCAACCTCTCCTATTAAACACACAACCAAGCTCACCTCAGGCCTCCTTCCCAGAAAAAGAGTTGGCAAAGACGGTTCCCAAGCCTGAACTTTAGTCTTTCAAAGATAAAGCAAGAGAGACTGACTCTCCTCTTAGCCAAGCCTGTCCTTATGCTCAGGGACCCCATCAGAAGCCTAAGCCTGCCTTACTTTGTCCTGGCTCACACATACACGCTAGACACAAGTCTTCAGGAACTCCATGCTGTCATGGAAGAACAAGGACACTGCACACACAGATGAAGAAACATCAAAGAACCCTTCCATCTCTCCTCAAAGGTAGCTTCTCCAATACCACCCCATAAAGATTTCCTGCACATCTATTACTTCTAAGGATGCCATGCTCAGGCACTGTTCCCAGATGGCCAGTACCTCTGGATCAACAATGACCAAGGATGTCAAGGGATCAAAAGGGATAAGAATTGAGAAAAATCCATCAGATTTGGCAATTAAGAGATCAGAGTCAACCTTGGAGACAGTAGTTTCAGTTGAATGATAAGGTCAAAGGCCAGACTGCAAAGAATTAAGAAAAGTGTGGGAAAAGGAAGTAGAGGAGCTTATTATAGAGGGCTTTCTCAAGTTTAGTCAAGAAAGGGAGAAGAGAACTCAAAGCTTTAAAAATCGTTTTTGCATGCAACTGGGAAATAAGTCATACAGGCAATAGGGTATAGACATCTACCTTGCCCTACAGGAAAAGGCAAGGGGAAGAAGGGGGGGATGATAGAAGGGAGGGCAGATTGGGGAAAGGGGTGATTAGGGTGTATGCTGTGTTGGGTTGGGGGGAGGAGAGAGATGGGGAGAAAATCTCAAACTCAAAATCTTGTGAAAGTGAATGTTGAAAACTAAAAACAAATTATATCAAGACTTTAAAAAAAAGGGGGATAAGAGCTATAGGACAATAGTTAATAGGGACAGACAGTTCAAGTGAATTATTTGAAGATGGAAGAGAAGTGGGCTTGTTTGTAGTTCGTAAAAAAGTAGTTAGTAAACAAAGAGAGACTTAAGATAAATGGAAGAATAGAAACCACAGAAGGGGCAAAGCCCCATAGGAGAAAGAATGGAATAGGATCACTTGTGCTTTTAGATGGGTCAGTCTTAGTAAGGAGAAGGGTCACTCTTCATTTGAGATGGGTGGAGAAGATAGCAGTGGAAGGGATCTGAGTGATGTGACATGAGAGGGGAAGAAAGGGGAGTTTTTGTTAAATGGATTCAAATTACTTCAGCTAAATATGTAACAAAGTTCTCAACTGAGTGGGTAGTGGGAGAGGCATCCATGGGAGGTCTGAAGAAGGGTAAAAAGGTTAGAAAAATCTCTCTAGTGAGTGGGCTACAAAATCATTTAGAGAAGATCTGAGTGGAGGTTAAAGGAATAGTGCAATGAGGTCTGCAACCTTCTACACTCTCCAACATTAGTCCTGGTCCCAGAGGAGCCCAATAATAAAGGATGTATGGGTCTTTAGACCCTGGACAGCCAGTCATCTCCAGGCCTTATCTTTACATTACTGTCCTCCCTCTGCTGAAGAGTGAGGGCCCCAGGCTTGTCTAGACCCCTAAAGCTTATTTGAAAGGTGACTAAAACTGGAAGGGATTGGAATCCACTGGGTCTTGCCAGAGTTTTTTACATCACTTCTCACAGTTCAAGCTATTCAACCTGTTTTACTTTTCTCCTGTTTACTTCTTCTTGACCGCTCTGTTGACTCTGATACAATCACCCCGTTCTCCTGGAAGGTCCACCTCTCCAGATTGCCTTGATATTACTTTCTCCCAGATCTGTCTGACTGAGACTTCTAGGTCTAATCTGCTGAATCTTCACTGAGAAAAATCTGTCCTGGGCTCTCTTCTCTGCCCCCTCTTTGGTATCTCACAGACTCCCATGGATCCAATTATCATCCCTTAGGTAGATGGTTCTCAGGTCCACATATTTAACTCTAACCTCTCTCTTGACCTCCAGTCTCACATTACCAACTGCCTCAACATCTCAAACACAATCTCAAATTCAATTTGTCCAAAAGAGAACTTACTGTCTTCCCTAGTCTACCGCCAAACCATTCCCTTCCACTGTCATCAGCACCACTCTCCTCTCCATCACCCAGAAGCAAAACAAAGGTATCATCTTGATTCTTCACTGTCTCACAGCCAATTTTGTGCCTAGTCTGGTAATCTGTACCGTGAGGACATCTCTCATACACATCTGACCCAGCTACCACACTGGCCCTCATAACTTCACACCCTGACTACTGCCATAGGGGCTGGTTAGTCTCCTTGCTTCATCTCTCCCCATTCCATTCTTCTTAACACTAAAATGCCAATATGGTTTTCCTAAAAGACCAGTTCTGACCCCATCAGCCCCCACCCACCATATTCAATAAACTCCACAAACTCCCTATTACCTTCAGAATCAAATATGAAGTCTCCTATTTGGCTTTCCAATTCTGGACCTTTCCTACCTTTTAAGTCTTCTTCCATGTCCCCCCTTCCCTCAGCACGCTATAAGTCAGTGACATTGGCCTTCTGGCTCTTTCTCCCCAGTGACCCCTGTTCTCTTAGCTCCATGCCTTCTCACCAGCTGTCCCCCGTTCCTGGACTTTTCTGTCTTCTTACCTCCACCTCCTGGCTTCCTAAGACTAAGCTCAAATCTTACCTCCTCAGTGAAGAGAAAGCATAGTCAAGGAAACAAAGTGTATACATATTTTATATATACATGTGATTATAATGTTGCAAAATTACAAAGAACATGCATAGCCCCAAAGAAAAGATATGAGACCTCACTCTTCTCCTGCATAGAGAGAGGTAGGAGGTCCATATATGTGGTACACTGTACATATTTTCATATTTTTTAGATGTACTTCCTGATCAATAATGCTTATTTTTCTCCTTTTTTTTGAAGTTTTAAAATTATTATTATACTGAATGACTCTCTGAGGGGGGAGAAATACTGTTTGGTAAAATGATGGTGAAGACACCACTGAAAACTTTTAAAATCCCACCTTGAGCCAAGAGATACTCGTAGGTCCTCTCCACCACTAGTGTCTTCCCTGTGAGATTACCTTCCAGTTACACTGTAACTATCTTCTAGATACAATTTTTTATACTGTATTACTTACCATAATACGAACCCCTTGTTTTGTCTTTCTTTGTATCCTCAATGCTTAGCACATCTAATGGCAGCCAGTAAATGCTTAATAAATAGCTGGTTTGCTTCCTCACCTTCCTGAATGCTGCTTCTCAGTTTCCTTTGCAGCAGCTCATTTACATCCTACTTCCCAATAGTACGTTTACTGCCCCCACCCCCAAGACTGTCTGGGGTTCTCTTCCTTTCTTTTTAGAAGTTCTTAATCTTTGTTACAGTCCTCTTGGGCCATCACGGTGAAACCTAATTACTCCTCAGAATATTAATATACAGAATTACAACGGAAACAAATTACAATGAAACACAAGTATCAAAGTATCTTTTAAAATAAATACAACCAACACAAGTTCATGGATCCCAAATTAACAAACTTTGCTTTTTTCTTGGTGATATCCTTCACTCCAATGATACCCATTCAGTTATCTCTAAGAAGATGACTCTCAGATCTCATTCAGCCCTACTCAAACTCCTGAGATCCAGCCCTACATTAGGTATTTCTGACTGGATGTTCTGTTGGCATCTTAAATGCAACTAAAGACTAAAAACAGAACTCATTATCTTTCCTCTAAATCCATTCTCTTCCTAATTTTCCTATTATTATTGGAGTTACTATCATCCTTCCAGTCACCTAAACTCACAATCTCTTCTCTGACCTCCTAGAAACTTAAAATCAAAATCGCCAATTCTTGATGATTCTATGGGGGCAGGGGAGGAGGAGGACAGTGAGCATGTGGCCTTCTAGGTCCTTAGGTACAGCCTTTTGACTGAGTACAAGTTTTACAGAACAAATCTTTTGATAAAGGAGATTTGTTCTGTGAATTGGGATTCAGTGAAAGGGTTGTACTTGAGGCCCTAGAGGGCCACAGGTTCCCCACCCCAGTTCTATGGCATCTCTCACATCTATACTCTTCTCTCCACACACAACAGTACATCAGACTAGTTCAAGCTTTCACTGCTTCTTGCCTGGATTACTAAAGGTTTTCTGTTTACTTTTCACAACCTGGCCCTATCATATCTTTTCAGCCTTGTAAGACATAATATCCTGTCTCAAACTCTGAGATCCAACCAAATTGTCTTTTTTCCTCTGTTCCTCATAAGTGACACTTCCATCTCCCATATTCACTATACCTTGTTTGCACTGGCTGTTCCTCATACTTGGAATGCCATCCTTCCTTACCTCCAACTCAAAGAACGTCTTTATTTGAGACACACAGCTCAAGCACCACCTTTTCCATGGAAGTTTTCCGTCCTTCAACTATCAGGTATCTGGGTTCACCACACGATAAACACCTTATGAAGAGGTATTATTTCATTTATTTTATTTGCATTCCAGAGTGCCTAATACATAACAGGGAATTACAGAATGCTTGCTGATTAACTGAATAGCCTCTTAATTGGTCTCCTTGCCTCCAGTCTCTGCTCTACAACCAATAAGCCAAAAATCTGCTAAATGGATATTCTTGAAGTAGAACCTGCCCCTGTCACTACCCTATTCAAGAAGTCCAGGGGCTCCCTACTTCCACTAGGATAAAACTGAACATTCTTTTGTATGGAGATTTAAAGCCCTTTACAATCTGGCTTCTTTCTAGACTTATCACCTACTATTTCCCTTCAAACAGTTTATGGTCCAAGTCAAACTGACCTACTTGATATTTATCATTCCCTGTACATACAACTTTCCAATTCTTGCTTCAATGCTTTGGAACATACTGTTCCATGCTTGGTGGATCCTCTTAGAATGCCTCTCTCCCTTCCAAGCCCTCCCTCATGAGGCTTTTCATACCACTTTTACCTTATATAAAGTAATTCAGTATAGACTTTTAGGTGCATATTTGGTTTCCCCTGATTGAACCTTGAGCTCCTCCTCAAAGGCAGAAGTTTCCTTTTTGTCTTTGTAACATCAGTATCTAGCAATGTGAGGCACCTCACAGTTTTTTAATAAATGCCTATTGATTTAAAATTTCTCCTTGCCCTTCCATCCCAATCCCTCAGTAGCATCACCATGAAACCACAATCCATTCATGTTGCATTTCAATTTGCAGAAATCACCTAAGTAATAGGAGATGTGGCTCTTATGTGAAATCAGAAGCCCAAACAGGGTCAGATCCTAGGTCATCATCCTCAGTCTGTGAACAATGTGGGAAGAAAATGAAGTTCCTAGAATAACCCCAAGATTCAGAGCATGTGAAATCAGAAGCCCAAACAGGGTCAGATCCTAGGTCATCATCCTCAGTCTGTGAACAATGTGGGAAGAGAATGAAGTTCCTAGAATAACCCCAAGATTCAGAGCCCAGAATAAGGGCCCATAACTCTATTTCCCTAAATATTCATAAATTAAGTAATCACAGAAAACAGGCTTAGGAATGGGAACAGGATGAATTTTAAGCAGTTCCCAACATCCCTGGAGGCATAAATTTAGGACCAAAGGTAAAAAAAATCAAGCAGTCCAGAAATTATTTAATATTAAAAATCCAACCTGTAGTATATTTCCTTAGAAACAGGGGATATAATCACAGACAGCATTTAGGGTCATAAAGTTATTAAAGCAGAAAAGAAACCATCTAATCCAAAGGTCCTTAACCTGGGATGGGAGGGGGGGAACGCATGAATTTGAGTGGGGAAAAAAATTCACATTTTTATTTTCACTAACTGAAATTTAGCATTCTTCTGGGAAGGGATCCGTAGGTTTCACCAGATTGTCAAAGGGGTTCATGAAACAAACAAAAAAAAAAGGTTTAGAAAGCCCAGATCTAGTCAAACTACCTCTTTTAAAAAAAATGAGGGAACTTTTCAATCAGTCAATAAACATGTGAGGGCCCACTACATAGTAGTAGTATGGCACGGTGCTAAGCGAAGGGGATACTAAGAAAGGGAAAAAGCAGTCCCCTGCCCTCAAGGAGCTCACAGAGGAATGGGAGGAGCTCTTTGACATCTACTGCTTTTTTTCCTCTCCCCTATAATGCAGCCAGTTTCACTAGGATGCCGTTAGTGTGTGGGTGGCTCCGAGAAAAAGGGGATTTTTTTTAAAAGACCAAATGTGGGGCGCAGAAAGGAAAGACTGATTTCTAAGCATGGTCCAAAGGGCCAAGTCTCCATGGCCTTCAGGGTCACTTCCTCTTTGGCTTACCCCCGGGCTCCTCGAGCTCCCTCCATTCCAAGGGCTGTCAATCTCGGCACGCCGCCTCGCCCCACTTGCTTCCTGCCAGGAGCCGGGGCTTGCTCCTCCGAGCCTGGACCTCCCTGTCCCTGCCTCTGGCTGCCCCCTCTCCTCTCCTCTCCTCTCCACGTGGGCGCGGCTCACCTTGGACGCCATCTGTGCCTCTGGCCAGCTCCTGGCTCTTTCTGCCTGCCTGGGCTTCATCTCTGCCTCTTCCCTCTAAGGGGCTCTGCCGGAAGGGATGTGCTGAGGAAGGGGCGGGGATGGGTGGGCAGCTTCCCCCTCCCGTACTCCCCCACCTTGCCAGGGGGCCAGCAGGGAAGCCCCGAGCAGCTGTCACCTCCCCCGTTCCCGGCGGCTGCGCTGCCCCTCCCGCGGCCTCCGCCCGGGCGGATACCCCTAGTCCCTGCGTGGGGAGAGCCTTCTCCGCCGCCGCCGCCTCCCAGCGGGGCTGGGGATAGAGTTCCCCGAGGCCCCAGACCCCGGGCTGCGGGCAGAGACGTCGCGCCCAGGCTGGGGGCGGCAGGAACAAAGGCGGCAGCAGAGGTGGCCGCGGCGACGGCTCCACCCTGACGTCCCTCCCCTCCAGCCGGTGGCAGCGGCTCTCCCTTCCTCGTCCCGCCCTCCCGGGGAGGTCCGGAAGAGCTGCAGCGGCTCCGGGATGAAGGGTGGAATCCCCGGAGCCCGGTCACTCACTCACCGACGGGTTCGATGCGTCCGCCGCCTCTCGCGCTCCCTCCCGCACTAACCACGAACCGAGTGGGCCGGCTCCACCCCGCCCGCGCGCCCCCTCCAGTCGCTTCCGGGGTCACGCGACTTCCGCTCGCCAGCCTCTAGGCGGTAGCGAGCGGGCGGGCGGGTGGCCTGGGTCTGCGCAAGCGCCCACGCCCTTGTCCCTTCCCCCAGTGGGCTGAGGCGCTAGGAGGTGCAGGAGGCCTTCCTCAGCCTCCACCCACCCGCCCACGGGGAGGGAGGGGGAAGGGAAGGTGCTGAAGCGGGGCAGGACCATAGAGAAATGCTCTGGAGGAAAGAGAGTAGTCTGGGCCCGGCCATCTTGCCGAGGTCGGCGGCGATTGAGAGACTTCTGAGGCATTCCCCGTTGGCCCCGGTTTGGGGGTGTCCGTGCGTGGCCGGTAGGGTTTCCGGTGCCGGGCCTGAGGCCCTTGCTGTTCCCAGAGAACAACCCGTGGGGAGAATCCGGCTGGGCCGGAGGTCCAGACTCCCTTCTCTGTCTCCATGGCAACCAGGGGATGCCCCCGAGCCGAGCTAGGCATGTGATGCGCTCCGGTTGGGGGGAGGGGAGGGGAGGGCTAGCGAGGCGTCTGCGGGTCAGGCACCCCCGCCGGAGGCTCTCCTTTCCCTCCCCCGCCTTTCCGTCAGTTGGGGAAAGTCGCTTAAGTTAGCCTCAGCAGCCTTATACGATAATAATAGCAGCATTTGTCGAGCATTTTATTAGTAACACTTATAGAGCGCTCTCATGATATTGACAATGACAGCTAGCGTTTAGCTCCCAAAGCTTGCGGAGCACTTCACATTTATCATCACATTTGCCCCTCACATACCGTGAGGTAGCTGGTGTTAGCATCTCCATTTTACACGAGAGGAAACATGCTGAGTGAGTTTAAGGGATTTATACAAAGTAACAACTAGTAAATGTCTGAGTCTGGATTTGAACTCTATTCTGGTCTTCCGGACTCCCATGTCTAATGTCCTCTTCATTTCATCACCTAGCTTATCTGTCAATACCTGATGAATCATTTTATTTAGCAAACATTTAATAATCTCCCTGCTATATACAGAGGCATATTCTTATGCCGGACAGAAAACTAACTGCCTAGTTAAGAACACCTTGGTTCAAATTCTGTTCCTAGCTAAAGTGATTTATCCTCTCGGTGCCACCAGGCAACTGTAAGACAAAAAGTTAGAGGCTAGTTATCTGCATTGAGTGGACGAAATTTCCATACTAGATAGGCACTTGATAAGATATGAAGGTGAAATAAGTTACAGTAGCTTCCAGTTATAGTAGGGGGGTTGAAACAAGTACTGTCTATATATAGTAAATTAGAATATAAGTGCATTAAATCATGTTTGATCTGTGAATCTAAAGACAGAGTTATAAGTCTTAAAGATGCCAGGTTTCTAGGAGCCCTGGCTATGGCTGACCCCCTCCCCACTCTGGAACCCATCTAAATATTTTATACCACAGTTTACCAGATGATTTCCACTTTGCTGTGGAGATGTTCCAACCTGTATTTAAGCACCCAAATAACCCCACTAGGGTTTCTCTATAACAGAATAATAATATTAATTAAAATATACTAATAATGAGAGGACAGGTGCATTTAGGACAGTATAATGTCTGACAGGGCTTAATGCTTATTAACTGAATAGACAGTGACTTTTAAGCTAAATTTAATTCTAAGTCACATTTAAAGACTACCAAAAAGTTGAATGTTACTTAAAATTCTAGGGACACTAGTGTCTATGTGTTATTCTTCTGATATCATTCAGATTTTTGTCTTTGCATTCTTCTGAAACATGAATGTGGTTTCAGAGTTCCACTTTCAATCTGTCTTCCAATTTCACCAGTAATTATTATTTTATTGAACTTTTAAAAAAATTTGAATGTTTCCTTTTATTTTTATGCCAGTCTGACATTGAAGAACCAGATACTGTCCTCACTCTCTTCTCCACTAAAGGGTCCCTCTGCTCCTGACCCAGACATACAATCAGATCTAGGTCAGTGGGAGGACAGTTAGATTTATACCAGTGCTACATACAGAGATGGTCATACCTTTGATCTTGTCATCATCCACAAGTGTTTAATATCTATGTTCATAAATTGTGAAATCCCTTTATCTGATCAATCCGTTGTCATCCCACCTCTTCCTCTGCCTTACAATTCCAAACTCTGTTCTTTGTTCCCATTTTGACCTCCAAAACCTCCTTCAATTTTTTCCCTGGCCATCATCCTTACACTTAATACTCTCCTTCCCTACCTCCTTAGAAACCAGTTTAACTTTACCCTATCTTCTCCAATCCCTTGCTGATTAACCCTGATTATGGAGTTTGTCTTCTCATATTCCAACCTTGGATCACTCCCAGCATTCACTTCCTTTGTTCCTACTAAAGGCACTACTGAATGAAGTCAGAGAAAAATCAAGAAACTTTGCTAACTAGGTCCACTAAAAGTTTATGTTGTATGATCTCAACTGGGCCCTCACTGCAGCAAGGGATCTTTCCTAATTGAGCCCACTTGCCTTTGGGGCTTATTCCATTCCACCCAGTCTTCTCCAGCAGATTGCCCCCTCTCTTTAATCTTTATTTGCTCCCTGCCGTCTACTTCCTTATTACCTATAAATATGCCCATGTCTCTGCCAGCTTAAAAAAAAACCCGCCACTTGTATTTTCCATCCTTGATAGTTATATAACCCTCCTCATTTCTGTGGCCAAACTTGAAAAAGCAATCTGCAACCAGTGCCTCCACTTCCTTTTCTCTCACTTTGCTTAACCTTCCTCAATCTGACTTCTGACTCATTATTCAACCAAAACTGCTTTCTCCAAAGTTACCAATGATCTCTTAATTGCTAAATTGAATCACCTTTTCTCAGTCTTCATTATTTTTCACTTCTCTGTAGCCTCTGATACTGTTAATTTGTTGGTTTTTCTGACATTGCTTTCTCCTGATTCTACAAGCCTGACCACTCCTTTGTTTCTTTTGCTGGATCTTCAGCTAGGTCATGCCTGCTAACAATGGCTATCCCCCTTCTCTATATATATTATTTCATTTATTAGTCTCATTCACTTCCATTATTTTGGTTATCATCTCTATGCAGATGACTTTCAGATCTTATTTGTCCAGTCTTATCCTCTCTCCTAAACTCCAGCTTTTATCTCCACTTGCCTTTTAGACATCTCAAACTGCATGTCCAATAAACATCTTAAACAAAACATGTCCAAAACCAAACTCATTATCTTTCACACCATTATCTTTCTCCATCTTCCCGACTTCTTTACTCCCTGTTACTGTTGAGAAGACCACCATCCTCCCAGGCATACAACCTGTCATTCTCAGCTTCTCACTTTCTGTCTTCCCAAGTACAATTAAGTTCAATCATTTCTGCTCATACCTCATCAGTACCTTCTGCCCCTCTGATTGGAGGGTGGAGCTATAAACTCCTCCATTTAAGGAAAAGGAACAAGTCAGACCTCACCGACATTTCTTCATTCCCATTCTGTTGCATTCATTTTGGACTTCCTTGACTTTTCACCATGCCCCTGGGCCAGGTACCTCCTCCCCGAAACCCCCTTCAGCTTTCTTTTGTATGTTGTCTTCCCCTGGTAGATGGGAAACACCTTGAGGGCAAGAGTTGCCTTTTTCTGTATTTGTATCCCCCATAGCTTAGCACATGTATGGCACATACTAGATGCTTAAGAAATGTTGACTATTGTTTCTACCTTCATAACATCTTCACTATATGTCTTCTTTCTCTAACTTTGCACCTATCTTAGTACAAGCTTGTATCACATCACACATGGGCTATTTCTACAGTAGCCTATTGGCTGGTTTCCCTGTCTCCAGTCTATCTTCCACTCAGCTGTTAAATAGATCTTCCTAAAATTCATGTCTGGCTGCTTTCCTCCCCCTAAAATTTCAGTAAACTCTAGTGGCTCGCTCTTACCTCTGGGATCAACTATTAAATCCTATTTGACTTTCAAAGCTCTTCATAACCTGGCTCCTGTCTTTTCCAGTTTTCCTACACTTTACTCTCCAGTAGAGTGACACTGATCTCCTTATTGATCTTTTCACAGGACACTCCCTATCCTGATTCAGGGTTTTCACTGGCTAGAATGCTCTCTCTCCTCATCTCTTAACTTCTGGCTTTCCTGGCTTCCCTGGCTTCCCTCAAGTCTCATCTAAAGTTCCACCTTCTTCATTAAGCTTTTCATTCTGAGATTACCCTAATGTGGCCTATATATAGTTTGTACAAAATCGTTTGCATATTGTCTCCTCCATTAAACTGTGAGCTCCTTGAGAGCAGGGACTAGTTGTTTTGCCTTTATTTGTATCTCTAGCTCAGCACAGTGCTTGACACATGATAGACAATTAATGTTAGTTAGACAGACTAATGAGAAGAAGACTAGATGCCTTGTTCTCAGACTTTTGGGATAATTAAACCCTTACCCTAATGCGCCTGGGGATGAATTATTTAAAATTTTGGTTTAGCCTCCTGTCTAGGAATTCCCCAAAAGGAAAAATACTGAATATACCTTATGAATCAGGTTTGGGATTGTTATTGATTTCCTACACATAAAGAGAATGCTAAACCCAGAACCTTCACAAACACAACTTTGATAGAAATAAACTTAAAACAAGATTCAGTAATAACTTAGAACTGTTAGAATTTTCTAAGAGGTTGCTACTTAAACCTCATCAAATGTAAAACAGTTTGAATGATTGCTGATTAGGCATTTTACATTTCACCTGGACGCTGCACTTTCCAAAGAACTCCCTGTATATGCCTACTAGTAAATGGTCAGACCAGGGCCCCAGCTTATCAACAGATCTCTGATGCAGAAGTTTCCCTTGTTTCCCATCCAGGACCTAAAGACCCTTTGAACACACAGAGTTGCCTCCTGATTAAAAAAATGCCCACTCTGAAGCTAATGGCCTTTTATGTTTTCTATAAATTTCAATCATAAAATCATATATTAAGCTAAACAGAGTTCAGATATTCCTTTTAGAGCTGGAAGGGAAAGGAATAAGCATTTTTATATTGCCTACAAACGTTATCTCTTTTGATCCCAGTGAGGAAGGTGCTATTATCCACATTTTACAGGAGATAGAGGCAAACAGGTTAAATGACTTGTCCAGGGCCACAGAGCCAGTAAGTGGCTGAGGCCTGATTTAAACTCAGGTCTTCCAGACTTCAGGTTCAGTGCTCTATTTTCTGCAACAATAGCTGCCTCTGAAAGAAGCATTGGGAATCATTGAGTACAACCTTCATAATTTTACAGATGAGATAACTAACTCAGACCCACAGAAGGGAAGTCACTTCCTCATTAGTTATGTTCTGGATCCAAACCCAGATCTCCAGATCTCCAAACTCTCATTCCCCAGGCTAATTCCCAAATTCCACAGGTACTGATGAACTAACTAGTTTTCCTTCAAAGTTCAGACACTTTACATATCCCTGAAATATTTCCATAACATTTAAGGAGCACTCATCCTCATCTAAACTCTGAAAGGAATTTGTCAGAGGTTTCAAGTATTTCAACAATTCATCAGTACATAGAAGCAAGCAAAACCCCTTGGTTACCTTACCATATGCCAGATGGGATTGCAATCCACTTTTTAAAAAGTCACAATCCTTTTAAATGTTGTCTTCTCTATATTAATTTGAGATAATTTAATTTTGAAAAATTTTGGATTTTTATACTGATAATCAGGACTCCTCAAGAGCACACTTATTGTTAAATTTTAACACTTTGGCCTTAAATCTAGCTTAACACCTTGCATATGTTTGAAGACAGCTGAAATTATTGGTTATTGGAAAACTGTTCAAAAGGACATTGCTGAGGTCAGTTACTTTGACAAAATACAACCTGTGAAAAGCTGCAGGAAATCTTGATGTGGTTGTGGAAAATATTTTCAAAATATCCACTTATTTCAGCTTTTAGAATGGTAGGGAACTTAGCGGCCACACCGATACAGGCCATTCTGATAGCTGAAGTTTGAAATTGGGATGAAGTGAGATACTTGATAGTTAACAGAAGGAAATTTACTTTGCCACATAGCATGGAAAGGATACTCAACCAAGATATAACATTTGATTTAGGTGAGGGCCACATACAAAAATGTGTCTAATCTGTAGGACAGGCTGTGGTGATTTATTTATGCCTGCCCAAGCTGGCCTTTTTCTATGCCTTCAGGTGGCCAGTTAAGCTTTACAACTTGAGCTTTGGCCCCCACCACAAAATACCCTTAAGTCAACCTTGATTTACCCTCCCTCTCTTGCCTTAGGAAAAGAACTTATCTTAGTAGATTTTGCTCCAATCTCACCACCTTTATTGGTAAGAAGGTCCTCAAGTTCTTTTAGAGGACAGTCTACTCTTTAAATGGTTTTAGGGCCATTATTGGAAAAACTCTATCCTAAAGATCTGAGAATCTTGGAGTAGGCAGCACTGAAGGAAGATTAGAAAAAAAAAAACAACCAGAAAAAGAGCAAAAATGAATGTAATGAGTGACTAGCAAGTTAGGGCCCAGTCCTTAGATGGGTTCCTGATGGGTTATACAGAGCATGCACATAGTAAGTGTTCAGTAAATGCTTTATTCATTCATTCAGTATTCTCTAACTACTGCCAGTCAAACACATGGAAACATAAGAAATCATTTTCCTGTCATAAGTGACTGAAAGGTTAAGATTGACTAAAGTCTTCTGGTTGGCTGCTGATCAATTCTCTACTTCTCTTTCCAGGCAGCTTTCCTGTGAGAAAGATTGCTTTAAGATCCCTAATGATAGCTTGACTGCCATGTATGTGTTTGTTTCTTTTGTTTTTGTGTGTATTCTTGCCTGATTTTTGGTGAATGAATATCGAGAGAAAGAAAGGACCATGTGTAACCTTATGAGTTTTAGAGGAAAGAGCTTTCAGAGGTACAGACTCTGCTAGTAGCCCCAGCAGCCAAGTGGAGCCCAAACAGCTGTATAGAGTCAGTCTGAGTGACCCTGTGCTTTCACTTTCACTTTGGGTACAATGCTTAGCCAGCCTGCTGGAGAAGGCTAGTTCCCTACTTTGAACTCATGCCATCTACAGACTACTCCCGTCCCCTGAGATGAATGTACCCAACTCTAGGCCCAGCACATTATCTGCTGCACCACCTAGCAGCACTAAGAAGAAAGTAGACCTTGATCTTTATCATAATTGAGGTACATGAGAAGAATATGCAAACATGGAGGAAGGGGTGGAAAGAATAGGCACCAAATAAATCATACTGATCTGAAATGAACAATGGAAGGTTGAATATAAACAAGGTTTGGTATAGAAATACATTAAAGTCAATGGAAACAAAAGAAGGTGGGGAGTAGTGTTAAGAGGAACTATAATACCAGAAATGCTATAGGCAATTAGGTGGCACAGTGAGTAGAGAACTAGGCTAAGAGTCAGGAAGACCTGACTTCAAATCTGGATGCAGACCCTTGCTATATGACCCTGGGCAAGTCACTTCACCCTGTTTGCATCAGTTTCCTCCTCTGTAAAATGTGCTAGAGAAGGACATGGAAAACCACTCTGGTATCTTTGCCAAGAAAACTTCAAATAGTGTCCCAAAGAATCAGAATACAACTGAAAACGACTAACAACAGTTAAGGATTGAAGGACCTCTCCCTTTGGGAATGAGATGACTAAAAAACAAATATACCTTGACCAGGAAAATGCTAGGTCTTACCCAAGGGAAAGTTGTTCCTCAAAGTCTCTAGTATGGCAAGCTTCAAATAGGGACATGATGAAGATTGCCAGCTCTTCTCATGTTGGCTTTTTCTTCAGAAACTTGAAGTGAGATTGGCATCATCCATCTTTCCCAAATCTGGAAGCCAGAAGCATCCGACGTGACTGCAGAGCCTGTGAGACTGAAAAGACTGGAAGAACCTGAGAGTTTCCTTTTTCTTGCTCTCATGAACTGTGCTGTGGCCCCTCATATATGTGTAGGACATTGATTGCCAATGAGGAGAGTTCCATACTAATGGTTTCTGGAACTCCAGTTGTATTCATGCTGCTGTGTTTATGGAAATCCCCTTTTTTTGGTCTTTTAAGTTGAGAATAAAAAAAAATAAAATGTAAAAAAAAATCTCAAAAGCTAGGAAGATCACAAATATGATAAAGAGCACAGCTTTTATCTATTGTGCAAATATGTGTGTATAAGAATATATATTCTCAAAAGCCCTAATTTGATTTACTTATTATTTAATTGGGAATTATTTGCATTGCTATTTGCTGAATGTCTGTAAAATTGTTTTGCTTCACTTTCCACTGTGTCAGTTTAATAGAGTGTAGGGTAATTTGAATTATTCATATTTTTAAAGCATTTTACACCTCAATAAGTAGACTTTGGTGACCCATTCCCCCTGACTCAGTGGCAGGTAAGTTAGAATACTCCTTGTTGGCCATTGCCACTTCCAGGTTCCACTAGCATGATTACTCATTACTCATAACTTCTCCTCCTTTGAAGTTCACATATCCATGTGAATATCACAATCCATATTCAAAACCCATTCAAAATCCTGGTAGCTGTCATCTATAGCCCTCCAGAATACTCTCCTTCTTTCCTTAATGAGTTAAATATCTCCCTTATAATCTTTCTTTCTTCCCCAACTCCTGCCCTCACATTAAGGGACTTCAAGAGAGACACATTATATATGAATTCATATATATGTATACATACATGTACATTCTCCCTCAAACACCCTCACCTCCTAGTTTCTCAGATTTCTAATTCCCCATGACTTATTCCCTCACCCTTCTGCTACTACTTACAAAGATAGTCACACTCTTGTCCTTGCCATCAGACTTTCAAGTTCATAAACTCTGAAATTCCCTTGCCTAATGACAGTCTATCCACTTTCCATCTCTTTCTCTGTCTTCCAGTATCAAATTTGGTTCTTCATACCATGACATCCAGTCCCTTGATCCTTGAGTTCTCTCTTAGGCCTTCAACATTGCACTGGCTACACTTTACTCCTTTCCTTATCTGCCCCTCTCGGGGAACCAGCTCAATTTTACCTTGTCCTTTTGAGTCCTTTGCCCCCTTATCATAACACTGATTGTGCCTTGCCAAGCCTTAGCCTTGGATCACTTCCCTCTACCCACTGCTTTTTCTCTACATATTCTGCTGAACAAAGATGGAGAAAATCACTCAATCCAATCGTGCTGAGTTCACAAATTTGTTATATAATTTCAATTGGATTCTTGGTGCTATTAGGCAGTCGTTTTTTATATTTCCCTAATTAACTTACTATTCCGTTCACCATAGCCAGTTTTCTGAACATTTTCATCCTTCAAACCTCCCATATCTCTCCCTCTCCTCCCTTCTCAACTGAGAATTTTGCCTCACATTTTAATAAAATTGAAGCCATTCACCTCAAATTTCCTCTCCTCCACTCCTTCTAATCTCACATCCTTCTCATACCTTCTGCCTCTATTTCCTCCTCCGCTGCTGTCTCACATGATAAGGTCCTTTTTGCCAAGACCAGCCCTGCTTCAATACTCAAGTGGTTCTATTCCATCTTGTTTTCTCTAAGGTGGGGTGGGGAACCTGTGGCATCAAGACCACATGTGGCCCTCCAGGTCCTCAAGTGCAGCACTTTGACAAATCCTAGGGATTTGTTCTGTGAAGTTTGGATTCAGTCAGAGGACTGCACTTGAGGACCTAAAGGGCCACATGTGACCTGGAAACTGTAGGTTCCCCACCCCTGCTCGAAGAGATTGCCTCCACTATCATCACCACTTTCTCATTTTTCAATCTTTTCCTATCTTACTGATTGCTTCCTTACTGCCTAAAAACATGCCCATCTCCACCATCCTCAAAAACCCTTCACTTGATCTATCCATCCTAGCTAGCTATCATCCCATATCGTTCCTGCTTTTTGTTGCCAAACTGCTTTTGAAGGCTATCTACAATAGAGGTTTTCACTTCCTCTCCTCTCACTCTCTTAACTTTTTACAGTATGTCTTCCAAATTCATCATACAACCAAAACTGGCCTCTCTAAAATTACTAACTGATTTCTTAATTGCCAAATGTAATGGACTTTTCCTGACTTCTCTACAGTCTCTGATGCTGTCAATAACCCTTTTCTCTAGCATTTTTTGATATTTCTTTCTTCCAGTTCTCCTACTTCTTTGACCAATTTGTCTTCTTTGTTGTGTCTTCTTCCAGGTCACATCTCTTAACCCTAGGTGTCCTGCAGGGCTCTGTCCTGGGCTGCCTTCTCCTTCTATATTATTTCATTTAGTTATCAGTTCCTATTATTTTAATGATCATTTCTTTTTTTTAAACATAGTGCTTTTCCCCCTTTAAAAAATTAATATTTTTCCCTTAATTACATGTAAAAATAATTTTAACATTCTTTTTTCAGAAATTGAGTTCCAAATTCTCTCCCTTCCCTCCCTCACTGAGAAAACAAGCGATTTGACATAGGTTATACTTGTGTAGACATGCATACATGTATACATGTGTAGACATTGAATAATCATTCCTACTCTATAATTCTTTAATGTATTTATTTATCCAAATCCAACCTTTCTTTGAACCTCAAGTCTTAAATCTCCAACTGAATGTCCTGTACATCTTAAACTCACCCTTAACTCATTATCTTACGTTCGCCCTCTCCACACCCTTCTGCCTTCCAAACTTTCCTTTTATTGTAGGAGGCACCACCATCCTCTTGTTCATTTCCCCAGAATCAAAACCCAAATATCATCCCCAACTCCTTATTTATCCTTCTATCTCACTTCCCATATCTGTTGCCAAAGTCTATAGATTTTACCTACTAGCATCTCTTATATCTCCTCTTTCTCTCCTTTGATAGTGCCACCACTCTCATTACATCACACTTGGACTACTGCAATAGGCTGCTGGTTGGTCTGCCTACTACAAGTCTCTTCTCACTTTAGTCCATCCTCACTAAGCTGTCAAAATGACCTTCCTAAAGTTCAGATCTGACCATGTTAGCCACTTCCCCCCCCCCCCACTCAATAAATTCCACAAACTCCCTATCAATTCCAGGATCAGATACAAAATCCCTATGTCATTCAAAGCCTTCATAACCTAACCTTCCCCCTCACTCCCACCCCAACCAAACCTTCCAGTCTTCTTACACTTTACACATTCTCACATACTCTTTGATCCCATGACACTAACCTCTTAGCTGTTCTTTGAGTAAGACATTCCATCTCCTAATTCCAGGCATTTTCTGGAATATGTCCCTCATATTAAATGTTCTTTTCTCCTACTCTCTGCCTCTTTGCTTCCTTGGCTTCCTTTAAGTCCCACTTAAAATCTTCTTTCTACACAAAGCCTCTCCTAATCTAAATTCTGGTACTTTCTAGACTAATGGTTATTTCCTACTTAGCCCGTTTATAACTTATTTGTACATAGCTGCTTTCATGTTATTCCCCCCATTAGATTGTGAGCTCTTTGAAGGCAGTTACTGTCTTTTGCCTTTTTATTTCTTTCTTCCTTTTTTGTATCCTCATCTGTTAGCACAATACATGGCATATACTAGGTACACTAAATATTTATTGATTAAGAGTAAAGCATGAGAAGGGAGCTAGAATTAAGATTGAAAAAAGAAAGAAAAAGGAAATAAAGAACATTATTAAAACATGTTTTTGAAAATCACAGAAGAGAACAGAAGGAAGGCCAGAAGGAATCACAAACAAGGACAACCTTGAAAACAACCTGTTGAATTTATTATATAGTTAAAAAGCAAAAGAAAAAGCAAGTTACCCATAATATTTGCATTTTTATATCCCAACATCTTTATTCTATCATACATGTGGAAATTCTTGTTTGAATTCATGTTAATTTCATAATTTCTTCAAATGGAAAAAGAAAGAAAAAGCAATTGGTAGGAAGGGAGTCTGTGGTAGAACAGGAACACTATTGCACTTTTGGTGGAGCTGTTAATTTGTTTAACCATTCTGGAAAGGAATTTGGAATTATACACAAAGCTGTTAAACTCTGCATACCCTTCAATCCAGTTACCACAACTAGATGCATCTCCCCAAAGGATCAAAGACAGATATAAAAGACTCATGTATACAAAATATTATTTGTAACTCTCTTGAGTATAAAAAAAAAGAATTGGAAACAAAGTGCTTTTGTGTCTATCAATTAGAGAATGACTGAATATAATATACCATAGTATACGTGTGTGATCCATTAATGGATTGTGAGAGATGATGAAAGGAATATGTAGTAGGAACAGTATCCTTAACCTTGCCCCAAGCTAGTTTAGGTAGTTTTTCCTTTAAAAATGGTATAACCATTCTCTAGTTTGGCTTAATATTCCCCAATTGATAAATATTGAAGGATATGAACGGGCATTCTGAGAGATCAAGAAACAATTAAATAGTCAAAAGAATGAAAAAAAAATGGAAGAAAATGTGAGATTTCACATTTTCACAGAAAACAACAGACCTGGAAAATAGGTCAAGGAGAGATAATTTAAGAATTATTAGACTATCTGAAAACCATGATCACAGAAAGAGACTAGAAATCATCTTTCAATAAATTACCAAGGAAAACTGCCCCAATATTTTAGTTCCAGAGGATAAAGTAGAAATTGAAATAATCCACCAGTCACCTCCCAAAAGAGAGAACAAAATGAAAACTTCCAGGAATATTATAGCCAAATTGCAGAGCTTCCAGGTCAAAGAGAAAATATTTCAAACAGCCAAAAAGAAGTAATTCAAATTTCATGGAGCCACAATCAGGATCACACAAGATTTACCAACTTCCACATTAAAGGAGCAGAGGACCATGAAATGTGACATTGTAGAAGGCAAAGGAGCAAGGATTACAACCAAGAATAAATTACCCAGCAAAACTGAGTATAAAATTTAAGAGGGAAAACATGAATATTTAATGAAATAGAGGATTTTTAGGTATTCCTGATGAAAAGACCACAGCTGACTAGAAAATTTGATATTCAAACAGAAGACTCAAAAGAAGGCTCAAAAGGTAAACATGAAGTCATCAGAAGGAACTCAATAATATTGAACCATTTAAATTCCTATATGAGATAATACATGTAACTGCTAAGAATTTTATCATTATTGGAACCATTAAAAGGAGTTTACCTAGACAGAGGGCATGGGTGTGAGTTGATTATGTTGGCATGATCTCAAAAAAAAAATGAAGGGGTAAGAAAGAAGGATACATGGGGGGAAGTAAAATGGGAAAAATTTTCTCACATAAAAGAGACCTGCAAGGAAGAGCTTTTTTTAATTTTTAAATTTTTTTAAAACTTTTTTTTAACAATTTAAAAAAATATATTTATTTTGTTTTCAACATTCACTTCCACAATATTTTGAGTTCCAAATTTTCTCCCCATCTCCCCTCTTCAAGATAGTGTGCATTCTGATTATTATTTCCCCCAATGTGCTCCCCCCTTCTGTCACACCCCTTCCTTCTCTTATCCCTATCCCCTCTCTATTTTCTTATAGGGCCAGATAGATTTCCATACCCCATTGCCTGTATATCTTATTTCCCAGATGTATGTAAAAACAATTTTTAACATTCGTTCTTGAAACTTTGAGTTCCAACTTCTCTCCCTTCCTCCCTCCCTCCCCATCCCCACTGAGAAGGCAAGCAATTCAGTATAGGTTATACATGTGTAGTTATGCAAAACACTTCCATAACAGTCATTTTGTGAAAGACTAATTGTATTTCCCTCCATCCTATCCTGTCCCCATTTATTCTATGCTCTCTTTTGACCTTGTACCTCCCCAAAAGTGTTTACTTCTAATTGCCCCCTCTTCCCATTTGCCCTCCCTTCTGTCATCCGTTCTCCCTCCTCACTTATTCCTTTCCCTCCTACTTTCCTGTAGTGTAAAATAGATTTTCATACCAAATTGAGTGTGCAAGTTATTCCCTCCTTAAGCCAAATGCAATGAAAGGTTCATTCTTTCCCTCTTAACCTCCCCACTCTTCCCCTCTATTGAAAAAGTTTTTTCTTGCTTCTTTTATGTGAGATATGCCCCATTCTATTTCTCCCTTTCTCCTCTCAATATATTCCTTTCTCACCCCTTAATTTTATTATTTTTAAATATCATCCCTACTCAACTCACCCTGTGCCCTCTTTCTATATGTAAACAATCCCTCCAACTACTCTAATATTGATAAAAGTCTCAAGAGTTACAAGTATTATCTTTCCATGTAGGAATGTAAACAGTTCAACCTTAGTAAGTCCCTTATGATTTCTCTTTCCTGTTTGCCTTTTCATGTTTCTCTTGAATCTTGTATTTGAAATTCAAATTTTCTATTTAGCTCTGTCTTTTCATCAAGAATGTCTGAAAGTTTTCTGTTTCACCGAAATACCATTTTATCTCCTGAAGGATTATACTCAGTTTTGCTGAGTAGGCAATTCTTGGTTTTAATCCTAGTTCCTTTGACCTCCAAACTGTCATATTCAAAGTCTTTCAATCCCTTAATGTAGAAGCTGCTAGATCTTGTGTTATCCTGATTACATTTCTGCAACACTCAAATTGTTTCTTTCTGGCTGCTTGCAATATTTTTTCCTTGACCTGGGAGCTCTAGAATTTGGCTACAATATTTTTAGGAGTTTTCCTTTTGGGATGTCTCAGGAGGAGATCAGTGGATTCTTTCATCATTTACTTTACCCTCTGGTTTTAGAATATCAGGGCAGTTTTCCTTGATAATTTCTTGAAAGATGTTGTCTAGGCTCTTTGTTTTATCATGGCTTTCAGGTAGCCCCATAATTATTAAATTGTCTCTCCTGGATCTGTTTTCCAAGTCAGTTGTTTTCCAATGAGACATTTCACATTGTCTGCTATTTTTTCATTCCTTTGGTTTTGTTTTATAATTTCTTGATTTTTTCATAATTAGCTTCCATCTGTTCTATTATTTTCCTCAGTGAACTTTTGGACTTCTTTTCCATCTGGCCAATTCAGCTTTTTAGGACATTCTTCTCCCCATTGGCTTTTTAGATCTCTTTTGCTATTTGGGTTAGTCTATCTTTTAGAGTGTTATTTTCTTCAGCATTTTTTGGTGTTTCCTTTAGCAAGCAATTGACTCATTTTTCCATGATTTCCTTGTATCACTCATTTATCTTCCCAATTTTTGCTCCAATTCTCTTTCTTGATTTTCAAAATCCTTCTTGAGCTCTTCCATAGCCTGAAACCAATTCATATTTTTCTTAGAGGCTTTGGATGCAGGAGGTTTAGTTTGTTGTCTTCTTCTGGTTGTATGGTTTGGTCTTCTTTGTCACCAAAGTAAGATTCTATAGTCTGATTCTTTTTCTGGTTTTTACTCCTTTCCCCAGCTATTTACTTGACTTTTGAGCTCTTTGTCAAGGTAGTTCTCTACTTCCAGTGGGAGTGGAGGGGGTGTACTGTCAGCTGCTTGATTTCCCCACAATCTGTGGGCCTAGAGCTCCAGAAACAGCTGCTGCCTCTGCCTCTGCCTTTGCTGTGGCTGCTACATGTTTCTTGGCCTCCCCACCATCACCACCCTGGGGCTGGGGCCAGATCACTCTACTGCCTCACACAGGTCCAACAGATTTTTTTCCATTGACCTTTCAATTTGTCCTCGGTGAATTTTGGTCATGAAGTCTGGAAACCACCACAGGTACCAGAGATTCAGTGTCTCCCCCACCCCCCAGGCCTGCCCAGATCCTGTCTGTGTTGGGGCAGCCCACGCTACACTGTGGTGTGCTCCCAGGGTGGGGCGATAGATGCTTCCTGTCAACCTTCCTGGGTGTTCTGGGCTGGAGATTTTCTTCACTCTGTCATTCTGTGGGTTCTGCAACTCCATAATTTGTTTAGAGCCACTTTTTACAGGTATGTGGCTGGACTTGGGGAGAGAGCTCTAGCAAGTCTATGCTGTTGCTCCACCAACTTCCAAGGAATAGCTTTTACAATGGAGGGAAAAGTGGGGAGGGGTGGCAGGCAATGCTTGAACCTCACTTATTGAAATTGGTTCAAAGTAGGAAGAAAATGTATCCATGCTCAGTTGTGTATTTAAAAAAATGTAATTGACCCAGTGGGAAAATAGGAGAGCAAGGGGATAAGAGAAATTTATAAAATTTATAAAAATAAGAGCCATTACCCAATTGATAAATTGTTAAAGGATATGAATGAGTAGTTTTCAAAAGAAATCAGTTATCCCTAGCCATGTGAAAAAAATGCTCCAAATAACTGCTGATTAGAAATACAAATTAAAACAACTCTGAAATACCACCTTACACCTATCAGAAATGACTAATGCTGGAGAGGAAAAAAGGAAAAATAGGCACACACTAGTGAACTGAAATAGTCCAACCATTCTGGAAAACAATTTGGAACTAAGCCCATAGAGCTACAAACTCTGCATACACTTTGAGTTAGCAATACAGCTACTAGGTCTATATCCCAAAGAATTTAAAAAAGAAAAGGAAAAGGATCTATTTGTACAAAAATATTTATAGCAGCTCTTTTTGTGGTGGTAAAGAATTGGAAATGCTCATCATTGGGGAATGGCTGAACAAGTTGTGGCATATGATTGTGATGCAGTATTATTGTGTTATGGAGAATGATGAGTGGGTCACTTTAGGAAAAAAACACATGGAAAGATCTATATGAACTGATACAGAGTGAAGTGGGAAGAATCAGGAGATTATTTGGCACAGTAACAGCAATGTTGTAATGATAAACAACTGTAAAAGATTTAGCTGCTCTGATCTATTAATAATCCAAGACAATTCCAAAGGAATCATGATGAAAAATATGCTATCCACCTCCAGAGAGAAAACTGATGAACTCTGAGTGCAAACTGACATATAATTTTCTCACTTTATGTATTTTTCTTACTTTAAAAATATAGCTAATAGGGAAATGTTTTGTACAATTACACATATATAATTAATATCATATTGCTTGCCTTCTCAGTGAGTGTGGGAGGGAGGGAAAAAATAAAAATTCAATAAGAAAAGAATGTTAAAATGAATAAATTTTTTTTTGTTTCTTTTTGTTTTTTTTTTTAAATAAATTTATTTAACTTTTTTACATTTATTTTCACAAGATTTTGGGTTCCAAAATTTTCTCCCCATTTGTCCCTTCCCCCCTCCTCAATACACTGGACATTCTAATTACCCATATCACCAATCTGCCCTCTCTTCTATCATCCCTCCCTTCCCTTACCCCATCTTCTCTTTTGTCCTGTAGGGCCAGATAACTTTCTATTCCCTATTACCTGTATTTCTTATTTCCTAGTAGCAAGAACAATACTCAACAGTTGGTCCTAAAACTTTAAGTTCCAGCTTCTCCCCATCCCT
>CM053770.1:502843010-503054178 GCA_028658325.1 Potorous gilbertii
AATCCTTTTTGAGCTCCTCCATGGCCTGAGCCCATGGGGTATCTATTTCAGATATTTGAGATACAGAGGCCTTGACTCCTATGTCTTTACCTGATGGTAAGCAGACCTCTTCGTCGTCGTCAGAGAGGAATGGCGGAATCATCTTCTCAAGAAAATAACCTTCTATGGTCTTAGTTTTTTTCCCTTTTCTGGGCATTTTCCCAGCCAGTTACTTGACTTCTGAGAGTCCTCTCCACCCCCGTCTAGGTCCGCCCAGCTAGTGCTTGGGGTCTGAGATTCAAATGCTGCTCCCCAGCCTCAGGGCTTTTGGCGGCAGGCCTGACTGCTCTTCAATGGCAGCTTATCTGCTTGTGCTCAGGTGAGGGCAGGGCCGCCTCCCAGGCTCAGTTCCCTCAGGGGTTTTATGCAGAGACCTTTTGTAATGGAGCTGAGGTGGAGCTCCTGCCTGCTCTGGGAGGCTCTGGCCGAGCTGCCTCTGCCTCTGCTGCAGCAGCTGCCTCCCGAGGGGGTCCAAGTCCCGGAGATACCCCGCTCCCCTCTCTGCCCGTCTCTCTCACTGACCTGTGCGTCTGTGGGTGGAGGGACCTTCGTGGCTGCCGGAGATTACGGTCCCTGAAGCCTGCTGGGGTCTGCTCACTCCTCTCAGTGCGGTGGGGCTGGGGCAGGGGGAGGGGAGGGCTCGGCTCCCGTCCAGGGCGCAATGGACCCCTGGGGTCGGATTTTCAGGGCTCTCTGGCATGGAAATCTCCTTCACTGTGTTTCTGCGCGGCTTCCACTGTTCCAGAATTTGTCAGGAGTTCTTTTTACAGGAAATCCATGGGCTGTGGGTTCGGACCTAGCATAGGTGAGTCTTTCTACTCTGCCATCTTGGCTCCGCCCCCCCAATGAATAAATTTTTTAAAAAAAGAAACGAAGAAGGGGACAGTTTCAGAAAAACCTGGGAAGTTCTATAACAATTGAAGCAGAATAAAGTAAGCGAAACCAGAACAATTTATGCAATCACATCACTGTAAAGACACACAACTTTAAAAGACCTTAGAGCTCTGATCAGAATTCTAAATAATGATCAAACACAATTTGACTCGCAATGAACCATGACTCCCTCACAGAGGAGTGATGGACTCACACCACAGATGGAAGCATATTGTTTTTGAACATAGCTTATGAGAGAATTTATTTTGCTTGACTCTATATGTTTATAACATGAGTTTTGTTTTTTTCTTTTCTTTTTCTTTTATCTCAGCAAAGGGATGAAGTAGCAAAATTTTGGCTGGAAAAAAATTAAAACTTTAATAAAAAAATTAATTGGCTCAGGCCAATGTATAATAACATTTATAGCAGTTCTTTTCTGGTGGCAAGGAATTGGAAATTGAGAGGATACCTATCAATTGTGGAATAATAGATCAAAGTTCTAAATGATGATCAAACATAATTCCATAAGATTCATTGTACTTATAAGTACTTTCCCTTTCTACTTTTTTTATCTCTTTTGGGACACAGACCTAGTAGTACTATTGCTAGGTCAAAGTATACACTTGGTTTTAGTCTTTTGGGCATAGTTTCAAATTGCTCTACAGAATGGTTCAATCAGTTCACAGCTCCACCAACAAAGCATTAATGTCTCATTTTTTCTCTACTGGGTATTTTTTTGAGGTGCACCACTGTTTGCTGTTATTCAGTCATTGTTGACTCTTCATGATCCTATTTGGTGAATTTTCTTGGCAAGATACTGGACTGGTTTGCCATTTCCTTCTCCAACTCATTTTACAGATGAAGAAACTGAGGCAAGTAGAGTGAAGTGACTTGCCCAGAGTCACCACTTAGTGTCTGAGGCTACATTTGAACTCAGGTCTTCCTGACTCCAGGCTGGGCACTCTGCAGTCCACCACCTAGCTGACTTAGGCTCTTCCTTAGGATTATCTAAAAGTAAAGATTTTCTGGAATTCGTATACAAATGTACCCAGACATTTTTCTCTCACACTCCTTTCTGGAGAGCAAGAAATTTTTATTGTTTTATTTTGTCTAGGGAAAGAGTGGTGAGTTAGTAAAGGCTGGTCTCTAAGCCTAGAGATATGTCTTACACTGAAATTTAACTGACCCAGACCTAGCCTGCTATCAGAGGTTTGGGGAGTCCTTATGCTCATAAATATTGTGAAGGATGTGTTTCACTGTTTATGAAAAGATAACTTGGTTTGCTGAAGATTACAAAAGATCTTATCGGTTGGTTGTTGTCCTTTGTACTCAAAGAAGATCAAAATGACAATCACTATGTCTGGGTCAATCTACAGCAGTGTGATTGATCAGACCAACATGAGCCTGGAAGGTTCTAATAGTGGTCAGGAGCAAATAGTCCATTTGGGATGGAGATGTCTCTAAATTGGTGCATTTCTTTTCATTTGAGTTACTGCAATTTTGCTTTGCTCATAGAGGACAGCACCTTCTTTGATGTGGGCACACCATGCTGGGTGATCCTGTGCCCGTGTCTCTCATGTCTCAAAATTGATAGCAAAGTTCTTCATAAAGACCTTGAGAGTGTCTTTGTATTACTTATGACCTCCATATAAGTGCTTGCCTTGTGTGAGTTCTCCATAAAATTGTCTGTTAGGCAAACATATATTTGGCATTCAAACAATGTGGCTAGCCCGTTAGAGTTGGACTCTCTGCAGGAGAGTTTGAATGCTTGGCAATTCAGCTAGACAAAGGAACTCAGTGTCTGGAACCTTATCTTACCAGGTGATCTTCAGAATCTTCCTAAGACAATTCAAATGGAAGCAATTCAATTTCATGACATTGTGCTAGTTTACCATGCAGATTCACAGACATACAACAATGAAGTCAGCACAATGGCTCTGTGGACTCCCAGTCTGACAAACAGCATAATAATTCTTCTCTCCCACATTTTCCTTCAGACAATCCCAAACACTGAGCTAGCTCAGGCAATATGTGTGTCAACTTCATTATCTATTGTACATACCTAACAAGTATACTGCCAGGATAAGTAAACTTATACCCAGCATTCAGAATTTCTCCATTTGCTGCAACTGATGATTCCACAGATGGATGCTGGCTGGTAGAGAACCTATTTTTCTTGGTGTTGTGAGGTCAAAATTAGCACAAGTGGCAGAGAATTGATCCATATTTTGTTGTATTTCAGCCTCAGAGGCTGAATTGAGTGTATAATCATCTGTGAAAAAAAGTCACACTAATTCTTCCTTCACTTTAGTCTTGGCTTGTAGCCTTTTCAAGTTGAATAATTTACTCTCAGTGTGGTAGCTGACATTGATGCTGTTTTCATCCTCTTTAAAAGCATTTGACAGCATCGCTGTAAACATCGTGTTAAAAAAGCATGAGAACAAGTGTACAGCCCTGCTGCACTCCATTGGTGACTGGGAAAGTGTGAGATCATCATTCCAGAGATCCAGAACCCATGCCAGCATGCCAGCACACAATACTGATGAACTTCTCCAGATTTTGTTATGATTGTTTATAAGCCCACACAACTGAGAGTATCAAAGGCCTTGATCAGATTGACAAATCTTGTGTACAGATTTATTCTGCTCTTGGCATTTCTTCTGAAGATGTTGAGCAGCGAATATTACATAGACTGTTCCTTGGCCCTTTCTAAAGCCACACTGGCTATCAGGTAGATGATCATTTTTCAGGTGAAGGATTAGCCTATTAAGGAGAACTCTGGCAAGACCTTGCCAACAATGACTGAGAGACCCTGCTGTGATTATCACAGAACACCCTATTTCCTTATAGAGACAGACAATGGAGGCATCCTTGATCTCCTGGGAGATAACTTCCTTTTGCCATATAAGATAGAAGATTTCATTCAGCTTTTATATGAGTAGTGGATCCCCTGCCTTGTAAATCTCTGCTGGAATGAAATTGGCATCAGTCACTTTGCCACACGAGAGGAGCCTAAGGGTATTCAAAACCTCTTGTTCAGTTGGAAATTTGGCTAGAGAGGGATTGACTTCAACCTGAAGTATGGCCATTGATCTTTAGCATTGGTCGATGAGGATCATGTCCTTATCATTGATTGTCGTGGCTCCATCAGTCTTGAGTACTTGGGATGCACTATAGGTCTTTGGTCCATAAAGTCTTCAGGACATCACAGAAGCACTTTAAAAACTGAATTTCATCTACTTCGTTACTGAGATAAGAATCCTACATCTCTCTAAGTTTCACATGCACTTTACTTTTGAGGAAGTGGGTCATGTGACAAACAGGAGAGAGTACAAAGTGACAACCCTACGTTTTTTGAGGGCATCTGCAATCTTTTGGCCCTATGTTGTGTAGAGTCGTATTAGATCATGGTTCTGGCTAAGACACCCTATGAATATGTGAGGAAGGGATGGGAATGTGTGTTGGCAACTCTCTCTATATACAGATATACATAAATATGTTTATATACATATACATAATATATGCCAGACTCTATGCAAAGTGCTTTTACAAATACTATCTCATTTGATTCTCACAAAATGCCTGGGAGGTAGGTGTTATTATCCCCGTTTTACAGTTTAAGAAACTGAGGTTAAGTGCCTTGCCCAGGGTTGAATAGCTAATAAGTGCTTGAGGCTGGATTTGAACTCAGATCTTCCTGATTCCAAACTAGGCCTTTATGTGGGGTTCTGATACATGACTGACTGTTCTTTATTTTAATCTTTATTCCATTTGCCTGGGATCAAACAGAGCTAAGAGAGTTAGTTGTTTTCCCAATACAGCTATGATAGTTCAGTTTGTGGCTTTCAGGCCCAGCCCTAACAGAACAGCTTTAATGTCCTTCTTCCTTTTTTTACAGCCATTTCCTCTAGAATGTGGTAGAACTGTAAGCATTTTATGATGAATCTTATCATCAGACACACCAGAGTCCACAATCATGGGTATGTAGAAGTGGAAGTCCCCTGCTATTTGTATTTCTACTGCTCTAAATTTGTAGATAAAAATGTTGTTTTGGGGACCCCACTACCAGCTTCAGACAACTGAAGCCTATTAGAGTCCTTTGTATAAGTTCTGATATCTGCTCTGAAACACAGACAGCTGGTAAAGGAGCAATTCCAACTCAGATATTCTTGTGTTATGATGCCTGGGTGAAGGGATGAAGATGCTAGAGTAAGAACTACAGGTAGATTCAAAAATACAAATGGATCTCACTTTAAATCCTATGCATTTAACATGCTTTTTTTTCAGTTGCTCTTTTCTATCCATTTCCAATAACAGATATAGACAGCAATTGTACTCCATTAAGACAATGCATTGTAATGCCCCCCCCCACCCCCCGCTTTTTTTAGTAGCAAGATAATACAGTGAATTCGTTGTTGTTCAGTTGTTTCGGTCATGAAACTGGCGTTCTTTGTGATCCCATGGACTAGTGTCCATGGGGTTTTCTTGGGACAGATACTGGAGTGGTTTGCCATTTTCTTCTCCAACAGATCCCCCATTTTTTGGACAACATAGTGATCCATAGACAAATGGGCTAAGTGACTTGACCAAGGTCATACAGCTAGAAAGAGTCTGAGGCTGAATTTGAACTCAGGTCTTCCTGACTCCAAGCCCAGCACCATATCTATCCACTGAGCCACCTAGCTGTCTTGATGGGTTTTGTTGTTTTTTTTTTTACCTTTCTTATTTGGTTGTGTGGTTCAGTGCCTGAATTTTAATTCAAAGCAACACCACTGTCCAGCAAGAAACTGTATTTTTTAAAAAAGTCATTTCATAGCACAGTTTTTTTCTCTTTCCTTTTACTTAATCTGTCATTTCCTTTTGAGCACATTTGTGTACAAACCTCAATCCACAGACATATGGCCATATTGGTGGTATCCAAAAATGTATGTCTCTACTTCTCAAATTTATCACCTCTGTCAAAAGGTGAGTGTTATGTTTCCTCACTCTTTTAGATTCATGATTTGTCATTACATTCATTGATCAGAGTTCTAAAAGTCTTTTAAGTTGCCTTTTCTCTCCAGCGTTGTTTCAATTCTTATGTCATCGAAATCAGCACCATTTACTTTGCTCCCTTTTTTAGAGAGCCAGTGAGTAGCACCCTAGTTCCCTTTAATAATGTAACATCTTATGTGTTTATTTGCATGTGGTCTGTCCCCATCCCATTAGATTTTGCTTTCCTTTGTATCCCTAGTGCTTAGAGCACAGTGCCTCACACATGGTAGGCACTTAATAAATGTTTATTGACTGACAAATATTTTTTTACTTCACGGGTATACCAATAAGAAACACACAAATATTTTCCCTAACCCCTCAGACACCTTAATCTCCTCGCTAGCATCATTACTCAGTCCTTGGAGAGGGGAGGGGAATTAGGTTCACAGCTTAACTCAATTCCTGTATAACATTAGTTCCATCAAGTTCAAGTCCAAAAACCTACTGGGCAAGCATCCTTTGGACTCTTGCTTCTCAGGGCTTCCCTGATGAAAAAAATTGTTCTTCACCAAGTAGAAGGCCAAGACAGACTGTCCATGCATGGGTCAGTTTTATCTCCCAGAAACAAGTCCCCAACATCTTCCACTTAAATGATCTAGGCATGTGCCACCCCCACCTCCCGCCATTACAAAAATACCACAATTTGTTTAGCTGTTGCTCAATAGGAAAACACCAAGTTTTCTGTTGGTTTTTTTTTTAAAACTAGTATCAAATAGTTTTGATGATTGCTTCTTTACAATGCTGTATTTTGAGGCCACTTCTAGAGTTCAGCAAGTTTACAGGTCAGGTGGGGCAAGAATAAAGACAATGAGATGAAAAGATAAAGCTTTTTCAGAGGTGATGGGATCATTCTGGGTAAATAGGGTAACGGAGGGTTTGAGTAACTCATTTGCACAAAAAGACAGCAAAGTAGACTTTGGCACAGACTGCTTCAGTATCTTCCTCCAACCCAACCAATCATTTGCAATAGTCCAACAGGAGAACATTAAAAAAAACTTTGGGTTTTTTCTTTTTTTTTTTGTAGCTGTTTTGTTGTATTTGACTCTTTACCCCATTTGGGATTTTCTTGGCAAAGAAACTGGAGTGGTTTGCCATTTCCTTCTCCAACTCACCTTATAGATGGGGAAACTGAGGCAAATAGGGTTAAGTGACTTGCCCAAGGTCACATAGCTAGGAAATATCTAAGGTCAGATTCGAACCCAGAAAGATGAATCTTCCTGACTCCAGCCTCAGTGCTCTATCCATTGCACCACCTAGATACCCTATTAAAAAATTAGGAAACCCTGAACCCAGGTTGGGTAGTTACTAGGCACACAGCCATTGATTGGTTTTAGTTTTTCTGGCAGAGATAAATATTTGGGTAAAGTACTTAATGGTCACTATAAGTGAGAGTGAAGTCTCACATTGAGGGTAGGAAACTGTCTGTGGATCAGGAAGAATTCTTGAAAGAAATCCCTCATACTTTTCCTACTTCCAGCTTAGAAGATGATAAACCTCAGTGCCAATTCCCTCAGGTAACAAAGCTTCTGGCAATCCTAGGCTATGGTTCAATGACCTTTCTAAAATGGCAGAATAGCACCCAAGGTTGGAGGTAGTAAAAATTAAATCTGCCCAGCAAAGACAGACCTTATGAGAAGCATGCCTAGCAGGAGTATGACCTGCCTTACCTAAGCTGGCTAGTTCATCACCACCACCACTTCCTGCAGTGAACTTCGAAGCCTTGCTGTTCAGAGTTGTGAGTTTTCTTGGAATCTGTATATATGTGGGAACACATGCCCCAGAATGTTTTATGCCAAATGTTCTTGCAACGTCATTTGATTAATGCCTTTGATAACAGCCAGTTTAGTACACTGGTGATTGTTAATAGGAAGCACACAGTCAGGGGATTCTGAGTTATAGTTGTAGAAATAGCTACCCACAGGGTTAATCTTAGAGCCCAAGGCAGCAGTGGTCCTTTTGGGAACCCAACTGGAGAGTTTAAGTACAGGTTGGAGGTGTGGACCTATTGTAGTAATTTGTTTAGCCATTCCCCCATCAATAGGCCCTTTCTATCTTGTTTACAGTTGTTACCATAAAGTGTTGCTTTGAATATTTTAAACCCTTTTTTCTGTCTTTTCCTACCTTGAAGTATATGCTTAGCAACGGGATCCTGGGGTCAATGGGTATGGGCATTGTAGCCACTTTTGTAGCATAATTCTAAATTGCTTTCCAGAATGGTTAAATCAATCCTCCCTCAACTTTCCCAACATTGTATCAGCATATCTCTTTCCATAGCCCTAAAATGTAAACTATTTCCATGTTTTGTCATTTTGCCAGGTTGCCGGGTTATGAGGGAAAAACTTAGTTGTTCTGATGTACATTTCTCTTACAGTAACTGATTTTAGAACTTTCCATATGGTTCTCAATAGTTTGCAATTCTTTTAAGAAATGTTTATTCATGTGCTTTTACCATATTCACTGGGGAATATTGGTAGTTGTTTTTAATCAATGGCTTGGAGATAGACCTATCAGATAAAGGTTTATCACATTTGTTGTTTATACAAAGCTGGGAGAGATAGCCTAACCCATTTGAAATCTAGTTCCAGCCTATATTTTCAGACTTATTACATATCACTACTCTCCTTCATAAATGCTACAGAGTAACTAGTCAAAAATGACCTTCTTGCATTGGCTGTCCATCGTCCCTAGAATGCACTCTGCTCAACTCTGTTCCTTAGAAACCTGTTTTTTCAAAGCTCAACTCAAGCAACATCTTTTACAAAAGCTTTTTCCTGACAATCCCCCTCTGCACCCCCACCAAATTATCTAGCATTTAATTTCTATGTATGTTCAATTTACTTATTTGTTTATATTGTTTCTCCTGATAGAACACAAGTTCCTAGGGATGGGGAATTTTCCATTTTTGTCTTTGTATTTCCATTGCCTTGCACAGTTATCTACTTAATAAATGCTTAATGACTGAACAGTCTCTTTGATGTTCTTCAAACAAGGCACTCAATCTCCAGACTCCAAGCATTTTCACTGACTGGCCCCCATCTACAACTCTCTCCCTTCTCATCTTTGCATCCTGACTTCCTTCAAATCTCAAATTAAGTCCCACATTCTACAAGAAGCCTTTCCCAAAGTTCTTCAATGCTAGTACCTTCCTTTTGTTGATTATAGCTTCTATTAGATAGTAAACTATTAGATAGTAAACGCCTTTACAGTAGAGACTACCTATTGCCTTTATCTCCAGTGCTTAGCACCATGCCTGGCACATTGTGGGTATTTAATAATTGTTTTTAACTGTGTATACCCTTTGATCCAGCAATACCATTACTAGGTGTATATCCCAGAGACTGTAAAAAGAGGGAAAGGACCTACATGCACAACAATATTTATGGCCTCTCTTTTTGTGGTGGCAAGAAAACTGGAAATTGAGGGGATGCCCACCAGCTAGAGAATGGCTGAACAAGCTGTGGTATATGCATGTAATGGAATACTACTGTTGCAGTATGAAATGATGAGCAGACTGATTTCAGAAAAAAACAGGAAAGACTTGTGTAAACTGATGCAAAGTGAAATTAGTAGAATCAGTAAAACATTCTATACAGTAACAGCAGCATTGTGTGATGATCAACTATGAATGCCTTGGTCCTTCTTAGTGATGCAACAATCCAGGAAAATTACAAAGGACTCATAATGGAAAATGCTAACCACATCCAGAGAAAGAACTGTTGGACTCTGAATGCAGATCAAAGCATACTATTTTCAATTTCTTTCTTTTGCTTTTTTTTCCTTTTTTGTCTGTTCTTTCACAATTGTGACTAATATGGAAGTATTTTGCATGACTGCATGTATATAACCTATATCAAATTGCTTATCGTTTTATAAAGAGGGGAGAGGGAGGGAAAAAAAATACTACTGAAAAATAAATGCTTTTTTTTCTGACCTGTGATTGAGACAATAGAATTAAAGGCACACAAAAAACTTGAAAGGCTAAACTTGAAAGAGCCTACCTCTGTAAGATGAAATTTAGCAACAATAAAAGTGCTACATTTGGGTTCACAATATCAATAACACAACTACCAAATGGGAGACATGTGACTGGTCAGATATTTCTAATGCCAAAATCCCTGGAATTTTAGTAGAGTACAAGCTGAATAAGAACCAATGGTGTAACATGACACACACCTACCACGCCCTAAATTCCATCAGACTCTAGTGCGCCAAGAATTAGGAAGGTGATAATCCTGCTGTTCTCAGCCCTTGTCAGAACACATTAAGAGTATTGTGTGCGTTTCTGGGAGCCCTATTTTAAGGACACTGACCAGCTGGGAATTGTTCAGGAGGTCAATCTAACATAGATAGATCAGTTAAAGATCTTGTCATATTTAAGAGACTTAAACGGGAATTATGGCTGGAAGGAACTGGTATAAACTGGGGATTTTAGCTGAATAAAGAAAAACTTGAGTACCTTATAACTGTGAGTATTCAAACATAGCCCTGAACTTTTCAAGGGATATGTTGTAACAGCTATTCCTTTTCAGGCACATATAAGGTAAGATGACTTCTGAGGTTCCTTCCAATTTTGTGATTCTAAGTGGTCACAAAGTAGGAAGAATTTGTGGATACAGGATAGCAGGATAAATTAGTTCATTATTTTCTACTGTTATTGCTTCCTATATCTGTGCCTCCACTTTAACACTACCACTCATTTTCAATTTTTTTAAAGCAAAGATTCACTATTCAATAAAAGATTCTCAATTTGACTTAAAAAAATGGGGAAAACTTGAAGACACTGTTAGAAATTAGCTAACATTTCACACCATTTGACACAATAAGCTCTAAATGGATTCATGACCTAAATATAAAGTCTTATCACACAAAAATGAGATCAGAATAGAAGGGGATATCTTTCAAAATTAAGAATACAGGAAGAGCTTTTGACCAAACTAGGAATAAAAAGGATCACAGGAGACAAAATGGATAATTTTGATTACATAAAATTTAAAAGTTTTTGCACAAAAGTAATGCAGTTAGAATTAGAAAACAGTTCACTGGGAAAACATTTTTTACAGTAAATATCTCTGAAAAAAGTCTGATATCCAAGATAAATAGAGTGTTACAACAGTAAGAGAGGGACAAGAATAGGGAAAGGGATTGGATCTATAATTTCACTGGCAAAGTGTACTCCCAAATGAGGAAACTCTTTATGAAAGCCGGTCAATAAGAACAGGCTAAGACAAATGGCCAAAGAACATAAAACAGATAATTTTCAAGGCAATAAATGTAAGCTATCAACAACCATATTAAAAAATGCTCCAAGTCATTAGTAAGAGAAATGCAAATTAAAATAGCACTGAAGTTCTACCGCATACCTTTCAGATGTCCAAAGATGACAAAACAGGAAAATGACACTTTTTGGAAAGGTTATAGAAGAAAAGGCACAAAAATGCACTTTTGGTGGGACTATGAAGTGAAAAGCAATTTGGAACAATATCTCAAAGGTTACTCAACTCTGTGTTACCCTTTGACCCCCTAATACCACTACTCACAAAATACCCCCCAGGAGATTAAAAAAAAATCAGGGAATAACTTATCAAATGATGTAAATATGAGGGAATATTACTGCAACTCTAAGAACTGATGGTAGGGATAAATTCAGAAAAACTTGGGGAAGACTTGTTACAGAGTGAAGTAGATAGAACCATGACAATTTATGCATTGACTATATCACTGAAATAGAAAATTACTTTGAAAGACTTAAGAATTCTGATCAAGGCAAAAATGAAAGGCTCTAGAAGACTGATAATGAAGCATGCTTCTCACCTCTGACAGAGAGGTGATGATCTAGAGAAGGGGACACATAAAAGCAGGGCAGTGTTTGGAACTACCATGTTAAATTTAATTTATCTTTAAAAAAAAACAAGCTACACATCATAGATATTCACAGTACAATCCTTTTTTTTTTGTTTTTTTTTTGTGTGTAAGGAAATGTTCATGTTTGTTGATATTTGTCAAGTTCATAATAAAAATTTAAAAAAATTTTTTACAACAGTTTTGTTTATGCAGTACCTCCCCCCCAATATTAACAGCAGTGAAACCGAAGTCACAGGATATGGATTTGAATCTGTGTTCTGCTGCTTATGACCTGTGTGACCTTGGGGATAAACCAGATGATATATAAGGTCTGACACTATGGAGCCTCTGTGCCTGATCCACTAAGTCTTCTCATGTAATAAAATAAACAAAAATTGGTAAAACTACCTCAATACTGATCAAGTCAGATAGCAAAATTCCACAAGCATAATCAACCACTCCTCTAACTAAAGGAGGTGATCCACCTTTAAAATTAAAGTGGAATAGATAATACTTCCAAGCCTCAAATTATATTATAAAGCAGTAATCATCAAAACTATTTCCTACTGGTTAAAAAAACCAACAGATCAGTGTAATAGCCCACAGGAGGGACAATGAGAAACAATCAAACTCAATAATCCAGTGTTCAATAAACCCCAAAACATAAACTACTTAGGAGACACCACCCTATTCAACAATACTGGGAAAGCGAGATAACCGTCAGAAATGAAGTTTAGACCAACATCTTGTATCATATACCACAATAATCTTAAGATAGATGGTCTGAACATAAAAAGGCTCTGTAAAAAAAAAAAAAGACAACCAGATCAGGTACCTTTTGCAGGTATGGATAGTGGGAAAATTCTTAACCAAACCATATCATAAAAAGCAATCCCAAAAGATTTACAATGTTAATTACATGAAATTAAAAAGGCTTCTATAAATAAAATCAATTCAACCAGTCTAAGAAAAAGGGCTGATTAGATAAAAAAAATTTGCATAAAACTATCTCTGATAAGGGTCTGAAATGCAGGATATATAGTAAATTAATGCAGATGACCAAAAACCATTACTTAATGGATAAGTAATCAAATCTAAACAAAAGAAACATAAAGTATTAGGAAACATAATGCTCTAAATCACTAAAAATAATAAAAAATCTAACTCAAAACAACTCTTGAGTTTTTACCACATACTAGCAAATTGGTAAAAAAAAGATGACAAAAGATGGCTGGAGAAAGACTGGTCCACCGATTCTGGAAAGCAATTTGGACTTGTTAAAGAAAGGTAACTAAAATGCCCATGCCTTTTGCAAGTCAAAACTAGAAAATTCACACATACACACACAGACATACACACACACACACACCAAAACGCAGCAAGGTAGGTACCTATTGATTGAACAGCTAAACAAATTGCAGTTGATGAATGAAATAATAGCACTGTAGTATAAGAAACTACAAATGTGAAGAATTCAGAAGCATGAGATTTATGAACAGCAAGGTGAAGTACGCAGAATCAGGAATACAACACATACAATGATTACAATGGAAATGGAAAGAGAATAAGCATTTATATAGTGCTTACTATATGCCAGGCAATGGTGCTAAGTACCTTTACAAATACTTTCTCATTTCATATGGAAAGAGTAAAAAATTGAAACACTACTGTAATTCTTATGACCAGAACTGCACCTACCTCTCTTCATTCTTATGGAATGTTGCTTATACTATGATTTTGTTTATTAATTTTACTGAATTTTTTTCTTCTCTTTTATGTCAGTAAATATAAGATTAAAAAAATTCAAAATAAAATCAAGGTAGAAGAATTTTGTGCTATTCTCTGTAGGAATGATGACAGTCAGTATTACTGAACACTTAATTTGTATATTGCACATAGCAAGTAACTGATAATATAAATGGTTGTTAAGTTTGAAATGCATCAAGAAATGGGCAATGAAAATGTAAGGAAGTGCCTTGTACTTGTTTACTACCCTAGATCCAGACATCTTTTCTGGTCCTTTATTTCCTGTGACAATTTCTGTAAAACTTCTGAAGCCAATGGGTCATTCACTTGTTTCATTTTCTCTTTCAACAGCTGTCTTATTTGAGTATTTCTTTAAATATGTTTAGGGAACAGAACCCTCTCCTTGGCCTGCTTCTGATCACATATTGAATAAGTTTACAACAATTTTTCATTAACTAATCTACCTTTTGGTCCTTTATTCTACATACAAAGACTCCACAGTATGTGCTATTGGGCCAGGAATAGTGTTCCCAAAAAGAAACTCATTGTTAACATGTTTCTAAGGGCTTAAATATTCTATCTTTGCTGCTCTCATTCTATTAACCATTCCGCCTGGAAATACACAATAAATGTAAAGAAAGGTTTTTCTTGGTTTACTTGTTTTCTAAGGTAAATTCTCTTGTGAATGTATCTGAGGCAACTCAACATTATTACTTTAACCAAGCCATCCATTTTTATAATTCCCATCTTTCGGTTAACTCTTCTGGCAAATCACATGGAGAAGAAAACACTTTATCTTACAAAAGTAATGAACAGAGTAAAAACAAGAGCAGACTCTCGGAGCACCTGGGGTTCTGTTCCAAGAGTATCACTCACTCAGTTGTGAGACTTCAGGCCAAGACACTAAACTTGTCTAAGCCTTTGATTCCCGGCTGCAAAATGGTTAATATTTGCTTTGTCCCCCTCCCAGGTAGTCATGAGCCATGTCCCTACTATAGAACCCAACTAGCCTATGTTTGAGAAGCTCTACTATGGGGTAATCTATCACCTCCTGAGAAGTCCATTCCAGTTTTTAAAAACTCTACTTGTTAGGAAGTTGCAGTCTGCCTAAATTTTGCCACTTCAGAATTCCTTCTTATTGCTTCTGGAGGTCTGCCCTCTGGGAACAATCAGAACAAACATAACACCTCTTTAGAGGCTAACCCCTAGAGTACTTAAAGACAGCTCTTGTGTTCTCCAATTCTCTTTAGCAAAACACCTCCAGTACCTTCAGCTTAGCCTTATATGGCCTGGACTCAAGTTCCTTCATTAATTCATTTCCCCTTTCTATATCTCTTAGCTTTTCAACACTCTTCCTAAACTGTAGCACCCAGCACTTAACATGATATGTTGAACACAGTTTGACCAATGTTGAATGAAAAGCAACTCTAACCTTTTTCCTGGAAATTATGCCTCTCCTAAAACATAGCCTAGAACAACAAGATTTTTTGGCTGCCATATGTCTCTGCGGGCCCATTAGTTCACAATCCACTTAAAAAAAAACTCTAGGTCTTTTTCAAATCAAAGTCTATACATGTTTCCACTTGTGCTTGTGAAATCAAAAATTTTTTTTAACCCAAGTCTTTAAACTATATTTATCTCCATTATATTCGTTATCACTCAGGGATTATACAATCCTGGCAAAAGGCCAAGAGACAAGGTTAGGGGTTGGTGGTAGCTTAGCCTTAGTCTCTCTCTTTGGACTCCTAACAATTACAAAGCCACTGTTATGCAAGATCGTGGAAGCGGAGGTTCAGGGCCTCAAAGAACTTGTACTTTGGGTTGTTTGGTAGAGTAATCAAGTAACTTTCACATTCTGTACCAGATCCCATGGGATGAAAGGAAAGCTACTAAGGGGAAGCCAGGAGCCTCATGCCAATTAGATGAGTATCTAACTTTAAGAGGGCCATCCATTAGCCAAGTTTCCTACTTTAAGCATGAGTCATGGCAGCTTGAGTCATGCCACTGAGACTTTTTGGGCACTATGGTCCTTCAAACCAGATGGACTTTCCACCTGCTTCTTATGGAGACACTGGTACCCCTTCTGCTGGGGAAAAGGCCTCTACCATGCATGGAATCCCTATAAAAGTAGTTTAACATCCTTAAATCCTTAACCCAATTCACAGCATTGGTGAGCTGGGGTTTTACCAGCCTAGCTCACTTTGAGGAATCCCATGTATTTATAAATAATTTCTGAGCAAGTAAAGAATACTTTTTCTCTCAAATATTCCAGTGAACCACAAAGCACAGAGGTGAAACAATTTAAGATTCTGTTACGCTACTAGTGCCCCCAAAAAACTACTTCCTCTGAACAAGAGTGCTAGGGAGCATCTTGAGTTTACTTTAAAGATATTAGGAAAGGGAAAAGGCAGGAAATCTGAGAAATGGGCTACTATTTTACCTTTGCCACAGAAATACAGAGCACACGTACAGCATTGTTACCAACTGGGTGGTTCTGGTCTGGGATCAGAAATGATCCTGTTCAAAGTAGAGTAAGTAAACGTTAGCTTGTCACTATCCCAGTTCTTTACAGGACATCCTGTCTACTGTAGACTACCAGCTTCCTAGCTAAGGGGGTATTATGCTCTGTGCCCAAGAAATTAGTTAATCGTCCCCTAATTCCTTGTCCCATAAAGCATAAAGAAACCACAGGGCAAGTCAGGGTTGGTCCAAGATTTTTTCAAAAAGTAAATTCTAGAATTTGATTCATGAAGAAAAATCAAATGTCAGAAACCTTTCGCAGTTTCAAATGTTGATGGGAAGCGTCTTTCATCTCCTACATAAAAGTATATTCAACACTGTCTCATGTTGAACAAATTTACAATCATTTTTTCATGACCAATCCAGCCCTCTGAATCTTACCTCTAAAAACATGAGACCCTACTATGCACGTTTGGTTCAGGAATAGGGTTCTCAAAATTATATTCCTTTTTTGAATGGCATGGTATGGTAAGATCCAATAGCAATCCCAATGGGGGTTATTCACTTTGTCTACTTAGCAACGTACCAACTCAGACAGGAAAGATCTGCACCACGAACACAGCCCACTAGTAGTGGGATGAAGCAAACAGTTCCACTTCTACACACATTTCTATTTTATTATGGCAAAGGTGAAAACGCCACCTTCTCCACAACAGCAACCAGTAAAATTTATCCCAAAAATAACTTGGTACAAAACAGGTCTGTTTCAGAATTAAAAAAAAAACCTTTACATGAGTTTTAAATCCTATTTTGAAACATAAAAGAAACAAATCCATCATTGATAGCAGAGCCACAGTCCTCTACTCCGCCCTCCAGCGAAAGGGTAAAGAATGAGATTCCTGGGTCCTGTTCCATGCAGGGAATATGTTGGCTAGTTTAACTGGTATCCATCTGAAAGAAAAAATAGGCAAACACTGTAAGAAGGTATCTTAACACACAGCAAAAGGTATTTCAGACAAGACTGAGAATGCCTCACCTCTACACTCTGATTTGCTTTGTCCCTAAGAGACAGTGGCTGCAGGGAAGAGGCTATTCCCAACACAGTTCTGGAGCCCCTCATCACCCCATATTTCTGCCCCTCTACTTACCCTGGCATTATAAGCATCCAACTGTGCATCTAGTTCTTCTGCGGAAAGCTGTTGTTTCGAATTTCTTCCAGTCCCTCTGCCTCGTCCTCGATTGCCTCCACGACTGCCTCTCCGGGTGCCACCTCCACCACCAAAACCTCCAGAGCCACGGTTTCTAGTCATTCCACCTCTATTTACACTAAACGCAAAGTTAAAAAGAATAGCGTTCACTCTCACATGCCTGGAAAGACTCCCCAAAAGATTACATAGCCCTCATTTGATTCCAGAAAGCCAAGAACTAACCTCTGTGCAGGTCTTCGTTGTGTGTCAATCTGTGATGTAACAAGCTGAATATTCATAGGGCGACCTGCAGGAGAGGAAGAGGGGGAAAATAAATCACTTTTCTATGAAACAATCATATATTGCTATCAATGTTCTAGGCTCCATGCAAATAACACTGGATGGGTACCTTGTTGTCTCATTCTAAATACAAACATGGGAAAAGACTGGAAAATATTTGAGAAAGACAAATGGCAAGAAAGAAACCACCAACCTCCTCTTTGACAAAAGTTAAAACTGGGTAAATACTCAACAACTTTTTGTTTGGTGGAAATGGGTGGAAGAGGGAAATACACCTGGCTGACCTAGTGGAAAAAAGATCCAGTACCTTTTTCTTTATCATTATAGCCCCGCTCTTTGAGGTGTACTATGGTGGTTCTGGGAAGGCCTCACAGAAGTGAATCTTCAGGAAGGATCTGAAGGAGGGGGTCACAAGAGGTTGGTCCAGATGTATGGGGCAGCACGAAAGGTGGCAGAACGGAAGAGAGAGACAAAGCGGGCAAATGCAAAGTGTGCTCGGCCAGAGTGGGCAAATCATATTCCTACATGGGCAGATGACAGCCCCATACTCCACAAAACGTAGCACCCAGCCCTTCAATGATGGAAGGCTCAACTTACCATCCAGAGGGACACCATTATACTGTTTCATGGCCTTCAGAGCATCTGCTTTTCGCTCAAAGTGAACATCTGCTGTTCCTAAGCTCCGGCCAGACCGATCATAATGTACAGCTGCCTTTTTCAGAGTTCCGAATTCAGCAAATAGTTCCTAAAAACAGGAAAGAAAGGAAAATGACTAACATGGCTCTCTTCTATAATGTCCAACGAAGAGGACCCCAGAAATATTTACATTAGGAGTTATGTTCCTGGAAGGGAACACACATCTAGGGAGGAGAGGGTGGGGAGAACGGAACAGCAACCTCCAAAAGCAGCTGGGCCTGTCCCGGGTCATGCCAACTGTATGATGCTATGGGCCAAAGAGCACTTTGCCCAGTGGAGAGGGGTATAATATTCAGCGGCTATCTTTTCTCAAGTAAGAAAAACCACTCTTAACAAAAGAGTGTTCTAAGAAATGAAGAAAATCTCCGGGTCACAGAGCAAGGGAAGCTTTGCAGGCCACTACAACAGATTTAAGGGCCCATAGATTCAGCAGCCCTGGTCCCAGACCCACCCCCAGAAGGCAGATTCTGGCTCACCTGCGTTTCCCTCTCCTCCTACTCAAGCCTGCCGCAAAGTCTGACGTCAAGCGCTGCCATGGAAACTGCCCTGACCTCACGGCAGGCTGGGAGTCGGAGAGGGAACCCAGAGTGTGGGGATACTCCGGCCGCAGGCACACAGCGGGAAGTGGAGTTCACCAAAAGCGGTTTCCAGTGGATGCCAGAAACCACCTTAAAAAAAGTGTTGACACACCATGAGTGCTTGTCTGCCTTGCTCTGTCCTCCCACAGCAAAGCCATAGGCTGGGCTCGAGGAAGTGGGACCCAGGAAAGCCTAGCATCCAGTCCCAACCATTTCCAATCTCCAAAGTTCTAACTCCTGGAAAGGAGTTTCTTAACAAGAAAGAGGCTTGGTTTTTTAAAAAGAGTTCTGCTTTTTGACTTAATCCTGAAACAGGCGCTTTGAGGATGACCTTTTCTACAACAGAAAAATTAACATCGGACGTATTTTGACGAAGAGCCATGAAGGTTCCGAGGCTGCCGCTTCTTTGCTCTTTTAGCCTGAGAGAAGCTCTACCTCCTCTCTCAAACTTAAAGTTTTCAGCACAAAAACAAACGACGTAAAAAGCTGTCCAGGCTCAACTTAATCATTTCTGCCTCCTGATACAAGGTCAGAAACTCTGAACGGCCTCAAGAAGCCGGTCTAATTGGAGGCAAAAAGCCGGCCTAGGCCAGCTCCCCACAGCCCTGCACGGGCCAGTCCCACACCCTCACCGACAGCCTTGGCTCGGGTCACCTGCGAGGCCCGTGGGGGGTCGGGGGGAACCCCACGCCGAGCACCCGGCTCCCGACAAGGGGGCTTCCGCGGGAGCCGCCACCCTCCTCACCTGAATGTCCGCATCTGAGACCCCGAAATCCAGATTGGAGACCAGCAACTTCCCACCGGTCTCGACGCCGGCCCCGCCTCCAAAGCCGCTGTCGAACAGGTCGTGTTGCCACTTATCTGGAAGCTGCTTCGGCTGAAACAAACACAAAGGTCGGTGAGCCGCCCCCCCCACCCCGGCCGGGGCCTGGCGGGTTCTCCTTTTCCTGGGCCCCCTCCCGCTCCCGCGGGCCTGGGCGAGGGGGCAGGCGGTCGCCTTCCCGCCCCCACGTTCCCGCCGCCCCAAGCAGGCCCCAGTTCCCGCCCTGAGGGTAGCCATGAGGCTCCAGGCCTCGGTGGCCCGTCAGAAACAAAAGGCCTGGGGGGGGATTGGTGGGGGTGAGGGTCGGCGACCCCTCGGTCCTGGGTCAGGCCCCCCCCGCACGCCCCCACACAAGGACCCGGCCTTTCCCCTTCTGCGCCTCGGCCTCCCAGGGCTCAGCCCCCTCGGCTCCCCGGCGGCCCGGCCCGGCCCGGCCTCCCGCTCTCCCCGGGCTGGCTCACTCACTCGGCTGTAGGGCGCGGGTCGGTTCCTGCCGCCGCCCCCGGCGCCTCCGCGGGCCATGGCCGGCCTGTTCCGGATGGGCCCCCCGCCTCGGCTCACGCGGGCGGCCGCCTGCGCGCCCCCGCCGCCGCGGCCGCCCTGGGCCCCGGCCCGGCCTCGGCCCCGGCCCCCGCCGCGTCCGCCCCGCTGGCTCCGGTTGAGTTTAATGATGTCGTCCAGGGACATGTCCATCTTGTCGGCCATGGCGGGCGCGGAATCGGGGCCTCGGCACGAACCCCGCGCGTCAGCACGTCGGCACGTCACTTCCTTCCCGGCCGAAGGTTCAGGGCGCTTCCGGGACGCCTGGCCTGCCTCCGGGTGGTAGGCGCTCCGCGGCCGGGCGTACCGCGCTCCCGGCAGAGCCTCGCACGCCGATTGCCGCGGCCCAGCCCCCTGCGGCCCCTTTTGTACTCGTCGCGAGGGCGCCAACGGAAGGGCGCGAGCTCCGGGAGCCGGGCGCGAATCAGGTGTGAACTCTAGCAGGGGGCGCTGTAACTCGGGAGGAGGCGGGCCGCCCCGGGAGGAGAAGCGAGCCCGGGGACGGGGGCGAGCCCGGGGGCGGGCGTGGGGGTGAGCCCGGGGGCGGGGCCGAGGGCTGCCGAGGGGCGCGAGAGAATTCGAGGAGCGGGCGCGTAAAGCGAAGGGCCTGGACTCCAGTAGGGACCCCCGACGGAGGTGGGGGCAGCAGAGAGGAGGGGCTTAGAGCCAAGTGACCTGAGACCGGAGGTGAGAACTCGGGGTGGGGGGAAGCCCTGACTCAAGTGGGAGCTCGGGAGGCACCTGGGTCCTGCGCCGGCTGAAGCCCAGGCTTGCCTTAGGTGTGAGGCCTGAACCCGGTGGGGATTCTGGGGAGGGGGCGGGGTCACGTGAGCCTGGGGGAGGGGAGGGGAGCGAGCCGGGGCCGCCCCGGGAAGAGGAGGAAACTGATTAGGAGAAGGAAACTGATTAGGAGAAGGAAACTGATTAGGGCGAGGAAACTGATTAGGGCTTAAGCCGCTGCTCCGCTGCCCGGCGTGGAGGTTTCTTTAGTTTTCGTAACGCTTTCTCCTGTATTCAGTTCGAATCAGGGAAGCATTTATTAAGGGCCTGTTGGAGGCTGGGAATCCAAAAGCCAGAATGGATCCACCCTTGCCTTGAAGGGCTTTTATTCTTCTGGGGTGAGGGTCGTGTTCCCTTCCCAAGACAAGGCGGCTCAAATCTTAGTTTTCCCTCGTTAGGAGCTGGTGTTTTTTATTTCGCCCTTTCGTAGGTTTACAGGAAATCCTTCTCTAGCAAGGAGGCCAGATGTCACTGCCCCCGTTCTAAAGATAAGGAAACTGAAGCTCAGAGAAGTGGAAAAGCGAAGGGTCGCATATTTTGCAAAGCTTTCCTGTGTGCCAGCAAGTGGTAGAATCTGGAATGCTCGAGGAAAGGATTTTGGAAACAGCAGTTTTCAGAGAGAATTAAACTTTGAACGATTGCTTTATTTTTATTTGTTAAAATATGCTTTATTGTTTTGTCATTGATTCTTTTAGTGCACAAAATTTCCCTCAAGCCTTATCCCACTGGAAGGAGGAAAAGAAGGGAGTGAGTATAGACAGAACACGAATTTTTACAAGGTGAGCAATCTATTTTCCTCCATCTTTTGTCCCAGGCCTTTTTGTTTTGATGCCTTATAATGATCTAGTTTACTATACATGTCTATAGTATGTATATAGATACGTGAGTATCTCTCCGGTCTGTACATGCAGACTCATGCATATGTATATGTATATGCATAATCACACACTTGTATCTATAAAAACTTTCCAGGACTTCTGTATAGCATACTTCTAAAAGTGAAAGTGAAAAACAGTTGATAACTTTCGTGCTTTTCAGAAAAGCCTCTAGGAAAAGCTTAGTGGATCACCATATCAAACCCCTTTCAAAAACATAGGAAGCTCTTTGTTTCTACTTATTCTGTTTGGTTCTTTCAAAGCTTCTTATTGGAAGTATCAAGCATTTTTCTTGCCAAGAAAGAGCAGGGAAGGTGAATCTTCTCCTCTAGGGCAGGCCTTTGGCTTTGTTTTTTTGAACTTCATGTAGGTAAAGGTATAGTTATCCCATGACATTCTTGAGGGATAGGGTCTCTGGGCCCCTGAGAATGTGAAAAACCAGGAACAACTCTAGGCCCTACTCCCATTATTTTTAATAGTTCAAATAATATTTATTTGACACACAAAACAACACACTGCATCTGTTTTTAAAAAGTTGCAATTTCTACATGAGAGAGAGAGAGCAGTATCTTGTACACTTTGTAGCTGCAGCAACTGCTTCATAGATTTCCTTCTGCGAGTTGTAAGATACAAAAATTAATGCTGGAGAAAATCACATGACTATTTGGATTGTAGAGAGAAGAAGAGGTGGTCCTAAAGAATGTATAGTTTAGGGAAGCTTCTAATAAAATGTAACTTTGTAACAAATTTATGTATACATACTTATGATAGCAAATGACAAAATAGATTAATGCTACTATATAATATTTATACATTTATGACTTACTAATTTTTTTGGTTTTTTTACATATCCAAGTCATCTGAAGTTTTCTACAATGCACTGCAAATCTCCAAAAATTCCCATTTAATTTTAGATGGCCAACCTTCGAATGACCAAAACCTGGAATGTGAAACCCATAAATATCTAGGGATGACTGTATTCCTAGTAAGCCCCAAAACTATTTCTTGGCAAAAAGACCATTCCCTTTGTGTTGCTGTGCCTCCTACCCTTTAAAGATACCTTGTTCCCCTAGATTTATGTTAATTACAAAAATCAAGCAATGAGGAACAAAGACATAGTTAATGCACTTAGTTACTACCTTTACCCAGGTTTTTCACCATGGAATGGATTGTCACCCTTAACCTCTACCCAGTTGGTGTCCTCTCCAGACTATTCAGCAAAATAATCTCCTTTCTCCTTCCCAGGATACACACTCACCATGAAGGTGAAGATTAAGTGTTGGAATGGTGTAGCCTCCTGGCTGTGGGTTGCCAATGATGAGAACTGTGGTATTTGTCGAATGGCTTTTAATGGCTGCTGCCCAGACTGTGAGTACATCTATCTCATCATGTTGCACTTGCTTTTGCTTTCTTCCTTTCATTTGGATTTTTTCTGCATTAGTATTTACTAATGGGTCCCAATCAAGGTGAATTCATTGAATGAACTCATTTCTTATTACATAGGTGAAGGAAAGTCTCAGAAGTCAACCAAGGGCTATGATGCTTTTGCAAAGGAAGTATCATGCTTTTGACCAGAAAGATAGGCTGATTTGGATGTGTTTGTGTATGTCTGTATTTTGCATAATGAGAAAGGAACTAACTCTAATTATGAAATTCTATAGTCAAAAGAATTCTTTGAATCAGACATTTAAGCCATAATCTAGGATGGATGTGGAATCATAGGACTATAGATCTAGAAATGAGGAGTCTTCAGTTCTCTCCTTTGTTTTTACAGGTGAGGAAACTGAAGCCCAGGAAAATTAAATGATTAGACTGAGGGCATGCCGTCTGTCAGCATTGGGGGCAAGGGGTGATTTCTGTCTCAGTCCTCTTGACTATAGAGCCTGTGCTTTCTATTGGTCCATGCCTCTTTGGTTTACATTTGTATAATACTTTACAGTTTGCAAAGTTCATACTCTTACAAAAACCGAATGCATGTGTAGCTTGAGGATTGCTGTTATTGAAATTTTTGGACCAGATGTGTGGTTTCATTAGAATAGGAAACTACAAATAAGAAAACTTGTAAGAATACAAAAACCTCTTACCTGTTGCAATTCATTAACTCTCCTTGGGGTACCTAGAGGTTTAGTGTCTTGCCTGATGTCAAACAGTCAATAAGTATCAGAGGTGGGCCTTTATCTAGAACCTACTGACTCCTTAGGCCAACTCTCTATCCTTTATACTGTGATGCCTCACATCATAGATTTTAGAATATTGGACAGAAACAGCCTCAGAGAGGTGAATGAATTAGCTCATGGACACCCACTGGGAAAGGATGCTGGGTATGTGTGTAGGATCAAGGGAGTGCTTTTTAAAAAGATACTTAAAGACCGATTGGTGGTTTCTTATATGTGCTTGTTTGAATAATGTATGGTTCTATGATTGTGTGATTGTGTTACTAAGATAGGGAGTAGTCTGACTCATTTCCAATTAATAGAATAACCCCTAGGGAACTGTCCTTATGTATCCTATCTTTTTTTCCCATCTCTGTTCCTTTCTCTAATTTCCTCCACTCATACCCTGGTCCTTAAACATTGTTTGACCTAGTAAACCTCTCACAGAATCTACCTCTTATAGAATCTACCTAACAGTCCTTTGTTTCTTTATGGAACTTGATAGATTGCAAGACATGGGTAGGGTGGGGTGGGTGTGTGAGTGTGTGCTCGTGCGCTCGCGCTCATCCCTCATTGCCAAAGACCATGCCATCAGAGAAATGATGACATGACTTGCACTTGACATTGTTTTGAGTGAGGGAGGGCTATGCAGGTCACCAGCCTCACTTTTCCCCCACAGCCACCGGAATACAATCACTAGATATTCATTAGGATGACTGGAGATGTCCCAGGATGAGGCAACTGGGGTTAAGTGCCTTGCCCATGGTCACACAGTTAGTGAGTGTCAAGTGTCTGAGGTGAGGTTTGAACTCAGGTCCTCCTGACTCCTGCACTGGTACTCTATCTACTGCACCACTTATCTCTCCTAGGACATAGATATTGAGATGGAAGGGACCTTAGTTGTCATTGAGTCCAGTTCCTTCATTTTATACAAGAGGAATAAAGACCTGAAGAAGGTAAATTTTCCTAGGGTCACATAGCTAGTGAGTGTCTGACTTGGGTTTTAAACTTAAGTTATCCTGACTTAGATTTAGTATGCTGGCCACTGTGTTATACTGTGTCTTTATCCTACTCCTTTGAGGCCAGTTCAAATTCTGTCTCTTTCATGAAGTCTTCCCTGAAGTTTTCTTCCTTGGACCTTATGTAGCTTTTTGTTTGATAATTATTTGTAGACATCTAGTCTCCCTTCCCTCCCACAATGCTGCAAGCGCTATATTGTTGGAGTTGGTAGGGAACAATACCTGGTTTCTTCTACTCTTTTACTACTACCACTTGACCAGGTGTGATTCTGGAATTGATTTAGGATTAAGAGAAGTCATATCATATAAGTAGGGCTGTCAGAGACATTATTAAAAAGTTGATTATTTCTAAGACTAGACCACCAGACAGTAGTAACGCAGCTTTGTTACTCTCGTGATGAGAAATTTGATACTATTAATAATTCAGTGTAAATACTTTTTTCCAGCCTTCTTTTTTTTCCTTTCCTTATTCTCTCCTCCCCCCCCACCCCTTGTTTTAGATTCATCATTTGGGAATGTAAGCTGGTAGTTTTGAAAGTCATTAACCCTGCATACTTTGTATAATTGGCTGAAATGATGCCAGATGTACTTTAAAAAAATTGTTAATCTTTCTATACTAGAAATTTCAGCATGATCTTTGACTCTTTTTTACCTGCCATATCCAATCAGATAACAAGTTCTAGCAATTCTGCTTCCCAGATATCTCTTACATCTATATCCTCAGTATTCCTACAGTAACTACCCTGGTTCAGGTCATCTTTACCTCTCATCTGGAGTAATGTAATATCTTCCTTATTGACTTCTTAACCTCCAGTCTGTCCTTCACACTAATGCAGAAATCTTCCTTAATGCATAATCTGATTGGGAAAAAAAACAGGAATCAGAATCTTCAACTGTCTAACTTCAGGCTATCTTTCCAACCTTATTCCCTTTTACATGCTTCCTCTTAGACTGCTAAGTGATTTCCTTGATCTCTTACTGCCCTTTCCTACCACTGTTGATTAGCACAGAGTGCCCCCCTTATGTACCATTTGCTACTTCCACATCTTTTACTGTTAAAAGATCTTTCTCTTCATTCAAATTGAGCTCATATGAAACTGTCTCTGATTCCCTTAATGACAGTACTCAAATGTCTTTTAATACATTTCTTTTCCTGGCTTTTAGACTTCTGACTCTCAAAAAGTGGTTTAGGGATCTCTGGGGGACCCTTGAGAAGTAAAAAAAATACTTTTCATAATGATGTTTTCATTTTTAATATGATAAATATCCACAGATAACCCACATAAGCAAAAGGTCTTTGGGGGCATCCTCAACAATTTTAAGAGTGCAAAGCATTCCTAAGACCAAAAAGCTTAAGAAATGCTATATTAGACTGAGTTCTTTATTTGTAGAGACCACATTTTTTTGACTCTTTTCATACCTACCACCTTGAAAATGGTTTGTCTATAACAAAAGTAGTAAAAATGGACATTTGTGTAGAGCTTAAAGGTAGGAGAGGTTATGTGATTTGCCCAAGATCACACAGTAAGTAGTGTTTGAAACAGTCATTATTTCTTTTACCCTGGTTTTCACCTAAATAAAAAAAAAACCCAACTCATTTTGACTTGATTAATTCTACCTCTGCCACACCTACTCAGATTTGCAAGTTGTTAAAAACTATTGCAGACATTCATCTATTGTGACTTTGTGCAAAGAGTCTTAAACTTTTAGACAGAACCTGGCTTTGAGTCAGTATACGAGTCAATCATTCATTAAATACTTGCTGACTGCATGGTATTTTATTAGGTGCTAGTTATATAAAAAGTTTAGTTACATTGAGCAGTCATTTAAGTAGGGCAACACACTTCAGGAACTTCAGAGGCAAAGGCAGTCCTCCTTAACTATAGGAGTAGACAGTGTTAAGATTCCATTTGGAGTCAGAAGACTTAGGTTTAAATTTTTATTCTCCTTACTGATTATATGATGTTGGGCAAATCATTTAGATTATTTGGGCTTCAGTTTTCTCATTTGTCAAATAAGAAATTTGGAGGGAGCTGAGCTTTAAAGTTCTTCAAGTTTTAAATCCTATTGTGCTGTGGAAAGAAACCTCTCTGCCCTCAACAAGATTATTGTCTAGTTGGGGAACACCTTTTTCAAAGATATCAATCAATTAATTTTTAGTTTTCACTATTCACTTCCATAAACTTTTAAGTTCCAGATTTTCTCCCCCTATGGTATGCAATCTGATATAGGGTCTACATATACATTCATAATAAGTATACTTTCACATTAGTCATGTTGTAAAGAAGAATTAGAACCAATAGGAGGAACCACTAGAAAAAATAAAAACAAAAAAGAGCAAATAGTACGCTTCAATCTGCATTCAGACTCCATAGTTCTTTTTCTGGACCTGGATAGTACTTTCCATCATGAGTCTTTTGGAGTTATTTTAAGTCCTTACTTTGCTAAGAAGAAGTAAGTCTGTCAAAGTTAGTCATTGAACAATGTGACTGTTAATGTGTACAATGTTCTCCTGGTTCTGCTCACGTCACTCAACATCAGTTCATGTAAGTTTTTCTAGATTTTTCTGAAGTTCATCTGCTATCATTTCTTATGAAACAGTGGTATTCTATTACATTCATATACCACAACTTGTTAAGTCATTCCCCAATTGATCGGGGTCCACTCAATTTCCTGTTCTTGGCCGCCACAAAAAGAGATGCTGTAAATATTTTTATACGTGTGGATGCTTTTCCCATTTTTATGATTTCTTTGGGATACAGACCTAGAAGTGGCATTGCTGAGTCAAAATGTCTGCACCATTTTATAGCTCTTTGCTCATATTTCCAAATTGTTCTCCAGAATGGTTGGATCAGTTCACAGCACCACCAACAATGAATTAGTGTTCCAACTCTCCCACATCTTCTCCAGCATTTATCATCTTCCTGTTTTGTCATGTTATCCAATCTGATAGGTGTGATATGGTACCTCAGAGTTGTTTTGATTTGCATCCCTAACCAATAGTGATTTTTAGAGCATTTTTTCATATGACTAGATGGCTTTAATTTCTTCATCTGAAGACTGCCTGTTCCTGTCCTTTGACCATGTATCAATTGGGGAATGACTTTGTATTCTTATAAATTTGACTCACTTCTCTATATGTTTTAGAAATGACGCCCTTATCAGACACTGACCGTAAAAATTGTTTCCCAGCTTTCTAGTCCCTTCTAATCTTGGTTTCATTGGCTTTATTTGTGCAAAAACTTTTCAACTTAATGTAATCAAAATTATCCATTTTGCATTTCACAATGTTCTCTATCTTTTGTTTGGTCATAAATTCTTCTATTTTCTATCAATCTGGCAGGTAACTCTTCTTTGCTCTCCCAGTTTGCTTATAGTATTAAACTTTATATCTAAATCATGTACCCATTTTGACTTTAACTTGGTATAGGGTGTAAGATGTTGGTCTATGCCTGGTTTCTGCCATACTTTTTTCTAGTTTTCCCAGCAGTTTTTTGTCAAATAGTGAGTTCTTAATCCAGAAGCCTAGAGTCTTTGGGTTTATCAAACAGTAGATTACTATAGTCTTTGACTACTGTGTCTTGTGTACTTAACCAATTCCACCGATCTACCACTATTTCTTAGCCAGGTCCAAGTAGTTTTGATGCTTGCTGTTTTATAGTACAATTTAAGATCTGGTACAGCTAGGCTACCTTCCCTTGCATTTCTTTTCATTAATTCCAATTCCCTTGATATTCTGGACCCTTTGTTCTTCCAGAAAAGTCTTTGAGATTTTTTTTCTAGCTCTATGAAATAATTTTTTGATTGGTCTGTTTAAAGTTTGATTGCTGTGATAAAGTTTGATTGTTATGGCACTGAATAAGTAAATTAATTTAGGTAGAATTGTCATTTTTATTCTATTAGCTCAGCCTACCCGCAAGCAACTGATGTTTTTCCAACTTTTTAGATCTGATTTTAATTTGTGTGAAAAGTATTTTGTAACTGTTTTCATATAATTCCTGAGTTAGTCTTGACAAGTAGACTCCCAAATAGTTTATAATGTCTACAGTGAATTTAAATGGAACTTCTTTTTCTATCTCTTGGTCTTGGACTTTGTTAGTAATATATAGAAATGCCAATGATTTATGGGGATTTATTTTATATCCTGCAAAGTTGTTTATTATTTCAAGCAGTTTTTTTAATTGATTCTCTAGAATTCTCTAAGTATTATAGCATCTACAAAGAGTGCTTTGTTTCTTCTTTGCCTAGTCTAATTTCTTCGATTTCTTTTTCTTCCCTTATTGCTAAAACATTTCTAGTACCATGTTGTTGAATAACTGTGGTGGTAATGGACATCCTTGTTTCACCCTGATCTTACTGGAAATGCTTCGCGTTTATGCTAGAATATAATGCTTACATATAATGCTTGCTAATGGCTTTAGATAGATGCTACTTACCATTTTAGGGAAGACTCCATTTGTTTCGATGCTCTCTAGTGCTTTTAATGCGAATGGGTATTATATTTTGTCAGTGCTTTTTCTGCATCTATTGAGATGATCAAGATTTCTGTTAGTTTTGTTGTTGACATGGTCAATTATGCTGATGGTTTTCCTAATATCAAACCAGCCCTGCATTCCTGGTATAAATCTTACCTGGTCATAGTGTATTATCCTTGTGATAAATTGCTGCAATCTCTTTGCTAATATTTTATTTAAAATTTTTGCACATGTATTCACTAGGTAAATTGGTCTGTAATTTTCTTTCTCTGTTTTGGCTCATCCCGATTTAGGTATCAGCATCATATTTGTATCATAAAAAGAATTTGGTACGACTCCTTCTTTGCCTGTTTTCCCATATAGTTTATACAGTATTGGAATTCTGGCAGTTGAGTCTGCTCACAGGTTGTTGTGTTCGTCCTTCGTTGCCAAAGAAGACCGTGCCATCAGAGAAATGATAACATGACTTGCACTTGACTTTGTTTTGAGTGAGGGAGGGTTGTGCAAGGTCACCAGCCTCACTTCTCCAGAGAATTGGTAGGAAATAAACATAATTAAAAGACACAAGCAGGGAAACTAGATTATACTTAAAAGCACCACAGTTCTTGAAATAATATCAGCACTGTCATGTATGTACAACAAATGGTAAAGCATCTAAATCCTTTCAGAAATTTTAGAGAAAAATGTAGGAAAACTATTGGTGACCTCTCTGTGTTCCTTTCAGAATTAGACAAAACTAACAAGAAGATAAGGAAGAAGTTGATGATAGAATTTTTAGAAAAGTTAGATATGCTCAGTCTCTGACAATTAATAAAAAATGACATAGGTAAAATTAAAAAAACTATTGAATTCATAAGTAAAACCAGGAACGTTTAAAAAATAACAAATTTGAGTTTAAAAAATGGAAACTGATACCAGCTAAAAATCAGAGAAGTTGACAAACATAACAGATTAGGTACAGAGATCCAGAAGGAGCTGAACATGCTAGCATAATGTTCAACAAACATAATGGCTCCACCTGCCTACTAGGGTAAATATAATTTAACATATCCTTGAAAAATTGGAAAGCATTCTAGCAGAAATTGTCTTTGTCTCAGGAGTTTCTTTTTTAAAAATCCTTGACAGGATGGCAGTCTAGTAAACCTATGGACTCATGGGGCAGCTAGGTGGTGCAGTGCATAGAACACCAGTGCAGGAATCAGGAGGATCTGAGTTCAAATCTCACCTCAGACACTTGACACTCACTAGCTGTGTGACCTTGGGCAGGTCACTTAACCCCAGTTGCCTCATCCTGGGACATCTCCAGTCATCCTAATGAATATCTGGTCACTGGATTCAGATGGCTCTAGAGGAGAAGTGAGGCTGGTGACCTGCACAGCCCTCCCTCACTCAAAACAAAGTCAGTTCTCTGATGGCATGGTCTTCTTCAGCAACGAAGGATAAACACACACATATAACACACACATAGACTCTTCATAATAATGAGTAAAAAATAAAATCCACAATAGAATTACTAAATTTCAGTTAGAGATGAGTGAACATAAGATACAATTTTTTTCCTATCCAAATTCACAGACTCCTTCAGATCTATGGCTTAGATGAGCATCTCATATCATATGTCATACTAAATAACCTAGACATAAAAAGTCATAGTATAACCGGACTAGAGGAATGAAAGGAGATATTTTTCCATGCTTTAGACAGGAGAAAAGTCCTTTACAAGAAATGAGAGGATTAGGAGGTAAAGTTGAGAATTTTGATTGCATACAATTGAAATGTTTTGCACTTTAAAAAAATCATTTAAATTCAACTTGATGAATTCAACTGAGGGAAAAAAAAAACCTTTGTAGCACATCTATCAGAGAAAGGTCTGATATCCAAGATATTCCCCAAATTGGCCCCATTTTATGCTGAGGTAGTCAGAGGTTAAGTGGGTCACAGGGTCATATAACTAGGAAGTATCTGAATTCGAACTTAGGACTTCCAGATTCCATTGTTCCACCTAGAAGCTTCTCTAGATAAATAGCCAAAGGATGTGAGTAGGCATTTCTCAGAGAAAGAAATCCAAACTAAAAATAGCCATGTGGGGAAAAAAAGCTCCAAATAACTGAGAATGCATGAAGAAATCATTTATCAAATACTGTGTGCCAAGTACCTGGGATGCAGGTTCAAAAGTAAGACTGTCTCTGCTTTCAAAGAGCTCACAGTTTAAGGGGGAGTGGGGGTTGGGGGAGTGGGGTGTATGTAACAACACAATGGAAGCTGCTGGGCAGATAGAAAGCTTCTCCGCCCTGTTTTTAAAGTACAAGGACAAAGCAGATGATAATGCCTCTTTAGTGTCATTTCCACTAATAGAATCATATCATTTCCTGATGTTGACAGTGCCAAAGCAGTGGTCAGACTTCATCTCCACCACGGCTGTTTCCCAGGATGATGGCACGTGGAGTCAGAGTCTTAGCCTATCGTGCATCACTCCTGGAGAGGCGATGGTTTTCCTAAAGCACAGGTCTGACCATGTCATTTCCTACTCAGTTAATTCTAGTGACCTCCAAAGTAAAGTACAGAATTCTCTGGCATTCAGAACCCTTCATAACCTAGTACACATGCTCACCTTTCCAGTCTTGTTACACCATATACTGCCTCCACCATGTACACTTTGATGAAATGACACTGGCTTCCTTGCTGTTTTTCAAAAAAGATACTCCTACCTCTCGGCTCCTGGCATTTTTTCTGGCTGCCCACCAGTCCTGGAATGCCCTTCCTCCTCTTTGTTTACTGGTTTCCTTCAAATCCCTGCTATAATCTCATACAGGAAATCTTTTCCTACCCTCTTAATTTTAGCGCCTTCTCTTTTTGTTTGCTATTTTTTCTGCATGTAACTTGTTTAGACATATTTATTTGTTGGTTCTCCTATTAGATTGTTAGGGCAGGAAGTGTGTTTTGCCTCTTAATATTCACAGTGTGTAGCCCAATGCCTGGCATGTAATAGGAGCTTAATAAATGTTTCTTCACAGACAGACAGATTGACAGATTGTTAAACCTTTCCCCAACTGATAGGCACCTCCTTAGTTTTCAGTTCTTTGCTGTAACAAAAAACTTATAAATACATAGGAATCCTTTTTCTCCCTTTTCTTTCTTTCAGGTATAGGCCTAGTAGTAGTATTACTAGGTGAAAGAGTATACCTGTTTTAGTGACTTTGGGGACATAGTTTCAAATTGCTCTCCAGAATTGCTGAACCCGGTTCCTGTCTCTACTAACAGTACCATTAACGAACACCACATTAACGAGTTGGAGGGCATTCATTCAGAGTAGAGAAGCTAATATGGTTGGAGAGTCTTAGATCCTGCTGCATTAGAATGAGTATTCACATTGGAGATGTTTATCCTAGACAAAAGAAGTCTTGGAGGTTTGGGGGGTAGTACAGGGCATGATAGTTATTTTCATTATCTTGACCTCAGAGGGTTGAAGGTAGAACTCAGAGCGGGAAATCAGTAGAAGTTGCAAAGAACTGACTTTGAATTGACTTAAGGAATGTATTGTTTTTTTAAAAAAAAAAAAAGACAAAAAAGAGAACATTTCTATTTACACAGCAAAGCATGAAAAGGGTTCAACATAAAACCGTGAATTTCCATTTCGTGCTGTTTTGCCTTTTTTGGAAAAGCTGTAATAAATACTGCACATTGTTTTTGAAGCTGTCCTGCCTTTTTGTGCTTCCTTCTAAGTTTTCTTTTGTTCTCTCCTGTGTACTTATTATTTTTCTCTCTCCCTTCCTGCCCTGACCTAGAGAAGGCTACCATTAGATAACAAATGTGTATAAAACTGTACTATGCAGACTTATATAAACAGAATTTTTTTAAAAATGACTTATTTACTTTTAGTTTTCAATATTTGCATCCATAAGATTTTAAATTTTCTCCCCTAATTTCTCCTTCCTCCTCCTCAAGATGGCATGCAATCTGACTATACATATACATTCATATTAAACATTTTCACATTAGTCTTGTTGTAAAGAAGAATTAGAACCAATGGGAGGAACCATGAGAAAGAAGAAACAAAACAGAAAGAAAGCCAATAGTCTGCTTCAATTTACATTCAGACTCCATGGTTCTATTTCTGGATGAGACAGAACTTTCTTTCTCTGGATATGGATAGAACTTTCTTTCATAGGACCTTTGTAGTTGATCTGAGTATTTATAATACTCAAAATGACTTAGTTATTCAAAATTGTTCTTAGAACAGTATTGCTGTTACTTTGTACAATGTTCTCTTGATTCTGCTCATTTCACTTTTCATTATTTCATTCAAGTCTTTCCCTGTTTTTCTAAAATCAACCAGCTTATTTCTTTTAGCACATTAGTGTTCCCTCACAATAACATGCAACAACTCTTTTAGTCATTCCCTTGTCAACGGGCATCCCCTCAATTTCCAGTTCTTTGCCACCACAAAGAGAGCTTCTATAAATATTTTAGAAGTTCTTTTCCTTTTTTCCTAATAATCCCAGGAAACAGACCTAATACTAGTATTTCCGAGTCAAGTCTATACACAGTTTTATAACTCTTTGGTCATAATTCCAGATTGCTCTCCAAAGTGTTGGGTTAATTCACAGTTCCACCAAGGGTGAATTAATGCCTTAGTTTTTCCATATCCCCTCCAATATTTGTTTTATTCTATCATTTTAGCCAATCTGATAGGGTATAAGATGACATCCTAAAGTTGTTTTAATTTGCATTTCTCTAATCAGTAGTGATGTGTAGAACACTTTTTCATATGACTTTATGTAGTTTTGATTTCTTCATTGAAAAACTGCTTGTTCATATCATTTGACCATTTGTCAGCTGGAGAATGACTTGTATTATAAATTTGACAGTTTTTTTAATATTTGAAATATATATCTTTATCTGAGAAACTATAAAAATTTTCTCCAGATTTTTTATTTTCCTTCTATTCTTGTCCACATGGATTTTGTTTTTATAAAACCTTTTAAATTTGATGTAATTAAAATTATCCATTTTATAACTTACAATGTTCTACTATCCATAATTCTGATAGGTAATATGTTCCATGTTCTGATTTTCTTAGGATATCTCCCTTTATGTCTAGGTCATGTATACATTTTTGACCTTATCTTGGTAAGTGGTGTCAGATATTGGTAAATGCCCAATTTCTGCCAGATTGCTTTCCAGCTTCCCTACCCGTTTTTTAAACAGACAGCAAGTTCTTATCCCAAAAAGTTAAATCTTTACATTTGTCAAACACAAGATTGCTATAATCATATATTACTGTGTATTGTATGTCTGCTCTGTTCACTGATCTATCCCTCTATTTCTTAGTATCATATAGTTTTGATAATTACTGCCTGGTACTATTAAACCTCTTTTCTTTGTTTTTTCCCCATTAATTCCTTTGATGTTCTTGACTTTTTGTTCTTTCAAATTAATTTTATTATTTTTTTCTAGCTCAGTAAAAACTTTTGGAATTGGTTGTGGAGATAAGAAGGAACTGACTCTGTGTGTGTGTGTGTGTGTGTGTGTGTGTGTGTGTGTGTGTGTATTTCTAACTTTGAGCTGTTGAAGTTATGTTGGGCACTGAATGAGTGTACTTCATCTCTTAGGAAAAAATTATGAACTTAAACAATAACAAACATGGACATTTCCATATTCGAAAAAATAGAAAATTACATATCAAACTGAATCTCTTCTGCATAGCTTCAGTTTTTAAAAAAAAATTGTTATATGTTAAACTGTAGTTATCTATACTGCCCTCCTTATCCAAATCCCTTCTGTACTTTTCTTCTGTGTATTTTTTAAACATTTTTTGTATTTAAAGTATTATTAGTACTTTAGTTTAAAGTATTAGTACTCCCTCCCCCGCAAAAGAAGCCCGCCGTTGTAACAAGTATAGTCAAATAGAACAAATTCACACTCTGTTGTGGTCTGAAAATATAAAGTCTTATTCTTAACCTACAGTCCAGTAACTCTGGTTAAAGGTCAGAAGCATGCTTCTTCATCCTGGAGTTAGGGTTGATCAGAATGCTTAAGTCTCTCAAAGTTGTTTTTGTTTATGGTATTGAAGTTATCCTAATTTTTTCAGTTAAGTATTTTATATACATCCCTTTCCATTACCACCGCCCCAACTGAACAAATAAAAAGTTGTTTTTCTCTATAATTTAGCATTGCATGAATTATTCTCATTCATTGTCATCAGTTCATAGAGATCTTTACCAGTTTCCTCTGAAGTTTCCTCTGAATCAGTTTCCACTGATTGTCCTTTGTCCATTAATCTAGTCAATTCCTCAAGCATTTAAATATGTACCCTGTGTTGGGACACTGTGCTAAGTGCTAGAATTGTAGTTCTATAAATTGTTCTAGTTTACTTTGCATCAGAGGAATCTAGCATTTTGGTAGTTGCTCCATTTCTTAGGTCATGAATGTTGTTGAGTTGTTTCAGTTGTGTCCTGGCTTTCCATGACTCCATTTGGGATTTTCTTGGCAAAGATCCTGGAGTGGTTTGCCATTTTCTTCTCCAGCTCATTTTACAGATGAGGAAACTGAGGCAAACAAGATTAAGTGACTTGTCTACAGTCACGTAACTAATAAGTGTCTGAGGCTAGATTTGAGCCAAGTCCTCCTGATTCCATGATTCTGTACCTACTTGCCCTATGGCATGATGACATTACATTATAGTTACACAATAATTTGCTTAGCAGTTCCCCATTCAAAGGACCTCCATTCTCCCCACTCCTTTGGTTTCTGATTTTTGGCTCCTATGAAGAATTGCTCTAAAGGATAGATCCTCTTTCTCTTCCTTTGATTTCTTGTGGTTATTCACCTACTAGTAATGTGACTGGGTCAAAGGGTATGTATGGTTTGGTAATTTTGGGGATCTTGTGGAGATTGCTTTCCAAAATGGCTGGACTAGTTCACAGTTCTGACAGTTGCTGGTATTCTTGTTTTCTCATAGCCTCTCCAGCATTTGTTATTTTCCCTTTCTGTCATATTTGCTAATCTGATAAGTATGAGGTGGGATTTCAGGGTTGCTTTAATTTGCATTTCTCTAATTATTAGTAATTTAGAGCATTTTTCAAATTATTTTTGATAACTTGGATTTCTAACTGGCTTTGACAATCAGTTTTCAGTGAGCATGCCTGCTCTGTTGTAGATGTTTTGCTAAGGGCTGGAATGGTAGTTCTTTAAATTGTTCTGGTTCTCCTCTACTTTGTATTATAGGAACCTGTAGTTTTGGTAGCTATTCCATCAGTCTTCCCAAGATACAAGCATAGAAATTTGGAAAGTTTCTCAGACAAATTTTTTAGAAACATCTGACAGATCTGAAGTGTGTTACTGGCCTCTCTCTAAGGCTACCTTGAGAATAAGAGAAATCCAGCTATTGAGGGTCAAGGCAGCAATTAGCCAACAGCACCATTTATGTATTCTTTGTGTGTAGAGCTCAATACTGTAGTAGGCAGTGTCGGGGATATCACAGAAAAGAAGTGTTGGGGAGACAATATATACTTGTGAAAAAGACTTAATATTTAACCTGGAGTAGTCTCCCACTCATCAAGCTCTCTTGTGTCCTATATAATAAGATCCAAAATGTTCTTTCTTTCTGGCACTCAGGACAAGAAAAAGAATCTTTGAGATCCCAGTGGATAGTCCCTTGTAGACTTGATTAAAAATACTTTCTTGTTCTTCTGTTTTGTTTTCCCTGAAGATGGCTCTATTTCAGCCTCATTAATGATATTTATGAGGTACCAGTGGGACTTTTGGTTCTGTATAAGTGTTCTGAAACTCAGAAGAATAATCTGTACCCTTGAGACCCCATAGGATTCTGTATTAACAATTAGGCATATATTGAGGGGCTCCTATGTGCCAAGCACTGTGCTAAGAGCTGGGAATATAAAGAAAGGGAAAAGACAGTCCCTGTCCGTGAGAAGCTATAAATAGGAAATCATCAATAGAGGGAAGGTACTAGAATTAAGAGGAATTGGGAAAAAGCTTTCTGCAGAAAGCAGGATTTTAGCTGGGACTTGAAGGAAGCCAAGGAGTGGAAGAGGAAAGAGAGAGCATTGTAGGTATGGGAGACAGCTAGAGAAAATGCCTGGAGCCAAGAAATTAAATGTCTTGTTTGAGGAATGCCAGGAAGGGTGGAGGTATGTGCTAGGTTATGAAGAACTTGGAATGCCAAACAAAAGATTTTATATTTGATCTTGGAGGTGATAGGGAGCCATTGGAGTTTATTGAATAGAGAAATGACAGTCAGACCCGTGCTTTAAAAAAATCACTAGTGACTGAATGAAGGATGGATTGAGGGAGGAAAAACTTGAGACAGATCTAACACCAGGCTGTTAGAGTATTCAAGGAATGAGGGGATGAGAGCTTGCACTAGAGTGGTGGCAATGTCAGGAGAGAAGGGGACATTGGAGAGATGTTGTAAAAGTGAAATCGACTTAATTGGCAACAGTTATATAGAGAGTGAAGTAATGAGGAGTCAAGGACACCTGGGTTTCAGGCCTGGGGAACTGGGAGATTGGTGGTTTCCTTGACAGTAATACAAGTTAGAAAGAGAAAAGGGTTTGAGGGGGAATGGGCCACTTCTTGAGGCAAGGTTGACTTAAAAAAAAAAAAAGAATAAAGAAACCAGAACCCAGACCAGAGATATTTTTTGAAGTTTCACAGAAACTTACTTGGAAGGGATCTTGAACTCCTTAAACTAAGTAGGAATCCTTTCTTAAACCTTCTCAGTGTTTGAAGACCTCCATTGTACAAGGAATCCACTGACTGTTTCCACAGTATCTTTCACTTTTTAAAAAGTTGATTTTTTTTATTTTTACATTACAATCAGTTTCACATGTATATCCCCAGTGAAGTTTCTCTTTTAACAAAAGAAAAATCAAATCAGCAGATATTTAGCCAGGCCATATGTTAAGTACTAGAGATACAAAGACTCAAAGGAAGCAGTACTTACAAGGAATTTTGGGAAGGATGACACTGGGAGCTGGGGAGCATCAAGAAAGATTTCATGGAAATGGTGGTACTTGAGCTGAGTTTCATAGAGATGAGCAGAATATATTTCACACATGGAAAATAATCTGAAATGGGTATGAAGATGGGAGATGGAATGTTCTATCTGAGAAACAGAAAGAAAGCTAATTTGGCTGGATTGTACAGTTCAGAAAGAAGAGTAATATATAGTAAGGCCAGAAAGGTAGTTGGGGCCAAGGTTGTGAAGGACTTTATATGCCTAACAGAATTTAAATTTGATCCAAGTAGCAATAGGGAGCCACTGGAGTTTTTGATCATGTAATGACGTGGTTAGATCTGGGCTTGAAAAAGATAAAATGTGCTGTTGGAGGGTAATTTAAAAGAAAGATTTGAGGCAGGAGGCTAGTACACGTGAGAGGTGATGAGGTCCTGAGCTAGTGTAATGGCAGTGTTTGGAGGGGAAGAAGGTAACCCTTGGTATACCACTATGCTAAGACTTGGAAATTATTCCACATTTGATTTTCACAACCCTTTGAGATAGGCCTGTTATAATCCCATTTTGCAGCTGAGAAAACTAAGGGAAACAGATTAAGTGACTTATCTTGGGTTGCACAGCTAGTAAAAGTTTGGGGCCAGATTGGAAGTGGAACTCAGGCTTTCCAGACTCCAGGCCCATCTTTCTATCCACTTTGATACCTGGCTACTTTGTATGAGTTAGAAAGAAGGGTTTGGAATTTGAGATGTTTTGGAGATAGAAATGAAATTTGGCAACTGAATTACATGGAATATAAGAGAAGAGGTGTCAAAGATAATACAGGTTGCAAACTAGGGTGATGGGGAGGATGGGTGGTTCCCTCAGAAATAATAAGAAAATTTGGAAGAGGTGGATTTCAGGGCGAAGGAGGTGTAGGAATAATGGTTTCTTTTTGGTAAGGGTTGAATCTGGGATATCTATGGGACATGCAGTTTGAAATGTCTGTTAATCGGTGTGTAGAGAATAACTGAAAACTCAAATAACACTTAAGCAGAGGAAAAAATGACATGATTGTAGTGGGCTCAAAAGATTGTAAAAGCATCCAGTTAACCATGTCTGACCATCATAGCCACATTTCATACCCATAGTCCCCTATCTCTCTGGGGGAGATTGGGAGTTTCGCTTATTATCATTTGCATTTCTCTTATTAAGAGATTAGAAATAATATTTCATATGGTTGTTAAAAGTTTTCAGTGCTTCTTTTGAAAAAAAATTTGTTTATATTTTTTAACCTGTTAATCCCTTACGCTAACTTAAATGTAAGATACAATATCTTTTATCTTGTGTCCTATGCCTATAGATATATATACAAATTTTCCCCTTATCTTACAGCATTAATTTTGCTTGTCCAAAAACTATAATGTCTCTCACCAAATCTTTCTTCTCCAGGTAAACTGCCTCATCTCCTTCAAGCTATCATTGTTATTAACTTATCACCCTTTTCCTAAATATGGAGGGGGAAAACATGGCAGTTTTGTGAATGAGAAAAAATGGGAAGTTCTCCAGGTGATCCCTTGAAGCCCCACCTCAATAATATTATTTTTCTTTTTTTTTTATATAGTTATTTGCATTTGTACATATTCTACAGAACATACGAAGAAGATGGGGCTAAGAGATTTTCCCCAATTTCTAAATGGGAGAATGTAGGAACTCTGAATTCAAAGCAGAGGCAAGATTTCTCATTATTGCTGGCCTATTTTAGAGTATATGAAATTTGTATCTCCAAAAAAGGCCCATTTTATAATGGGAACTAAGCTCTCAGGTAGTCTCAGTTTAAAATGGTGTGAATGTTTTGCACATAGTGGACATTGAATAAATGTTTGAATTAAAGATAAAGAAATTAAATAGTTGAATTTAATGTACTCAGTGAATTACAACTTTAGATGATGAACTTCATTCTTCTGACGTAAATCATTTTTTTTTTAATGGCAGGTAAGGTGCCTGGGGATGACTGCCCTTTGGTGTGGGGACAGTGCTCACACTGTTTCCACATGCACTGTATTCTCAAGTGGCTTAATTCTCAGCAAGTGCAGCAGCATTGTCCCATGTGTCGCCAGGAATGGAAGTTCAAGGAGTGACCAGTACCTTCTGTGACATCTGCCTTCTACCTGTCATGTGGTGAAGAACTCTGTAACCTTGGGCTTCTAGATCTTGAGCCACAAAAAGGAGTAATTTTACACTCCTGTGGGCCTTGAACCTTTTAATAGGAACCTTAGACCACCCACATAATAGGAAGGACATGGGGAACAGGATGGTCATACGGTCACCTTTAACCCTCTTTGCTAGTGAATAGAAGCTGGTGTGGCTTGCAGGATTAGGCTTCTTTGATTATAAGAGGGTTGGAAGAAGGACTGGACTTGATGTTGTTTTTTTCTGCTGACATTGTTGAAACTTTTTATCTTGAGAACTAAAATTCATTCAACTATCTAAGCCTTGCTAAAGGCCCCTAGGGCCCCCAGTTCTTCACTTAATAGGTTTATAAGCCTCTGATGTGTTTTGATATGAAAATACTCATGAATAAACATTTCTGTGAAACACCAGTGAGGCTCTCCTGTAAAAAAAAAAATGAGACTTACTGCTGCTTTAGGGCTTTCTGACATAAATTAAACAGGTAAGAAGACACACTAGGAAGGGGACTAGAGAGTGACTAGAACATGCTGGGATGAGACAGAGCTATTTCTACATGCATTGAATTCTCAAATAGCTCAATTTGGAGTGTGTTTAACAGTCCAAGGGAGTAGTTCTTGTTGGCAGAGTGGAAAAAGTGTTTGGGGAAAGTGTGGTGAATACAGTAGGATGAGAAATTTGGGGAGAGAATTCAGACACAGATGGAGTTAGACTTTCTGCCCCTACATGGCTCCATGAAAGCTCCAGTAAGCAGAATGAGAAAAATGAGGAGAGATGTGCTTTTGCATGTGTGAAGCTTTCGGTCTGATCCTCAACATCTCTAAGTCTGGTTTTTTTTGAAAGAGACTGCGGTATAGTGAGTCTAGACTTAGGAATCAGGAAGACCTGGACTCGAATTCTGTCTCAGACACTTCTGTGGTAACCCTGACACAAGTCACTTAATGTCTCATCTCTAAGATGTGGGAATTGGACTAGATGGCCTCTGACGTCTCTTCCATTCTAAATATATGATTCTCTGAAGCCATGTTGGCCCTTGAGACTGGTCATTCGTTTTCTTCTCTTTCCTCTTCTCCCCTCAACTTATTTTATTGATGCTCTTGTTCCTATCATTGTAACTCCTTAATGGCGCTTGATCCATGAAAACCCTCCCTTGTAACAAATATTATAGCTAAGTAAAATCAGCACATTTCCCATGTGTGATCATGTTTAGTCACATTACATTTTGACACTGCTACTATCAGTGATGTGAAGTTTTTCTTATTTTTAAAGACTGAGTTTCCCTGTCCTGTTCATACTATAAGTTCATGGATCCAGTCCTGTTCTGGTCAGCATAGGAGCTTGGACTTCCTCCATTTTTAATCTATGCCAGTTGGAACCTTCTTAGACAACCTCAGACCATCTTCCAAGCTCACACTCTCCCAACCCCAGCCCCACTCTCATGGGCTTACCATGTTAAGGCAGTGCTTAGTGTAGACAGATTGCAGCTCTGAACTCCCAGGTTCAGGAGATCTGCCAGCCTCAGTGTCCCCCAAGACCAGGGAGTACAGATATGCATCAGCACACCCAGTTTGTCAAATGTTTCATTGTCATTTTCCTTTACATTATCTATAATCATTTTGAACCCTGTGGTATAGAATCATGGGATATTTAGAAATGGAAAAAAAGCACCTTTTGTCTGAACACAGATTTAAGCATACTTTTTTTAACTTAGTTTTTCTAAAGGTTTTTTTTTTGCCTGTTTTCTTTCTCAACATGACTACATATGTACAACCTGTATCGAATTGCTTGCCTTCTCAATGAGAGGAGGGGAGGGAGGGAGAGAATTTGGAATTCAAAGTTTTAAAAACGAATGTTAAAAATTGTTTTTGCATGTAACTGGGAGAAAATAAAATATTATTTAAAAAAAGTAAAAAAAAGCACTTTAGAGATACTCTAGTTCAACTTCAATATACAGAGAGCTTGTTTCCACTCCTACTGTGTCTCTTCTTTAGGGTTCAGATAACCTTTACTAAGCAGGCTAGGCAGCTGCCATTGATGCCAGAGAATGTTTCCAGAGTCATGCCATGATATAACTGGATGTTTTTCTTTCCCCAGGGAAGCTGCTGGAAGTATAGGTTATCTAATAAAAATTAAAACACCTCAAGGACAGGTCCTTTCAAACATTTTATACTTCCTGGGCTCTGTGGATAGATAGTAAATAAATATTTAATAAATACTCTTCAGATAGTAATTGAATATCCTTTCAAGGAGGGTAACTCTCCTTTCATCAGTTTTGTAATCCTGGAAGGGACACACATTTTGAGTAACAATGATTGAGGAAGTCCATATCTCTTCTCATCTCTCCTCCAGTCTTAAAATTTTCCTTCATCTCAGCAGTGTGAGCTTCTTGACTAGCATATTTTCAGCCCTACCTGTTATGGGAACCCACCCGTTTAAAACTTCTGCCCCGAGAGTTTCAGGAAGTGGTACTAGCTCCAGAACAGTCTTTGTTCTGTACTTACCAAGAATTTCTGTTTTTCCCACCTTGCCCCTTTGTCTCTTAGATGTTGCTGACCCAGATTCTCTCCCCCTGCCCCCATGGTGAAACAACCTGCTAAACTTTGAGAAATCTCAGTGGAATCTTGTAGTGCTCATTGTTTAGGAGCCTATTTAAAATGCTGATATCAAAGAGTTGTTTTTCTATTCACTTCAAATAATGAGTTAATATCGTCACTTTTCCACCAGTAGTCCCGGAAGGATGGCCAGCTCCTATCCTTCCACACTTTGCCTTTCCCCACTCTGAACTTGGGGTTCCTAGGGCTAGCTAAGTTGGGACAAACTCTAAATACTTAGGGTGCTTTGGAATTCAGTCCACATTTTCCACTTTTCGGTGTGTGCACCCTCTAAATCAAATTGAACGTGGATTCCTTTGGCCCTGTAAAAGGGGTCTCCGAGAAAGGGATGGATATCAAACTATATTTGGTAAGATAGAGACAGCAATCAGTTTCAAAGGTAAGCCTAGCACATGCTCCCGAAATGTGGGTTCTCACCTGGCCTAGAAACTACTATCCAGTATGCCTGATGTTCACTGAACTGCTGGACCTGAAAGGTCCAGATTCTGAACCAGGAGGGACAATGCTGAGCCACCTCCATGGAGTGGCTGGTTTTGGAGATTTCCAGGCTCCAAGACCAAAGATTGGTTTTATTTTGGCCACGGATTTCTTTCTTTGAAGGGGAGCAAAGAATTTCACATAGCTCCTACTTGGCACCCCAAGTAGAGGTGGTGCTGCCAGGGCTTTGGAGCAGCTTCGGAGCTGGCTCCGCCCCCGCAGGATCCCCCCTCCTTCCTTTGCTCCGCTTGCCTCCTGCCTTCCCTGTATTTGGGGTGCCGCAATGGGTGGGAGGGCGCGCAGCCGCCCCAGCACCGCCTCTACCTCCGCTCCCCACTCAGTGTGCCCTCCCGTACCGCCGATATAAGGAGCAGTCGGGCTCCTCCAAGGCTCAGAGCTTCTGGTCGCTGAAAGACAGGGTTCTGCAACTTGTCGGTCGTGAGTTCGTCTCGTTTGCGCTCCCCAATGTCTTCCTCCCGGAAGCTGGTGGCGGCTGTCCTGGCGCTCGGCCTCTTGCTAGTGCCACCCGGGCACGCCTGGTACAAGCAGTCAGCCGGCCCCAGCTACTACTCGGTGGGCCGGGCATCCGGACTGCTGTCCGGCATCCGCCGCTCTCCGTACGCCAGGCGCTCCGATCAGGGGCAGGACAGCGGAGACCCTGGAAGCATCGCCTTTCCCGAGCCTCGAACCAGCCTTCGGAACCTCGTGAGTACTGGGTGACCGGGATGCCCCGCGACGGGACCAGGCAGCGTGACCTGAGGCTCCAGAGGGCTGGGGGGGCCAGAGACCTTCCAGGGAGTTGGGGCGGTGGCAGCTCCAGAGGTAGTGGCGGGTCTGGGAGAGGTGTGGGGAGCCCGTGAGGGGCTGGGGCTACGCTCCTGAAGGCACCTCGCCGCCCTCATCTTTGTCGGGTCCCCTCTCTGCCTAGGCGGTGTGCGTGAAGGACATTGCCCCGAATCTGCAGAGCTGCGAGCTGCTTCCAGATGGGCTCGGGACTTTCCAGTGTAAGGCAGATGTTTTCCTGTCTCTGGACTCGACTGACTGCCTCAGTACCTGACATCTGTCCCCAGAAATCCCTCCTGGGATGGAAATGAAGAGCTGAAACCTCGACGTCCTAATCCACCCCTACCCCTTCTCACCCCAAACTAATAAAAGTGAAAAAAAATGAGCCTACTTCAGCGTCTGTGTGCTAGGGACAAGTGTTGGGGCCGGGGGCGGGGCGGAGGTGGGATAGGGCGAGGGACGGGGCCCCTGCGGAGTTCTCCAATTGGGAGCCTTAACGTTTCTGAGATGGGCTAATTCCAAAATAGCCCCGGAGCTCCCCGTAACGTTCTAGTCATGCCCTCGTCAAGTGGGACTCGGGCGCGCGCGCACACGCAAGCACACAATCCGTTACTTGGTCGTTCGTCGTGATTCCCATAGAGGATTTTGTGTTTTGTTGGAAACCTGGGTTATTGGAAGGCTCTCTCTTGCTCCCTGTCCTTTTAGTGTGTAAATATTGCTAGGAAAGATGAAATATTGACTAATGGTTTATTGCTAATTGGATCAGCAGCTTTGAGAGAAACTAAACTGAAAGGGGAAGAGGGAGAGACCTTCATATTTCAATTTTAGGGTGCCAAGGAACTTTAATATCTCTGGGCCTCAGTTTCCCCATCTATAAAATTGAGGGATTCAAGTAGATAGTCTCTGAGGTCTCTTCCAGGTGTAAATCTCTGATCCTATTGTAGGAAGGCTGACCCCCACATGAAGCATGGGGATGTCCTTGTTTGGCTGGAAGGGAGCAAGAATAGACATCTTAAGCCTCTCCTCCCCGAATCTTCTCTCAGGGAGACTTGATTTCCTGCCAGGAGGGGAGGCAGAAAGTTGGGATCAGAAACTTGACCACTCTGCCATCCTCCGACAGAGAGAGAACAAGGCTCCATTAAATATTGTTAGTCTAGAAGTATTTTTTCAAGTCCAATCCAACTTCTGATTGCTATTTTATCAATGGAAGAAGGACCCCATGGTTTATATCTAAAGCTTGACCCCTTTTCCACCAAATACCAGTTTCACAATGAACACACCTAACACTGAGGGGAAAACAAACAAACAAAATAAAATCCCTTCATTTATCCAAATTCTATAGCCAAACAGAAGTCAGAGAGAGTATACATAGGAGAATATACCAGACAAAGCCGTGAAAGAGTGAGGTTATTCAGTTTAACTAAGGGAGAGAGCCCTAGATCTCACCCAAAGAGAAATTCCTCAAAGTCTCTAGTGCATCAAGCTGGGGGCAGGATTGTGAGGGAGACTGCTAGTTCCTCTCATATTGGCTTCTTCCCAGAGTCTTTTCCCTCAGCAACCTGAAATGGGTCTGGCATCTTCCATCTTCTCTTTGAAACTGGAAGCCAGAAGCTCCTGAAGTCTGAAGAGACTCAGGGTCTTGAAGCTTGAAAGGGATTCCAGAGCTCTTCTCTTGCTCTTACCAACTTCGCTCTGCCCCTCATGCAGTCTAAGATATGGATCTCCAGTAAAGAGAGTCCCATACCATCCCATTTTAGGGTTACAATGTAATCATGGAAATAGGCTTAACAAGATGGTGGTATTTTTTAACTCTTTTAAAAATTTTATTGATTTTCCCCCAAAATTTATTAATTTGTTTTCAGTTTTCAACAATCACATAAGTTTTAAATTTTCTCCCCTTCCCTCCTTCCACCCTCCCCAAGATGGCATGCAGTCTCATATGGACTCTACATATACATTCCTATTAAACACATTTTCATATTAGTCATGTTGCATAGACAAATCAAAACAAATAAGAGAAACTATGAGAAAAACAATATAACAAAAGAGAAAATAGTCTGCTTCACTCTGCATTCTGACTCCATAGTTATTTCTCTGGATGATGATGGCATTTTGCATCATGAGCCCTTTGGAAATGTTTTAGGTCCTTGCATTTCTGAGAAGGGCTAACTATCAAAATCAGTCCTCTAACAATGTGGCTGTTACTGTGTATAATGTTCTTCTGGTTCTGCTCACTTCACTCAGCATCAGTTCATATAAGTTTTTCCAGGTTTTTCTGAAGTCTGCCTATTCATCATTGCTTATAGCACAATAGTATTCCATTATATTTATATAACACAATTTTTTCAGTCATTCCCCAATTGATGGGCATTCCCTCAATTTCCAGTTCTTGGTCACCCCAAAAAGAACTTCTATAAATATTTTGTACATGTGGATCATTTCCCCATTTTTATGACCTCTTTGGGTTATAGCCCTCGAAGCTGTATTTCTGGATCAAAGAGTGAAAATTTTATTTTTAACGTCCATTTTTTAAAATCTTGAGTTCCAATTTTCTTCCTCCCTCCTGTCCCTCTCCCACCCATTGAGAAAATAAGCAATTATGAATGTGAAATCATACAAAATATTTCTACCTTAGACATGTTGCAAAAAAAGTGAAAAAAGATGCTTAAATCTTCTCATAGAGTTCAGCAATTCTCTTTCCAGAGATGGACAGTATTTTTCTTTTTTAAAAAAAAATTCTAGTTTATTTACCTATTTTTAGTTTTCAACATTCATTTCCACAACATTTTGAGTTGAAATTTCCTCCCTATCTCTCCCCTCCCTCCACCCCAAGACACCTTGCATTCTGATTACCCCTTCCCCCAATCTGCCCTTCCTTCTATCACACCCCTCCCTTCTCTTATCCCCATCCCCTCTATTTTCTTGGAGGACAAGATAGATTTCTATACCTCATTACCTGTATATCTTGTTTCCCAGTTGCATGTAAAAACAATTTTTAACATTTCTTTTTCCAGTTTTCTTTCCCTTCCTCTCTCCCCACCCATTCCCATTGATAAAGCAAGCAATTTGATATATATTATACCTGTGTAGTTATGCAAAACACTTCCATGAAAGTCATGTTGTGAATTATATTTCCCTCCATCTTATCCTGCCCCCCATTTATTCTATTCTCTCTTGATTCTATCCTTCCTCAAAAGTGTTTACTTCTAATTACTCCCTCCTCCCATTTGCCCTCACTTCTATCATCCCTCCCCACTCCTCACTTATTCATTTCCCTGCTACTTTCCTGTAGTGTAAGATAAGAGTTTCATAGCAAATTGAGTATGATGTTATTCCCTCCTTAAGACAAATGTGATGAGAGTAAGGTTCACTTTTTCCCTCTCACTTCCCCTTGCTTCCCCTCCATACAAAAAAGCTTTTTCTTGCCTCTTTTATGTGACAGATAATTTGCCCCATTCTATTTTTCCCTTTCTCCTCCCAATATATCTCTCTCAACCCTTAATTTTATTTTTTTAGATATCATCCCTTCCTATTCAACTTACCCTGTGCCCTCTGTCCAGATGTGTATAATCCCTCCAACTACCTTAGTACTGAGAAAAGTCTCAAGAGTTATAAATATTATCTTTTCATGCAGGAATATAAACAGTTCAACTTTAGTAAGTCCCTTATGATTTCTCTTTCCTGTTTACCTTTTCATGCTTCTCTTGATTCTTGTGTTTGAAAATCAGATTTTCTATTCAGCTCCGGTCTTTTTATCAAGGATTCTTGAAAGTCCTCGATTTCATTGAATGATCATTATTTCCCCTGAAATATTATACTCAGTTTTGCTGGGTAGGTGATTCTTGGTTTTAATCCTTTAAGTTCCTTTGACTTCTGGAATATCCTATTCCAAGCCCTTTGATTCCCTTAATGTAGAAGCTGCTAGATCTTGTGTTATTCTGATTGTATTTCCACAATACTTGAATTGTTTCTTTCTGGCTGCTTGCAATATTTTCTCCTTGACCTGGGAGCTCTGGAATTGGGCTACAATATTCCTACAATGTTCCTTTTGGGATCTATCTCAGGAGGAGAGCAGTGGATTCTTTCAAAATTTGTTTTACCCTCTGGTTCTAGATTATCAGGGAAGTTTTCCTTGATAATTTCTTGAAAGATGTTGTCGAGGCTCTTTGTTTCATCATGGCTTTCAGGTACTCCTATAATTTTTAGATTGTCTCTCCTGGATCTATTTTCCAGGTCAGTTGTTTTTCCAATAAGATATATCACATTGTCTGCTATTTTTTCATTCTTTTGGTTTTGTTTTATAATTTCTTGATTTTTCATAAAGTCATTAGCTTCCATCTGCTCCATTCTAATCGTTGAGGAATTATTTTCCTCAGTGAGTTTTTGGACCTCATTTTCCATCTGGCCAATTCTGCTTTTTAGGGCATTCTTCTCTTCATTGGCTTTTCGGTCTCTTTTGTCATTTGGATTAGTCTATTTTTTAAGGTGTTATTTTCTTCAGCATTTTTTGAGTCTCCTTTAGCAAGCAGTTGACTAATTTTTTATAATTTTCTTGCATCACTCTCACTTCTCTTCCCAATTTTACTCTACTTCTCTTACTTGATTTTCAAAATCCTTTTTGAGCTTTTCCATGGCCCGAGACCAATTCATATTTTTCTTGGAGGCTTGGGATGGAGGAGCTTTGACTTTGTTGTTTCCTTCTGGTTGTATGTTTTGATCTTCCTTGTCACCAAAGTAAGATTCTATAGTCTGATTCTTTTTCTGGCTTTTTCTTGTTTCCCAGCCATTTACTTGACTTTTGAGCTCTTTGTCAAGGTAGATCTCTGCTTCTAGTGGGGGTGGGGAGTGTACTGTCAGTCACTCGATTCCCACCATCTATGGGCCTAGAGTTCCAGAAACAATCACTGTCTCTGCACCTGCTCCTGTGGCTGCTGCAGGTTCCTTTGTCCCTCCCCTTCTGCCACCCTGGAGCTGGGACCAGACCACTCTACTCTCCTGCACTGGTCCCACAGGCTTTTTCCACTGACTTTCCAATTTGTCCTCTGCATTTTGGGGTCCTGAAATCTGGAAACTAGGTGTGAGAGATTCAGTACCCTCTGTGCTGGCACGACCCACACTGCTCCCAGTGTGGCACAGTACACACTTCCTAGCAACCTTCCAGGCTGTCTTGGGCTGGAGATTTTCTTCACTCTGTCATTTTGTGGGTTCTGCAGCTCCAGAATTTGTTTAGAGACATTTTTTACAGGTATTTGACTAGACTTGGGGGCAGAGTTCTAGAAAGTGCATGCTGTTACTCTGTCAATTTGGCTCCACCCCCTCTGGATAGTATTTTTCGTCAAGGAATTGTCTTGGATCACTGTACTGATCAGAATGGCTAAGTTCACAGTTGATCATCCTAACAAGGTAGCAGGTAGAAATAAAATAGAGGAGTCAGGAGGAATAGAAAATAAGAGATATACACAAACATAAAATAAAGATCAGGAGTAGAATTTGTTAGGGGAAAAGAGCAGGGGTGGTAATCATGATCTTGGGAAAAGTTAAGGCTAAAATATATTTTAATCAAAAGGGAGAAATAGAGAAACTATACTATGTGTCAGCCATATTCATCAATGATGTTTTGGACTATTTAAAATTACTAGACAGTATAAGGTTAGAATATTGCTGTGGTGTAGAAAATGATGAGTTGGTGAACTTAGAAAAATATAGAGAAACTCGAACTTATGAAGGAAGAGGTTATCCACTCTTAGAGAAACAGAAAACAAGCATAGTACAGTCTTGCATAGATGCATATGAGTGTATATGTCTATATATGGGTTTGCGTATAGATACTGTATTTTACCACATAATTGTTGCCATTGCATAATTGTCACACTCTGCTTTGTTTTTATTTTCTGTCCAAAAATTGTTTTAGAATCTTTTATCGCATAATCATCACATAGTATAATTCTGTTCCACCCTTAAAAGGTAAATAGAGCAGTAATGTGTTCCCCAGTGTCATATGGATACACATTTATCTCTCACTCAATTGCAAGCCTGGAATTCTTAGCACACGCACATTTTCAGTATATGTCTGAAAAGCAACTTTCCTGATTTGTTTAGAGCACTGCAATACTAATGATATTGTCACAATGAAGAGCTGTAAGTGCAAGGGGAGTGGGTCAACAAGGGAAGCTGCCATGAATAGGTCAGTTGATGTAGTAAAACTTGCATCTTCCTGCACTAGCTAAACTGTTCACTTCATCTGCCAGAGACACATTAATCTGTGAAGCGTTTCTTTCTGAGTATGGGTAAATATAAAAACTATTCTGTGGGCTTCAAGCTGAAAGTGATTGTGTTTGCTGAACAGCATGGAAACAGAGGTAGGAAAGAGTTTTCAGTGAGTGAAATTTGGTGTGAGACTGGCAGAAACTAAAAGACGGGTAAAAAAAGCATGATTTTTTTAAAGCTTCATGTAATGGTTGCACCCCACTTTTTTGCAAAAAATTTGGCCTAAAATCTGTGATGACTATGTGGTGAAATAAAGTATCTATGTATATGAATGTGTATGTAACTATATGTATGCATGTACATGTATGTGTATATAGTTTTGTGTGTATATATGTATGATTTTATGTATATGTGGGTGTATGTATATGTGCAATGTCGACTTGAAAGATAGGTTAAGGGAGGCAATCTATGTAAATCTCTATTGTTTATTAAGGAGTCAAAACACAAGTTCTAACTATCTGATAGAAGAATGACAAAATTTTTATATGTTTCAGGACAATCCCAGGATGTCTATGTCCCTCAGATCTTTGGTTTCCATATGTGTTTAACCATACCATCAAAAGGAAGTTTCTTAATTGAATAAGTTGTAAATACAAATTGACAAGACAATTGACAAAGTAGTGTCAGTTGGAAATTACCACACTAGAATATCACATAGTGGAAATACCACACTATGTAGCATATGCCTCTGGGATACCAAGATCAGACAAGTCCCACCATTCTGGCTGCAGGCATCCTATCACAAACAGGTCTTTGAAGATGCTGACACAGGAAAGGGCGTTTTTAGAGCAAAGCAGTCTGATTAGTTAAGGCTTTGGCCCTTTCTGGGATTCAAAAAGGTTTAGGGAGAGGTGTATAGTATATATGTATGTATAATATATCCTCACTCATTTGTAGCCTTCTTGGGCAGGATTGAGGTGGGGAGGAAGAAGGAAAAGAAGAACAAAGAAAAAGTGCCCAGCAGAGAAGAAAACGAAAAGAAAGAAGACAGGGTAGGAAGGCACTGGAAAGAATCAGCCCCACTTTCTCCCATTGGTGAGTTCCTCCAGGAATCACCATTTTGAGACAAGACCCAGAGGAGCCATTATTCTCGCAACTTCACCACATAATTCATTTTCCTCTCCTTCCCCTCGCCCCACTTTTCACCCTGCAATTGTCTTCCTTCACTGAGTGAGGGATTAATTCCCTACTGGAGGGCAGAGGTCTTTCTTTCTACTTGTACTTCCCCTTGCTTAGCACAGGGCCTGGCTGTTGTTTGTTAATTAGCATTTTTTAGCAGTGATTATGTGCCAGGTACTGTGCTAAATGCTGGGGATACAAAGAAGGGCCAAAAAAAAGAGTCTCTATTCTCAAATAGCTCAAAGTTAAATGGAGTAGGGGGAGAGGAAGGACAACATGTAAACAGTTATGTACAAACGAGATCTATGCATGATACATTGAGGGTATTCTCAGAGAGTTTACGAGGGATTGGAAAATGCTTCTGCAAAAGGTAGGACTTTCGCTGAGATGTGAAGGAAGCCACATGGCCTAGGTGAGAAGGGAGAGTGTCCCAAATACAGAATAAAAGCTTAATACATGTTTGTTTTTGTTAAATTTGTATAAAAATACAAAAGGGATAAAAATTATTTTGTTCAGTTGATTCCATTTGGGATTTTCTTGACAAATATACTGGAGTAGTTTGCCATTTCCTTCTCCAGTCCATTTTACAGAAGAGGAAACGGAGGCAAACAGGGTGAAGTGACTTGCCCAGGGTCACACCGTTAGTAAGCATCTAAAGCCGGATTTGAACTCAGGAAGAGTTCATGTGGAAGTACTGGGACACAGACAAAGAGACCATTCAGAGCACAAAAGGAGTTACATAAAGACTCATTCAGTCACTTAGAGGGAAATCTGCAACTGTGCAGACTGAGATTGTTTTTTTGTCTTTTCTTTTTTTAAATGGATTTGTTATTTGCTCTCGGTAGGGCATTGCTGGTGCAGAAATTCCATCTAATAAGTCACTTTGCCCCATATCCCTCTTTGTTTAAATATCACAAACGAATTGACAAATCCATGTTCTTCATTTTGTCATTCTTTTGTACATGAACCCCCCATTTTGGACGAATGAACCAATTTTCCATCCCTGGAAATACTTCTTGACCTCTCCTACTTCGATGTCTTTACCTTTTCCTCCCTTTCCCCCATTTCTACCAATCCTTCTAGTCCTTGCTCAATGAAATGCCTTCCTGTTCTCAAAGTAGTAATATGCTGTCTTTTATTACTGGTTATTTTGCAAAATTTGGACATAATGTCTCTCTGGAGGAAGTGTGGTATAATGGCTAGAAAGCCCACTTCAGAGTCAGTATACCAGTAACACATTTTAGGAAAATAGGATTGGATGGAAGTCAGGTTATTAATTAGCAGCGAAAGCAAGATTACTCCCCATAATTCTTTTTGGCTAACACTGGTGCTGCCATCAATATGTGACATTGGAAATGTCTCTTTCCTTCTCTGGGCTTTAGTAAAAGGAAAGGGTTAGACAAGGTAAGACCTTAGATCCCATCTAACTCTTAATAGTTCATGATTGCTAGGACTCTCCAGTGAGCCAGAATGTCCCTGACCTGTAAATATGGGGCAAAGTGGATAGAGTGCTGGAGTCAGGAAGACCTGACTTCCAATCTGGTTTCAGTGACCTAGCTCTGTGATCCTGGGCAAGTCACTTAACCCTGTTTGCCTCAGTTTCTTCATTTGTAAAATAAGCTGGAGAAGGAAATGGCAAACTATTCCAATATCTTTGCCAAGAAAATGCTAGATGGAGTCATGGAGACTTGGACACAACTGAACAACATGGGGGAGATGGGAAGACACAGTCCTACTGAATCATCAGTCTTGGGAGAATTCTGAGCCTAATATTGAAAATCTCACACATAAAACATATGTAACCACTCACCAAATAAATATTCAGCACTTCTGTGAGAGGGCTTAGTGCTGGAGACTGCAGAGAATGCATGGAGAAATAAGGCATAGTCTTTGCCTTTCAAGAATTTATGATTTATTAATTTTAATATTAAACATGATTATTATTGTTTAGAACTGTGATTTCATTGGTGTAAGGCAGAGGTGTCAAACTCCTGAGGGCAGTCCCAAATTAATTAAAATATGATTGGGAAATGTTTAACAAAATAAAAAAAATACAATACATCATAGATACTGCCAATTTATGGGGCACCCAGGTGGTGGAGTGGATAGAGTGCCAGGCCTGGAATCAGGAAGACTCACCTTCCTGAGTTCAAATCTAGCCTCAGATATTTACTAGCTGTGCGACCCTGGTCAAGTCACTTAACCCTGTTTTCCTCAGTTCCCTCATCTGTAAAATGAACTAGAGAAGGGGATGGAAAAATCACTCCAGTATCTTTGCCAATAAAACTCCAAAAATGGGGTCACCAAGAGTCAGACACAACTGAAAATGACTAACCTATTAACTTACGGTTTTCTAAGCCAACATGTGGCCCATAGGGATCCGTTAACATTTGACTTTGACACCACTGGAGAAGGGAAATCCCAGTGAGGAAACTCATTCTATCCATGCAGATCAGAATGTCCCTGCTACCCTAACATCCTGGAGGCTGGACCAGAATCTATGCCCCCTGGTGGCTTTCTCTTTCACAGCAGGATCCTCCACGCTGGACCTGCCCTTCCCTTCTCCAATCGGTCTACCGCTTCAGGCAGGCCCCATTCACTTTGTCTCTCTAGGGTTGTTCCCTAGAGCAGCACCCCTATCCCCTCACCTCCGGTTCTTGAACCATGATCAAATCAATTCTGCTATTGTTTTGCTCAATCTATCATCTTGAGATCTGTAATGTCCAGGGAAGCACCGGTCAGAGCTAGGTAACTTACCAATAATGCTGGATAAAGACATGGAGGGAGAGAATAGGAAGGAGTGGCAAGACTGTCCCTGGATCTTCCATAAGCAGATAGAGCAAGGAAAGAGATAAGTCGGGAGACCAAGAAGGGGGAGCAAGGGATTTAAGTCAACTCAGTAAGCATTGAGTAAGTACCTAGTGTGTCTTGGAAGGGTTCTGTGAATCTACTTCCCTACAGCCCCACTACCTATCCTCTATGGCCCTCATGGTCAGCTAGATGGTGCAGTGAATAGAGAGCCAGGTCTGAAGTTAGGAAGGCTTATCTTTCTGCATTTCAAATCCAGCCTCAGACACTTATTAGCTCTGTGGCCCTTGGGCAAGTCACTTAACCCTGTTTACCTCAGTTTCCTCATCTGTAAAATAAGTTGGAGAAGGAAATGGAAAACCACTCCAGTATCTTTGCCAAGAAAACCCCATTGGGACTGAAAAATGACTGAACACATACATACACACACACACACACACACACACACACACACACACCACACAACATGCACAAACTGCCCTTATACTAGAGAACATCAAGATATGTATTAATACTCCCTCAAATCCTATAATCTCCCATTCATTCACTGCCCACAAGTCATTGCCCACAACTTACTCCTCCACCTCAACACAACACATACAGCCATGGTCATATCCTTGACCTTCCCATCATCCACAAGCATCTACTTCTATGATCATGACATCTGAAATTTCTTTATCTAATCACAATCCATTGCCATTCTACCTCTCCCTGTGATTTGTAACCTCAAACAAACCCTCTTCTTCCCTATTCCCTTCTTAAACTCAACACATCCAAAACTTGAACTTATCTTTCCCTCAAACCCTCCTCTCTTCCTAACTTTCCCTATTACTTACTGTTGAGGGGACCACTATCCCCACTATTACCCAGGCTCATAACCTCGGTGTCATCCTTGGGTCCTTACTTTCTCATACCCTCTCTCCCCATCCCTGCCCCCCACACCCAATCTGTTGCTAAGGCCTGTGGTTTTTGCTTTTATAATATCTCTAGTATATATTCTTTCTCTCCTTGGATATCCTTACAACCCTTGTGCAGGCCCTATCATCTCAACCTAGACTATTACTATAGTCTTCTTTTTGGTCTCAGGTCTCTCTCTCCATTCTATTTTCTGCTCAACTTGCAAAGTGATATTCCTAAAGCACAGAACCAGCCATATCACACTGACTTGACCTTCCCCACCCATTTTTTAAAAACATATAATTTATTTATTTTCAGTTTACAACATTCACTTCTACAAGATTTTGAATTCCAAATTTACTCTGCATCAATCCCCACCCCTCACCCAAGGACAATATGTACTCCATCCATCCCTTCCCCCAATCTGTCCTCCCTTCTATCACCTCACCCCCTTCTCCCATCCCTTCCCCCTCTATTTTCCTGTAGGGCAAGATAGATTTCTATACCCTATTGCCTGTACATCTTATTTCCAAGCTGCTTGCAAAAATAATTTTTAGCAATCATTTTTAAAGCTTTGAGTTTCACATTTTCTCCTTTCCTCCCTCCCCACTCACCCTCATTGAGAAAACAAGCAATTCCATGTAGGTCATACATGTGTAGCCATGCAAAATACTTCCATAACAGTCATATTATGAAAGACTAACCACATTTCCCTCAATCCTATCCTGCCCTCCATTTATTCTATTCACTCCCTTGACCTGTCCCCCCACAATAGTGTTTGCTTCTGATTACCCCTTCCCCCAATCTGTGGTCCCTTCTATTACCCTATAGGGTAAGATAGATTTCTATTCCCAATTGAGTGTGTGTTATTCCTTCATTAAGCCAGATCTGATGAGAGTAAGACTCATTTATACCCTTTTACCTCTCCCCTCTTTCCCTCCACTGTAAAAGCTCTTTCTTGCCTCTTTTATGTGAGATGCCTTGCTACATTCTCTCCCTCCCTTTCTCTCTCTCCCAGCACATTCCTATCAACAATTAATTTTATTTTTTAGGTGTTCTCCTTTCATATTCAACTTACCTTGTGCCCTCTATGTGTGTGTGTGTGTAATATATATACACACACACACATACACACACATATACATACCTACACAAATACATACACATATATAATATACACATACACACACACACATACATACACACATATATATTCCCTCCAACTACCCTAATACTGAGAGAGGTTTCATGAGTTACAAATAACATCTTTCCATGTAGGAATGTAAACAGTTCAACTTTAATGAGTCCCTTATGGCTTCTCTTTCCTGTTTACCTTTTCATGTTTCTCTTGATTCTTATATTTAAAAGTAAACTTTTCTATTCAGCTCTGGTATTTTCAACAAGAATTCTTGAAAGTCATCTATTTCATTGAAATTCAACTTTTTCCCCTGACATATTATATTCACTTTTGCTGGATTTAATCCTATCTCCTTTGACCTCTGGAATATCATATTCCAAGCCCTCTGATCCCTTAGTGTAGAAATTGTTAAATCCTGTGCTATCCTGATTGTATTTCCATGATACTTGAATTGTTTCTTTCTGGCTGCTTGTAATATATTCTCCTTGACCTGGGAACTCTGGAATTTGGCTACAATATTCTTAGGAGTTTTCCTTTTAGCATCTCATTCAGGAGGTGATTGGTGGATTCTTTCCAGTTCTATTTTACCCTCTGGTTCTAGAATATTAGGGCAGTTTTCCCTGATAAGTTCTTGGAAGATGATGTCTAGGCTTTTTTTTAAAATCTTGATTCTCAGATAGACCAATAATTTTAAAATTATCTCTCCTGGATCTGTTTTCAAGGTTAGTTGTTTTTCCAGTGACATATTTCACATTGTCTTCTATTTTTTCATTCTTTTAGTTTTGTTTTGTAATTTCTTGGTTTCTCATAAAGTCATTAGCTTCCAACTGCTTCATTCTAATTTTTAAAGAACTATTTTCTTCAGTGAGCTTTTGGACTTCCTTTTCCATTTGGCCCATTCTGTTTTTTAAGATATTCTCCTCGTGGGCTTTTTGGACCTCTTTTGTCATTTGAGTTAGTCTCTTTTCAAAGGTGTTGTTTCCTTCAGCATTTTTTTGGATCTCCTTTAGCAAGCTGTTGACTTCTTTTTCATGATTTTCTTGCATTATCTCCATTATACCACCTCCTCCAACCACTACAAATTCTGTAAGTTATCTAGTGACACTGGTCTTCAAAATAAGTGTCTATCTTCCAAATTCATGAATTTTCATTGGCCTAGAATTTTCTCTCTCCTCTTCTCCATCTCTTGACCTCCCTGGGATTCCTTCAAGTCCCAGCTGTAGTGGACAGAGTGGAGCTGGGAAGACCTGTGTTCAAACAATGCTTTACAGCATCTACTTCCTGTGTTACTCAGATATTCCCATAAACCAGGATTGGCTCAGATGTCCTCTCCTACAATGGTCTCTTCTCTAACACCTGGGAATGATCTCAACCTCCTTAAATACCTCCCAGAACTTTTGTTAGGACTTCCAACACCTATTATAATCTGCCCTGTATCATAGTATGGGCATAGATTGTTATGAGAGGCAACAAGGTCTTGCAGTCAGAAAAAACCTGGATTCAAGTCTGGCCTCTGATACATTTAGGCTATTTGACCCTGGGCAAGTCATATATTCCCCCAGGCAGCTCTCTAAGATTATAAATTACAGAAGAATTGATAATGATAACCAGAATTTACATACTACTTCAAGGTTTGCAAAGTGCTATTCACATATTATCTCATCTGCATTGATGGAGGGAGTTTCCTCACTGAGAATATTTTGTACAAATGTTATTGTTAGGTCTAGACCAAAGTGAATGTGAGTGCATAAATAATTCCTATATTATCTCCTGTAATAATCTGCAAATTCTTTGAGGAAAGGATTGTTTTACTCATCCTTATACTCTCTCCCGGTGCCCACTAGTGTCTTTCAAATTGACATTCACTATGTTTGCTGAATGAATAAATGAACATAAAGCTGGTACACTTGAGGCGGTGGGAGTCTAGTATGCAAGCTCAGTCAGTATACCTGGCTGAGAAAGCCTCATACCCAGCTCTAGAAGATCTATATTCAAGACATTCCCACAACAAAAGCAGATTTTATCACAGTTCTTGAGTGACTAGTATTCTTGGTTGAAAAGGCAGACATCAACTGGGATGAAAGTGCTCTTGTGATCTTGCTATAGGCACAAGAATAGCCTCGTCTTCAAATCCTATCCTAATCAATTCAGTTATTTCAAGTGACTGAGTTTTGCTTCCCTTGAATACACTGAACCAGACCTTGGAATTAAGATCCCCTCTCCAGGTGAACTGAGGGGTTTCATGCATTCTTCTGGTTCTTCCAATAAGCCCAGATCATGTTCCCTTTCTCTGTAGCTTCTAGCTAACTGGGTCTTCAATTCAGGTTTTTCTGCCCCCTCTTTCAGAAGTCTCTCCCATGGTCCATAGATGCAAAGAAAAAGTTGGGAAACACAGCTGGTAAATAGGATTCCAGCTAGAGTTTAGGTTGTGGATTTTTTTTTGGGGGGGGGGATGGGACAGGAAGTTGGCCATCATAGACTGGCAAAGGGATTGAAGAGTGGAGCTTTGGTCTTTGAAAGACCTGGATTCTGGTGTCAACTTTGGTGCATTGTATGAACTCTGTATGTCGTACTTTGAGCTTAAGTTGCCCCATCTGGTAGAGTACAATAACCCTTGCACTCACTAATACTCCCAGACTAGATGTTGGAGCTGGGATTTCATCATTTCAAGAGATAATTGATGGGTGGAAAGCTTGGAGGCACTTTGGAAGATAGGATATTAGTTTTGTATGTGGGGGAGAGTGTTGAGAACTCTCTGCCTGTGGCAAGGGCTGTTAAGTCATTTAGCTTGATTTATGTACAGAAATTTCCATCTTTACCAATTTGCACAGCCCTGGAGTCTCCCACTCGTATCTTTGTTTTATTGCTTCTCTGCCTTGGGGTACGAGGGCACAGGATGTCCCTGGTTTACTTAATGAATTGGTCTTGGCTGGATTTCAGGGGGAGAGAGACTTCCAATTCCAAGCTTGTCACTTCTGGGAAGTGCAACTCTGAATCCCTTAACCCTTCCCAGACCAGAGATAAAACTTGATAAGCAAATGCACTATATAGACACACGTATACACTTAAATATATATATATATACCTCTTCCCTGTCCTTTCTTTCCTTCAGTGAACCTTCTCTCCATCATGCCAATAACAGTAAATAAAATAGGGGTTCTTAAGTTTTTTGGTGTCCTGGGACCCTTTGCCAAAAATCTGGTGGAGTCTGTGGACCCTGCTTTAGAATGTTTTCAAATACATAAAATATAGATATAATATATAAAATATAAAGGAAAAAAATCAGTGAATTACGTCTAATTTTCCCCCTCTAAGTTTACAGACTCTCTGAACTCTATCCATGGATCTCCCCAGGTTAAGAACCCCTGGTAAATTGATGCAGCTAGACTGGGGGGATTAGTTTTGGATCATGGGGGTGGTGGTGTCAGGGCTAGAGCCTAGGCCTCCCTTTGTAGTTTTTAAGAGTCCAACCTTCTAGGTACTGTATGGAGAAGGCTGGCTTCTCCCAGAGCACTAAGGTCCTAGGTATATCATTGTTCAGGGAGACAGAGTCAAACTCACAAACTGCCTACGTGTCCCTTATTGATCCCTTCTGACTCCAAACCAGAGGGGTAGCTCAATACCTCTCCTTACCCACACTGCTAGTCTCTACGGATACTTGTCTTGAGATCTCTGCTCCTGGGGGAATAGACAGACTCTACAGGTTAAACTTGGTCAAAGATTGGGGTAGGCATACAATTGTTTGAACAATGCCAAGTCCTCATCCAGAGACTGACTAGTCCTGGAAGATAGGATGAATATCCTAGTGGGACTTGCAAACGGGTGACAATGGCAACTTTAGAACCAGACATGCCAGTCTCTTTGACAACTGTCACAGAAACTTCTCTGCTAGATAACTTCCTTGTTCCACTGTGCCTTATACAGCATGACAGTTCACTGCACAAGGTCATAGATATATATATGGACATTCCACACCCTTGACTTACAACTGGTCTACAGACACCTGAAGACCTGTGAAAGATTAAGTAGATGATGGTTTAACCCCAGCCTCCTCCTTTGTGGGAAAATGGAACAGCCCTGAGATCTAACATAGTCTAAACCCTTAAGATCTGAATCATTAGGATGAAAAAGCAGCAGCAAAATGGAACATAGATATTAAGGGCCATTGCTCAGTTTTAGAAAGAGGAAAGAAAATAGCTGCCCATTTGAGCAGTAAATAGGTTCTAAGTGATACTACTACTGCTGGGATCACAATACTGAAAGTATGGAGGCACCTGAAGCTTCAGAAGGAGGCACAGGAAACCAAGTGTTGGTCATGGTAGACCAAAGAGAATGGTCTAGTGCTAAAATACCTGGGATATCCAACAGGCAGGACTAGTTCCTTGCCAAGGAAACCCAAATCCAATCTGATCTTAGGTCCACAAGCTCCAGAGCTTTTTCATGAAGGGGCTAGAGAGCTGGAAACAGTTAAACACAAGGCGGGAATATCCTGGGAAGATGAACAGGTGCCTAAAGGGACCCCATGACTCTGCATTGCTCATCTGTGGGGAAATGAGGTTTTAATCTTCCATTTAATAGACAGCCAGAGAGATGAAAGGAGCTGGTTTTCTCATTCCCCTGGTTCTGTGAAGTGGAGGTGGTAAGTTCAGTGCTTTAAGCTGAATCAGGTTTGGTGTCTGGAGAGCACGCTCTCACTTGCTCTCCCTGCTCCCATTTATTAATGAGTGTTGGGGGAGTGACACAGAGTCCTGGGGGAAGATTGGTATTTCTGTGTGGTTAATTAGGGAGTTGTCATCAAGGGTACATACATACCTGGCAACCCAGGATAAAGAGCACTAGGCAAGCAAATAAACAAGCAAAAAGCAAGACACATCTGTCACCTCCAGCACCATATTTTCCCCTTGTTTCTACTCAAGAGGGACTAATAACTGAGAGGGGATGCTGGGTGGGATCATGTATCCCCACCATATTTTATTAAGTTCCACTGACAAAGAAATTTACAACAGTCAGTTCCCATAGAAAAATCAGCATACAAAGTCTGTACAGGGAGCCACAGGATTGGGAGGACTATAGGGCCCAGGCAGCAAAGTCGCAGGTGACAGAGAAAGGTCCTGGAGCTAGCCGCACGCAGGAAGTTTTTGGAACAGAACTCACACTGTAAGGAGAATGAGGGGATGAGGCAAGGAGGAAGTTTTGGGAGATGTGATTCCCCCTCCTAAGGAGGTGACAGGGATCTGGATCATTTCCCTTCTTGGACAGCTGACCCTCTTTCCACCCCCCAGGCAGCAAGCAAGATTAGATGGAGGCTAGGCAGAGGCAGCCAAGTCTCTCAGGGGACAGTGAAGGACAGTGCTTCATAAGCCCGCTAGGTTTGTGCTTAAGGTCAGGAGAGCCACAAGGAAACAGTGACTCATCTTCTCTCATTCCACATGTGCCAAGGAAAGGGAAGCTAGAATTAAAAGTGGCTAGAACTTGCCAGTGGCTCAGCCACAAACCTGATGCCCCTCCCAGAGGCAGAGTCCATGTGCTCACAGTGTTAGCTGGGTCTTCCTGTTTTCCTACAGAGCCTAGGCAGAAAAGCGTTATTAGGGAATACAAGCTCTTCAAAAACACCAGGGGAGACCCAGCACCAAGTGTTCATTTCCACAACAACAGGCAGCTCCATGCTGGCCTAGTTGTCCGAGGTTCCAATAGTTACTCCAAAGACAGGGTCAGTTAAAAAGGGGCCTCAGCTTCATTAAAATGGTAGGTGTGACAAATTCTAAAATTGGTGGGGCCACAGAAGGTGAAGAGAGCCAAAGGGAGAGCAGGCCCTTGGGCCACCCCTGGCTCTGGATGAAGGCAGGGTGGGGCTGGGGAAGGAGAGGGTGGGTGTGTTGGTACGGGCTATGATTAGGCCTCACAGGGACCCTCCACCTGCATTGCTGCCCCTTCAGGCATTGCCTCTCGCTTTTTTATGGCCTCCAGGACAGCTAGCTCTTGGGCTTCTTTCTTTTGATTTCTTGCTTCATACTCTAATCTGTTTGGGGAAAAAAAAGCAGTATTGAGGTCACAAAGTCCAGCCCTACAACCCAAATTCCCTGGGACAGATGGCCTTACCAAGTTCTCCTTTTGCTAAACTTTCATTCCATCTCTGAGGCCTAAAGCAACGAAGAAGAGAGGTTCCTGTGAACCACTTCCTGAAGCCTTGTCATAGAGGATGCTCACCTGTTTTTAATAATTCTCTGTACAATGAGGTCTGTGGTGAGGTCATTGCCACTATTGATCTGACGAAAGATCCCCCGTCTCTTGGGTTCCTGTGGGTAGAGAGGGATGACACCATGGGGTCACAGGCTGCTGAAACCTGAATTCTTCCCCTCCCTTCTTGCAGTAAAAGTAAAAGGAGTGAAGAGGTAGGAGGTGAGGGGTAGGAAGTGAAGGAAATCCAATAACTATTCCCCTTGAGGAGGAAGATAAAGTTTGTCATTCCCCCAATAAGAGACAGAAATGTGTGCCCATGAAGCCCCACCTATCCAAGCACAAGGGAAGTGATTCGTGGGAGTGGTCAAAGGCCAAGGAAATGAGCAGAGGAGGAAACATATCTGGGGGGCAGAGGTTAGTGTGGGGAAAAGATAAAGGTGGAGAACTAGTAGGCACTCTGGAGCACTCACCTTATAGGGATCTGAACCGTCCTTATCAGGCACCACTTCGGTCTTCCCATGACACACTAGGTCTACCTGAGAAGAGGAGCTGTGGGAGTCAGGAGTACTACTCCTGCCTAGAAACTCCAGGGGCCCTTAGGGCAGAGGGTGGTCCTTGACATACCCACTGAGCTTTGGACAGCCAGTTTGTTATTTGCCCCAAACTACTGAGGCTGGCTGCCACGCTTGCACAGGCAGAGATGAGTGAGGATGACATGAGGGACACTCAGAGTGAACTCAGTAACCCTCAGACACTTTTCTCCTTCAACTCAGATGAAGACTAGCAACCCTCTACTTTGCAGCCCTTGGTGCTCAAGACACCAGGCTGACTCACCTTGAAGTGATCTAGAAGGTTAGCGGTGACAGCATACGGAGCTCCAATCACCACCTCAGCCACATACTGGGGAGACAAGAGAGAGCACTGAGCTAGCTTTCCCCTACCTAACCCAAGCCCAGGCTAGGTGGCCAGGGTGGGAACCTTGAAATTTGGTTCTGAAGCCCAGAAAAGTCCCACATTAACCACTTTACAGAGCAGGAAAGGAGCTCGGATATTCTGACTGTTCCATTGATAGCTCCTCTTCAAGGTTATGAAAGCTAGGAGTCCTAGAGGTCACTAAATACCTCCCCTTCTCCCCTGTCACACTGATGAGGGTGAGAGGAAATAAATGACTTTCCCAAGATTTCCAAGTTAGCAAATGGCTACATTGGAACCTGAACCCAGATCTTCAGAATCTAAGTCCAAAGTTCTCAGACAGTTTACAAAGAGCTGCTGATAAAGCTGATAAGGATTGCAGTTGGGACAGCCAATCTAAGCTTCCTCTAAAACCCTCCAGAAAAGAATAGAGCTTTGTTTAGGGGCCAGGACAGAAAAAAAGAGATGGTTCATAGGAGGCACCACTAGAGAAAGATGCTGGGAGCTTCTGGTAGCAGCCAAATGTTACCCCAAACTTCCTGAAGGCAGAGGATGCCTTCTTGCTCTGAATTCTTCTCATCACAGCCCCTAAAACAGTCTCTGTAAAACCTAGAGATGCCAAGGATTGAGGACCAGCATGAGGAAGTGAGGTAGAACAAGTGGGGAAGAATTCTAGATCGCTGGAATGAAGAGCTGGAACGTGCTACAGAAACAGTCTTACATAGTTAACGTAGTAGCGAACATCTGCATTTGACAGATGAGAAAACAGGCGGTAAAGTGAAGAGGCTTTCTGGGCTAGTGAGCAAGTGCCAGAGCTGATCCTGGAGTGCAAGTGATTTGCTCTAGGGAGCAGTGGTGACTTTCAGAGATCAAACATTTCTTCCTCACCGAAGAGCCAACACCTTTCGGTGGGCCTGAGTTTGGAGGTGACTCAAAAGGTAAGGGAGAGGTCCCTCACTCTACCTATGGCCCCCTGAAGCCCAACTTAGTCCCAGCTCACCCTGCAGGCCAGCACACTTAGCGTTCTCTCATGCACATTCATGATGGGGTAGTTCTTTCCCTTGTAGTGATTCACTTCCTAGAATCAGACAGAGGTGCAGTCAGAGTCACACTGTCCCTCAGTGGGTGGAGTTTAAGTCAACTGGTTCCTCACAGCTACTTCCTAGTGGAAGGCCCACCCCCTCCCAACTCTTGCTGCTTGGCTGAAAAAGGTCATTTTCGGTAACAAGCATCCTCCTGAAAGAGAGCAGCATGCACTGAGATGCAGGTAAAGAAGGGGAAAGAGGACATAGATTCTTGCTATTTTTTGTATCATATCACTTAGTAGTTCATACCTGGTCAAAATGTAAGCCTGCAATGATGTAGGGTCGCTCTGCAAGTTGATAAACCTTCTCTAGGAAACACACATGCCCAATATCTGTGTCCAGGTTAAGAGAACAACAGGGAGAAAATGGGGTGTCGATCTCCACAGGTGGGGCCTCAAGCACCGTTTGTGGAAGACTGGGGAAGAGAACTGTGCTAAAGTAACCCCATGACCTGCAGGAGAAAGGGGCTCCTTTACTCCTTTTTCCATGGTCCATTCTAACCAACCAGTTCGTTGTAGCCCACTTTTGATACAAACTTTCCCCCATTCTTTCCCACAGCTTGAAAGGACCTTGGCAAGAGTGACAACCTAGTCCCTTGGGCCCTAATGTTTTCTACAATTTTTCCAAGGAGAACTGTGAATAGTGAAACTGTTTCCAGGACAGACATCCTCCACTCTTCCCTGGCGAGGCAAAGAGCAGGAGTGGCACCAGAAAGAAAGATACGGAACAGGTCAAAGGCCCCTGCCACATAGATGATGGTATCTCCTGGCTCTGGTTCCTTCCCAGAAGCAAACTGGATGATCTTTTGGGATGTCTGCAAAAACTGGGATACTCCAGTCCAGGGGCTGTGGCTCCTTGGGCACTAGGGACCAAGCAGGGAAGGCTGGTTAGAAATGTCCAATATTATATACCCAGAGAGCACACCCTTCTACCCACCCCCAGGAGTCCCTAGGCCTGTAGACATTGCCTGTCCCTTCTTCCTAGCCCTTTGGAGTTGCTGGCTTCCTATGGACTCCCTCTTCCACATCCCTCATCTGTGAGCAAGTCCTTGCTTCTTTTGGCATGGGAGATCTATAAGTCAATGCAGGGAATGTTCTGTGATCTGGGCAAGGGTGAAGAGGAGGCTGCCAAATTTATAGCTCTCTTTCTAGCCTAAAAAGGCTGGTGGATACTAATCTTGAGGGCTATTCTCTCAGTCCTTGAGGGAAGGGGACAAAGGGGGAAGGAATGGGTTTGGACAGGGGGAAGTCTGAGAGAAACCAAGGAACAACTAAAATGCTTTCTTTGCACCAGTTTCTAGATGGGCTGGTTGCAATGTTTGGGGAGAAGAGGGGATGGGGGAGCAGTGACACCTGACGGAAGGGAACTATGTGCAAGGAATGAAACCTAGCTTTAGCTCTGGAAAACTTTAATTTGGTAAGAAAGGACGAGCAGATGACAAAAGTCAGAAGTGTTTTCAACATGGCCACTGAGTGAAACACCAGCATCCTGGCCGCCACCAAAGGGCCACAGATGGACAGAGAAGAAGCAGACAGCAAATCCCGACACATTCAATAGGACCCAGAGGCCACTGTCTTGTCACCTGGGAGAAGCCTTCTGGGCAAATACCTGCCCCAGCAGGTACTAGGTGAAGGGGCTACAAAGGGAGAGAGGGGCCAAGCCACTGTTAGAAACTTCAAATAGTGATGGTCCCAAATGGAAATGTCTACTAACACCCAGGGATCAGCAATGATCAGGCCTAAATAGGAAGCATATGCTGGATGAAGGTACCGAGCTCCTGTCTGGCCCTCTCAGCACTTGCTGTGAACACTAAATTGAGTCTGAAAACTTACTGAGGGAAATTCTGGAAATTGTGCCTGATACCATCAGGCTCATGTGAGGGCAGGTATTTCCTTTAGCTCAGCCCTGATAGGAGGGCCTGAGGAATGCAAAGAAGCCCCAAACAAATTGGCAGAGTGAACTCAAATAAGGATAAATGCTGGGGTGGGGGAGAAGTCTGCTGGGGTGCAGGAAACACAAGGACAGAGCTAACAGGGGCCAGGGACTGTGTCTTTCCCTAACCTCACTCTAATCAATGGAAGAAATACCAACTTCTGCATGTTGGTGCTATCATGAAGCCTCTTATACATGTGAGTTCCTAAGTTTTTGTCAGACTGTGTGATTAGGTGCTGCATACAGGGCCCTTCCCAAACACTCACCTTGCCAAAGCTGTCAGTATACTCCTGGTACTCTGAAGGCAATTCCTGCACAGAAAAGTGGAGTCAGGCCCCAGGGCCAGCAAGGCACCAGAATTCTAGCCAGTGTTCCTTTCCATGGCCACTGAGGGAGCTTTCCTCACTGATTTGGAGATGTCCCTGTTAAGAAGCAGGAAGCCTGCTGCTCCCCACATGCCAACCAGTCTCGGGAAAGGAGAGTGAGAGATTTATTTCTCGTGGTCTACAAATATCTCAACAAATTTCCCAATGGAAAGAAATATTTATTTCCTTTCCAACCAGGGTTTGGCTTTCAGGCAGCAACTGTATCCTAAGTCCCAGGTCCTAGAGGCAAGGAAGAGGAAAGGCCAGGAGAGGTACTCATCGAATTCCCAGAAGACCACTGCCTTCTAGGTCACCATGAACTTACCCGGCTACTATGATGAGCCTTGGTCATGAGCAGCATCCGGCCAACTAAGTCGGTGGTAGAGACTCCTTGGGTGCGTTTACATTCTCTGTGGGAGACAGGTAGGAACAGGATCAGTGCATAAATGGCTCAGTTCTTCTGGTGAGCAGTATCACTACTGAAGGCCTCCATCACCCAAGGTAAGGTTATTGTGGGAAGGTGTATGTATCCAACCCTCCTCTAGTTAGGTAGGAAAACAAAGAACAGTTTGTTCTGCCGTAGTTTTTTTCTAATTTCCACTGAAAGATGAGAGTGGTGAGGTGCCATTTACGCTGCGATAACCACGACATCTAGCTCTACATTCTGTAAGAATTGTCCAAACTGGAGTTTTCCAAGGTCACGACTACCCCAGGTGTAGAATAGCCTCATCTAAAGCTATCAATGCTGAGGCCTTCAACTTTTCCCTTCCACTCAATACCATTTAAGGCAAGAACATCCAGCTCCCATTATTGGCTGAAAAGTCAACAATTTCAACATCCTGTCTAAAGGTAGAACGGATAAACAGTTAGCTAGGATCCTGATTTAGATCCTATCTTGTTGAATGACAACTACATGTCTGCTTCCTGCTCTCCACTGAACACTTGTTCCCAAGAAGGAGGTTAAGACTTAGGAGATAGAGAAGTAGCATGTTACAGTGCTCCTGGTCTCTGAAAGTTGTTGCATATCCTTATGGGGCAACAAGTATTTTGTTTTGGTCTTTATTTTTTTGCTCCAGTGCAATCTATATGTCACTTTTTCAAATGCATGTAGATTCGGATGCAATTAATAAAATAAAGAAAAAAATTTACTGAAACCACAGTAACTTTTTAATCACTATGTGTTTTCTTGGTCAATAACATCAATTTACATTTAAACAGCATTTTAAAGTTTCCAAAGAAATTCACATGTTATCTCATTTGAGCTTCGTAACAACTCAGTGAGGAATTGTCTCCATTTTATAGATGAAGAACTATTATTAATACCAACAGTACAGTACTAATAGTATAGTATTACTATGCTAATAGTATAAGTACTATCATGTAGAGTCTGCTAAATTTTTAACACTGGAAAGAAGTCCTTCTCAAGCTCAACCACAGAAAACAGTTAAGGAAATACTCCTCTCTTCCCTCTCTGCTGGTGGAGGTTTATGGGTGTGGAACACTGCACATGCTGCCAGACACAGGTGATGTGTCATTGATTAGTTTTAATGTGTCTTTCTAACTTTTTTAACCTTTGTTACAAGAGATGGCACAACAGAGAGAGAGAAAAGTGACTAGGGATATGCCTGGAATTGAGGCTACATAAGAACAAAAGCATTCATAAAAATAAGACTGTTAAAAACCAGAAGCTCATCCTCCAAAAGGCTGAGGACCATTCGTAGAATGGATCAGACAGCTTGGGCTCTGGTCTCGGCTTTGTGTGTCCTTGGACAAGTTGCCTGACCTCCGTGAGCACTGATCTCCTTGTCTGTAAAATGAGGCAGTTAAACTAAATGGTTCTTAAGTGGAGAAGGCAGGGTGGTGAGGTAGGATAGGTGCTGGACCTGAAGTCAGAAGACCTGGTTTAAAGCCTAGCTTTGTCACTTGCTGCCTATGTGAACTTGGGCAATCTCTCTTGGCCTTAGTTTTTGCATGTGTAAAATAAAGAGGTTGGATGACGTGGCCCATAAAGTCCTTTCCATCTCTAACTCTGTGATTCTTTTCCTACTAAAAAATTCTTCAAATCTATGAAATGCTAGTGTTAGCGTGAAGCCTGCAGCACAACCTAGTGGTCACTCCTAGAAAACCTTTCCCCAGGTTACCCTCTGTAGCTGGGGCAAATTCTAGCCAGTCAGAGAAAAAGGATGGCAGAACCATGGCCTTATGAGCCTGATTTCAGAAATCTCTCTCTGTGGCTACCAGGAATCAGAGAACACACCATGAAATCATACATAAAACACCATATATACAGGAAAGCATTACCTATGGAAATGTCTACTCCCTTGATTTAATTCAGCAAACAGGTATTTCAGTATTCACTCTGGGCAAGGCATTTCTCCTTACAATCCACCCCCCTTTCTCCCTCCCACCTTAGGAAGGGTCTCACCTGTATCTCCCAGCCTTCTTCACTTCTTCATAGGTGTCCCGCCCATCCACAGTTAAGGTGATATCATCTAGGAAACAGCACACACACACACGCACACACCCATATTAGAGGATCAGCTCTGCCAAGACACTTCAGGACAGCCTTGGTCAAGAGCCTGAGCCTCAGAGAGTCCAAACCTTTATATCCTAAAACTCCAGGGTCAAGGAAAAAGCTTCCAGAGTCCCTAAGCCTTCTTCGTTCTGTCTGACACACAATTTTTCTGCATTTCTGTCATCTCTGCAGTCAGTGGGCCCTGCCCCGCCTCCCTCTAGATGCCACCTTGACACCTTAGGACTTCCAGGATAGGGTGTGCAGTCAGGCCACTTACTGCCATGAACACAGAAATCACAGTTGTATTTGTCCAGGGTCTCCAGGGCAGTGACGTAAGGAGCACCAGCCACAATCTCATCCACCCACTTGATGGCCTGGACCATTTTGTATCTCTCCTCCTGAGTGAAGACAGGAGGGCCCTTGTGCTTGGCAATCTCCTCTAGGGCAAGGCAAAGAGGAAGAAAGAGCAATGACAAATGCTACTAATAGTCTCCTGAAGATCCACGGCAAGGACTCGTTTCCAGCCCTTATCCAACACCCCAATTTGCTAAGGTCCTCCCAATACTAAACATCTTAGTTCTCTGAGGTCTTGGGTTCAGTTCCTAGACAACATCAAATCTGGTATTTCTCTTGGGGAAGCAGTTGTCATTTAGTAAATTCTACCTATCAGTAGAACAACTCCTCCCCCACATGTCTTTAGCCTTTCCACCCACCTACGCCACTAGATCCAAGCAGGGAAAGGATCTGGGATATAGCCTTAGTTATCATATTTTGCTTTCCACATCTCCACTGCCTGCCAAGGATTGTAATTTGTGAGGGAAGGCACCATGTCTGTTTGAAACTTCCTCATATCACCTGACTGGCTGAGAACAGCCAGCACCGCAGTCTTTCTTGTGCTGTGGGATGGGGAGACAAGAGCTAGGAGAGGATCTGGGGCACACAGCCTCTTACCATCAGTGTGGACCCCTACGACAAGGTAATCTCCCATGGCCCGTGCCTGTCGCAGCTGGTTTGAATGCCCATAATGTACCATGTCATAGCTGTGGAAATAAATGGAGGTATCACAAGGAGGGACAGATTTGAGTTAGGGAAGCAGAGTTCCCCTTTTGTAGCCTCTTTGGGGTAACACCCCATGAAGCCTGGAGCTATTAAAAATAACTGAAGATGAGTAGTGAGGGCAGATCAGGGTGAAATGAAAGTTCAGGAAAAAGCCAGGTTGTTCAACAGTTTAGACATGGATGGTTTTAGGAGTCATGACAAAGTCATGTGAAGCCAGAAAAACTCAAGTGTAACAAAGGGCAGGATCCTTATAGCCAAACCTACTATCAGTGTAAGTTTGGGCATGTGACCAAGTCAGGCCTATAAGGAGTTTCAGGATGATCCCCTAAAGAGTAGTACTGTGACTCAAGCTTTCTTAGTTGCTAGATTTCCAAGAGGAACTACATAGTATGTTTATTTCTAGAATTTAAACCTCAATTAATTTTACAGTACATCTTGAGGAAGCTAGGAATCTCGGAGGGGAAGTTGTTATTATTTTGGAGTCTGATCTTGGCATAACTGGGGTATACCATGCCCTTCCTTTCTTCACCAAGAAAGCTTACCCACGGCCTTAGCTAAGGTTCACAATCCAAGACCTAGCCCCAGGGAAGGCTGCATCAAACCCCAAAGAAAGCCAGTTAAAATGTCTCCATGAAAGCAAAGAAGCCTGAACAGGAGAAGTGGGAGTGGGAGGAAAGGGGTAGAAGGATGAGATTAGAAGGGAAGCTGAAGTGGAGTAAGATTGGGGAGTATTAAATACACCCAGAGGAGCAAAGGCTAGTCCCACTGCAAGCCTGGGGAATTTGATCAAACAGAGGCCTTTTCATAAGTAAAGTCCACAGGGTCTGTTCCAGAGTCTACTTAATAACAGAGGCAAAATGGTAGCCTATGGAAAGACCCATTTCTTACTTTCCCTAATCCAATATGAATGAATGGAACCACTGGTTTTGCTTAAAAAACTCTGAATTTAGAAGTGTGGGAGGGCATAGTAAAGGAATATGAAGTACTGATTTGGTTTTGTTCCCAGGGTCTCTAAATTTTTATTAGATATAGAATTTTTTTCAGTTCTTTATTACTGCCATCCACTGACCAGAAACCCCAAACTCTCCACTTACTAAAACACTAGAAAGGTAACTATGGGAAGCAAAAAAAATGAATCAGTTTCCCTATAGGACAGAGCACCTATTATTTGGGTTGTTTTCATACAACTTAGTTTGGGTCCCTGGCAGTGTTCCCAGAATATACTGGGAAGAACAGTGTTAGGACAATGAATCTGGTTCTGATAATTCAGCCATTCTGGGCAAAGGTCAAATACTCACCGACTACATCAGAATATGTCCTGGAATGAAAGACAGCATACCTACCTGGGTGATAACCTAGCTATTCTGTTGTCAACACTATCTTGTTTCAGCATTTCTCTCTATGTACAGAACACTCACTTCTCTAACTGCGACGTGGGTATATTGAATTATAGAAAGGAAAAATGTAATGCAGGCACCTCTGATGTTGAGCAAACCTAATACATACTAAGTGAAATTTATACAGTTTATTACAATTTATGAAACATTTCATATAATCTCATTGGATCCTCACTAAACCCATTTGAGGTTGGTGGTAGCCCAAGGGTTATCTCCATTTTGGAAATGAGGAAACTGAAACAGGTAAGTGACTTTTCCAAAGTTACATAGCTGGCAGAGCTGAAATTTCAGCCCAGGTCTTGATTCCAAATCTAGGGCTCTTTCTACTACCCCAAAGTTGCCTCGGCCTACGAAAATCCAGATTTGTAAAACTGATAAGGGGCAGATTAGTTCTTTAACTGGAGGATGTGATTTCATGTAATCTACATACTGGAGCACAGGGCCTGAATAGCATTTTAAATGGTTAAAATGACAAAAACTGGACTCATACAACTTTTCTGAAACATATGTAACTGCACAATATTAAACATACCACCAGACACATAATAATTTTAGCTATTATACTATCTGAAACAAATGTTGTTTTATATTAGAACAAAAGTAAATAGAGCTTGGTTGGATCTTTCTGGGGGGGAAAAATACAAAAACCTGAATGTCTGAGGGAAACTTTTTGGAATCCTAAAAAGTCCCTCACAATTTTAAATATTCTTAATCTTAATAAATATCAGTATGATGTTTTTTTCTTGTAGTCATCTGATAACAGAGTGCTTAGTGTACTCATAAAAAACTACCAAGTCTGGGACTCTACAAGCCAAGAATTCTCAACTTCCCCAATCACTTTACCACTATCTCCCTTTGGAGAATAAAAGTCAATCTCCTTATTGGAAATATTTTTCTGTATTCACCTGAATCTGAGCAAGTGTGAGGAGCAAAAATTTTATGCACCTCTTGGAAATGCTTCAGAAACAGTAAAGTATCCCATTCGTCCGTGTCACTATATGGGTCAAATTCCTCAAAAAAAAAACCACACACAAGAAAATCAGGCAGCAAAACCAGGTTTCCACCCACACTTTCCCAGCCCAAAACATTCCTTCCTCCCCCGACTAAACCTCAAGTTCAAAGGCCTACAACAAGAAACAATCTCCGCCCTCCATTAGAATATCAAAAGAACCAGTTTATTTTTAAGGAAAGAGCTGCCCCCAAAGCCCCCTCATCCTAGGACGATTAGCACCCGGGCGAAGGAAAAAAAAGCTAATCTTGAGTTTCTCAAGAGAAATTCAATCCCTTGCGACAACAAACTCTTTGTGAATGCCTTTCCCCCTTTTTAAAGTCCTGGGTTCCTGCCTACAACCCTCTCAAGTGCTCCGGAGCAGATGCCGCTGACTCCTTTCCTGGGCTCCCCTACCCAGCTCCGGCGGCTCGCGGCTCCTACCGCCCCGGGCCCAAAGGGTCCCTTGGGGAATGGTTATTGCTATGGAGCTGCGAGAGAAATGGGCAGAATCGTGCTGTCAGCTCCGACGTTTTCTCGCCGAGCTCCGGCGCACATTTCCAGGAAGGGCAGCCCTAAGGGGCCCGGACACACGAACCGAACCTGTCCCGGGCAGCCCGGCACCCCGGCTCCCAAGGGCCCTCCGGTCGGCCGGCCCCTCCCGGCGGACAAGTCCGGAGTTGGCCGGCTGTCCGCACCGATCGTCCGGGCTCCCCCAGGTCGCTACAGGAGCCGGCGCGACAACAGCGCCCGGCAGCCCCGGAGTAGCGGGCTCCGCTGCGTTTAAAGCCCCGCTGCCTCGGGCAGGACCTGGGGCACGTCTCCCGGGGGAGCCGGAGGCATAGGGCGAGGCGGGGCGGGCCGCGGTCCGCAGGACCCGGGGCGACGGTGAGAAAGGACGGACGGTGGGAGGGAAGGGGAGAGAAGGGAGCGGGCGGGAGGAGGCGAGCACAGGTGGGCAGCCGGCCCGGCCGGGGGACGGGCAGGGAGGGCACTCGGGCCGCCCCGCTCTGCCCTCCCCGCCCCACGCTCTCACCAGCCGTCGCACCAGACCCGCACGGTGCGCCTGGTCCCCGGGCCGAGCTTCTCGGAGGAGTCCGCGGTACCGTGTCCGTTTCGGATCATGTCCCGGCGGCGGCAACGGCTCCAGCCCCTCAGCGTCCGGCGTGGCGATCTTCGGACGGACCGACCACCGACACAGCGGCCAGCGCCGGGGATGCCACGGCTCCGGAGCCGCCGCCCCGCCCCCGCGCACGCGCCCACCACCGTCACGTGGGGCTCACCCTGCCGCGCCGGACCAATGGCGAAGCGAGGAGCTCCTGGCCCGACCGCCCCGCCCTCAGTACCCGCAGCAGGCCGCGCCCCTCGGCGTGCTGTCACTCCCTTCGCTTCCACCTATGCGGCAGCCGGGTGGAGGACGCCCCTCGCTCCCCAAGCCCCGCCCCGAGCCCCGCCCCCACGTGTGCCGGCGGCCCGGGAGTGCCCCGGTAGTCGGGAAGTCCTGTGCTCAGGGCGTCCCGAGCCGTGGCGAACCTCGAAGAGGAGGGCCGGTCAGCGCACTCTTCCCCGCCCCTCGGAACTTGGGAGCGGGTTCACCTGAGCCAAGCAGGCCCGCGAGGGTCGGGCAGCTCGTGTCGGGGTGGCACCCGAACGCGCCAGGCTCGGGCTCGCAGCCTCCGGGAGCCGCACTAAAAGTATCATTCCCTTTTTAAGCCTTTACGGGCCCAGCAAGAGTCTTAGGGTATTGAAAAGGGTGTCACACGTACAGGTTAAGGCAGTGTCTTCACCTAGCTAATGATGAAAAAATAACCACACGGACCAAAATAATGAAGGTACTGCAGAGGACTTTAATTGAAAAAATGAAAGGATCTGCTTAGAGATTTTTGAGAGGTCAAAGCCACCCTATTACTGTATGCTCAAATACAGAAAAGGATACTTATAGTTAGCAACATTTTTAGTAACAAGTGGTACAAATACAGTTCAGGGCCCTGGGAGCAGTCTGGTGAACTGAGGTAAAGGCAGCTGTGTATTTCCTCATGGCCAGCCAGATGCGAAATATCACCAAGTATTTTATCTTGCAGAAAATTATTAGTCTGCCACTTCCTCATTCAGGGACTAGATGACCTAGAGATGTCATCTATAGACCCAAATTCATGATTGGGTGCAGTTTGTAGCACAAAAAGTTGTACAAAGAGCTAGGAGATAGGCTTTCAAGGGGAAAAAAACCCCCAGATAAATTACTAAAAATCCCAGTACAAAAATTTCATCCATTATTCCCTTAGCAGTCAACATGGAGGTTAACTTCACCTTTCATGGTGACTTTTGACCCCTGAATAAGATTTCCTGAAGTTATTTTAAAAGTGCCAACTTTCTATTTCCTATAGGCATGGGGTTACACTTTTTTTCTTTTTGTGCCTTTGGTGCAACCCCTGCCAAACCAGCCACCTGAGAATGGCACTGAGCTGAGTGGAGCCCCTTGCTCCTTACTATCCCTGGACTGAGTCTCTCCTGCACTCTGTGGAGGCACCAATGGCTTTCGGCTGTGACTGCCTTCTTCATTGGCACGGAGGGGAGTAGCCAGAGAGAAGATGGGATCTTGCCACCTACGAAAAGGGAGAAAGGTATATTAGGTCCCACTCAAGGCAAGCACTTGAATCTGGCTCAGATAAACCATTGTCAGAAGTAGTAATTCGCTCTTGCTACTTGGAGATAATCACTTTTTAATCTGCCTCCCTCACCTACCAAAACCAAAAACTCATTAATTTATCATAATGGGAGGGAAAACCAGTCTGGAAAGTACAGCTCATTAAATATATTCTAAAGAAATTAATTTACTCAAATTAAGCACCTGATGTTAAGTGTTGAAGGAGTTACTAAGTTTAGATATGATTCCATTTCTTACAATATGAGAAGGGTATAAAATAACTGTATTATACAACAAACAAAAATGCATTAGAGATGTAAAACAAAATGTCATGTCAAGTTCAAAGGTGGAAAGAGCTTCAAAGAGTAAGTTACATTTGAGTTCGGCTTTAAAGGATGGTCTCACATTATGTCTGCATTGTAAACTTAGTTCATGCGGAATATCTTTGTGTATGACACTGTGGTGATTGCAACAAGTTCCAGGGCATTATGAGAGATGCAGAGCAAGGTACTCCTCATGTTGAGTAGATCACCAGATTATAAAATCTGTAATCACCAAAAATATTTCAGCCTAATGCCTACAGTTAAGGCTATGATATGTAGTTGAAAGACCAGTCTATAAAACTGATTAGCATATTACTGAATGGCACAAATTACATAATGTACTAATCAGTATGACTAATGTACAGTATATATGCACTGATTAGTGCATTCTGTAATAACTACCAATCAGTAATGGATTAATCAGTATGTATTATACTATATACTGTACATATCAATCATACTAGTTAGTACATTATCGATTAGCACATATTGCTAATACATGAGTTCTAATGGCCGGCTGTTCACATCTGAATGCATGTCTTAAGTCTTAATAGGCATTCTTCATCCATTTAACTTTTTCCTCTGTGGATAGTTAGACTGAACTGTTGAGTGGTTATAATAGATCTTATTTACGAGGCTCTCCTATATCAGCTCTGCTTATGCTCCCTACAATAGGAGCATCTGGAGTATCGTAGTTTATATATGTTATAAAATATATTTTATAATTCATTTACAGACCAGTCCTCTCCCACTACTGTATATTAATAAGGTTTTGCTTTATTCAGTAATTTCTACTTTGTGAGGATATTTATGAGGAAAGTGTCAGAAAAATAATTGCCTTACAGTAATCCAATGATTTATTACTTCTGCTTCTCTGTTGGCAGTTTAGTCTGTCTTTGATTGAGGATTGACACTAAAAGATGAACCATGTACTGGGCTCAGAATTGACAAAAAGAAGGGGTTAGACTGCCTTTGGGAAATAGGGCAGTTTTAAAAAAAAAAACAATACTCTTTTGGTAATACTATATGTCTTTGAACCATGGGATATCAGTCCCCAAAGTATTAAAGTTATGTTTCCCAAAAGGCACTGGTGAATGTGAGTAGGCTATAGCACATTAACAAGGAACAACTGCATAATAATAAAGAAGATATTGTCAGAGAATGTACTACTGGAAAAGAAGATGGGTTGGATTACAAGAAGAGGGATAACTAATAAGTAGCTTGTGTACTCCACTGATGCCTACACTATGTGAAGGGATCCAGAGGAAGGCCCTCAGCATGCTAAGCAGACCAAGAATAGGATAGTATAGAGAAAAAAGCATAGGATGAATTTGTGATCTGCACCAATACAGGCCCTGCATCGATGTGATCATATATCCATCAAAGTACAAAAGTTTATAAACTAAGATCTAAATAGATATTAATAAAATATATTGTTTTTTAAAATGCAATTCATATTACATAATACCTAACATTACATAACACCAACAACAAATGTCCTTTAAACACAAAAATTACCAGGTTCAGAGATTGAAGAATCACTGATAACTAAAATTCTTTACTTAAAAAAGCTAATGATTTGGAAATGTTCTCCTCTTGATTAAAAGAAAAAAAATCAAGAGAAATAATCAATGTTTTATAATAAAACTGGGCTATTTGATTAAAGTTTGCAGAACTACAAACATAACAGCCCTTCTAAACCAACTTTTTTGTTTTTACTTCCCCCAAATAAAACTATTATTTCTACTAGCAGAAGACATGGAGAATACTGGTACATAAAAATTAACCAGAGGACAAATTATCCAAAATTTATCTAAAACTTCAAGCTAAATTTCAGTCAACTGCAACTAGCCTTAGAAACAATTCCATCAGATGCTCTTATACCTGGGCCACTTCCTTAGCTTTAAATCAGCCTTACCACTTCATTAATAACTAGGCTGCAAGGAGAGAACAGCAGGAGTTTTGCAGAGGTACAGAAACAAATTTTTAAGGACAGTTTTTAAACTAACATGATGAATTTATTATATGCAAGTTATTAATAGTAAAGATTTGGTATTTTATATACAATTCCCCTCTTCTGTACTTTGTATGAGGAAATGCTCATGTTAATTAGTGTTTAAGTACAGAATAAAAAATTCAGTATGCAAAGGGAGGCAACCATGTCCATTTGGACACATAAAACAGGCAAGGGAACCGGAGGCTGCCTAGCTCAGGCCAGAGACCTTGGTCCTAATCACACCACTCACCTATTGTAGGGGGGGATCTCAAGACCCAGTTCATCCATTAGCAGTTGCATGACATCATCGCATTTCCCATGAAGTTTTAAGGCAGCCAGGTCATCTTTTGGTGTCCACTAGAACAAAGGGGAAAAGAAACACGAATGCATTTTCTAACAGCATATAGGTATTGACATCTGCTGGCTCAGAGCTGATGAGTGATATCTGTTGATTTCTCACAACGGGCTAAGTTTAGTACTAGGTACTGTGTGGGAGAGGTGAAGGGTAACTTGAAGGAGTTACTAAAATTGAGACCCATTAGTGGTTCCAGCTCAGGGTCACACTTTTCCAATGCCTAGAATGCTGGAATCCTCTCTCCCTCCTTTCCTACCACCCCCACCCTAATCTCTGACTTCTGATAGCTTATTTAGCATTTGAAACCCAACTCAGAAGCTACTTCCTGCATTAAACCTGATCCTAGCCCCAAATTCTAAGCTGGAAATGATTCCTCTATCATCTGATCTTATAGTACTTTATCTTTTTCTTGTGTATTTATATTCCTATTTGTGTACTTAGGAACATTTATCTTCCATACCAGCATGTAAACTCTAAGAATAGACTATGTTATTTATATTTGTATTTCTTCCTGTGCCTGGCACATACTCATAGTGCGTTAAACATATTAGATGCTTAATAAGTGATGTTTTGGAGTAAATAAATGGCTACATCCTTCTCCTACTACTAACCTCACCATCATCATTCCACATTCCTATTTAATTCAGTATTCTCATTCCCCCAAACCAGATATATGAGGTAGATGCTTCCAGATACTTTTCAATTTTCTCTAATTACCTGTAAGTTTACAATGTAGAGTTTAGGCCGCCGGCTAGGGGGTTTAGTCATACACCAGAGACGTGGATATTTCTTCAGTACCTATTGGGATCCAAACAAACAACACTATAGAAAGTTGAGATTTGATTGAGCCTAAATGTTGGGAGGGAAAGGAATAACAAATTATTGAAATCGAATCTGCTCATTACTTTTCTCATCTAGTACCTTTAAGCTGGATCCCAAACACAGAATTGTGTCTGCTTTGCTTGCTGCCTCAGTTGCTGCTTCCCAGTTCAGAGGCTGCCCCAAAATCCCCCTTTCACCAAAGTGCACAATGGTATCTCGAAGCTGTGACCCACACTTATGACAGGTCCGGCCTGTCTGGTGTCTGTGCAAGGCTGTTCGCTCTGTCACATCAAATATCCTCAAGTATTCTCGGTTCGGAGTGCAGGAGGTGCAGACCTGAGGAGAGAGGAGGCCCCATGAGCCAGAGTTCAGCGTGGTCTTCCTCAAAGTCTCCCAAGTCCCAACCATGGCTGCTCACCTCAATGTACATGTTCCCATGAAGTTCTGAAATTGCTGAGCGGGGCAATCCACTCCGTAAGTGGAGTCCATCACAGTTCTGGGATACTACATGCTGCACCTTTAGGGGAAAAACATGGGTGGAAAGACACCAGGATGTGCTGAGGAATCTTCCCAACTCCGCTTAAGGTCGGCACAGCAAAGATCTCCCAAAACCAGGTCCTAGGGCAACATCAATCTTGCCAAAAGCCTCAGGATGTGAAGGGAAGTGTGGCCAAACTATAAGCAGGATTGAGTCCAAGCAGGAATTGGATAAGATACCTAAGAAAGTCCTCAGAAAGGCTTAGGCGAATTGTTTTAGTAATACTGTTAGGGCTTTGGGAGGTAGCTGGTGTATCTCACCAGAATGTTGAACCAAAACAATGACCAACCTGAAGCTGCCTTCCAGTGTCATAAGCCATTAGAGGAATCAGTGTTCCATCTGCTTTCCCTCATAACCATTGAAGATTCTCAAGGTTTTAGGTTAAGAGCTAGGAGTTAACACAGTGCCTTAGGGGAAAGCTATTTTGAGTTATTACATCTAATTTCCCTAAAGGCTCAGACAGATTCACTCCTGCTTTCTTGCAACTGAAATTGTTGAACAGATACACTTGAGCAAAGTCAAAAGAGCCTCTTCTAGAATTATTGTGGCTCCTGAAATCCACGGAACAAGTAAAAAAAAGACAGAGGGGTGCTGTTAGTGCTTCAAGTCTTAAACATTTCAGATATCCTAGTAAAAAGGTCTCCTCTGAATAAGTCATTTAGGCCTGGAGATGCCCAGCTCACCCTGCTAGCCAGGCAACCAAGAGGATGACTGAACCAGCACAAACCTGGGCTAAACCCATCAAGGAGGGCTCTTCAAAAGGGTGAATCAAGATGTTTTGGAACGATGGAGAAGAAACAAAAAAAAAGTTAGGTCCTCTCCTTCAGGCCCTGGAAAGTAGAAGTGCTAGAGACCCTGGACTCTTACCAGCTTCTGCTCATGTAAGCGGGCGATGCTCATGTGGGTGAGGGTGGGCTCCGCCTCACTCAGATCGGCAGCACTGCCAGATGGAAGGGAAAAAGGGAAAGGTGAGGAGGAGCTGCCAAGTTCAGGTTCACACTACATCTGACATCCCTCCATCTCACAGGGAAGGCCTCTGTAGCCTGCCTAGGAGGTAGAACAGGGGTAGAGAATTAACTTCTGCATTATACTTGCTTACCTAATGCTCCTCCCTTTCTGAAGCAGTGTCCACACTCCATTAGGGCCCCGATAATCTGGGATGGAAGCTGCCTGCATGGCCAGGAAATACATGAAAAAAAAGACAAGCATGAGGAAGGGCGTCAACTAAGTTATTGGCAGAACTCCAAGAATAGGCAGCAAAAATGATATTGCTGCTACAAAGTCATTATACAATTCTATACACACACTCAACATTTTGAGATTAAGGATTTTTTCATGCTTTCCATTTTCATCTCTAGTACCTAACACATAGTAGGTGGTTGATAAATGCTTGTTGACTGATGTCTTCAACTACTGAATCAGGGTCAATGGTGCTTTATGAATCCCTAAGCGGGGGAAGATTGTGCTGTTCAAATTCTTACTACCAGATACATTTTCGTTCAAGTAGTTTCTATCCCCAGGGTTGTTTTAAGAATCAAATGAGACAGGATTTGTAAAGCACTTAGCAACTTTTTAACGCACTATGTAAATATTAGCTATTATTATTGTTGTACTTCTAAACAGACACTTTTGACCTACCAAGATAGAATGAAAACTGACTAAATTTTCAGACCTTCTAAACTAACCCAAACTAGACATCTTAGGGTATAGGATACTGGAAGGAAAAGAGAATCATCTGGTTCTTGAGCTAGATTTAATTTGATCTTTGAGGAAGCTATTCATTTCCACACTGCTGCTAAAGCCTGAGATGCTGAGGTAGCACAGCAGATAGAGTCTGGGACTGGAGTTAGGAAGACCTGAGTTCAAATCCGGCTTCAGACACTTACTGTGTGACCCTGGGCAAGTCATTTATCCCTGTTTGCCTCAGTTTCCTCATCTGTAAAATGAGCTAGAGAAGGAAATAGCAAACCACTCCAATATCTTTGCCAAGAAAATCTCAAATGGGGTCATTAAGAATCATACACAACTGAAAAACAACAAAGCTGTAGCCTAGATAGTAATTTATGTTATGGTAGGTAGCTCTGGTTCTCCCAGTGTAGAAATTCTAAACCATTAACACTCAAGACTCCCACTGCATTCAGCCCTCTCATGTGCCACTTAACAGTGCTTCAAGGACTCTTATTACTGTATTAAATATTAATGGGACTGCAGGGAACATAACAGTCAGGGGACTCTTCTGGTTATCTGTGATAACAAAAGTTGTTTGATTCACAGAAGCATCAGTACTAAAAGCAGCTGGAGAGATGTGAACAAGTCAGTAAGCTAATAAACATTTCAAAAGACAGTGTATAGTAAGTGACCATCTGTAACAAGGTACGATTTCCAACCTGACTAAAAGTGTCCTCCATATATATATATTTTCCCCCCTCCTTATTCAATGTCTCTTTTTAGTGGAAAATCTAAGATTTTTTTTCCATCCTTGGGGAAAGAATGCTGAAGAGTAAGCCAGAGCAGATGTTCCTTTTATTGAATCATACTTTAGAATGTGGAAGAGAGGCAATTCTAGTGACTGGGGATTTGGGAAACTGGGTTCCAGTACCATCTGTGCCACTGTACAACTCTAACCAAGTCATTTTAACTTCTCTGGGCAGGTTTTCTTACCAATAAAATGAAAAAGATGGGAAACTGAACTAGGTGATGACAGTTCTCAACATTCTACATTGTCACTTTCCTTCTCCTTTTCCCTAAGGGTTTAAACCTTATTATAGGATTTCAGACTGTGTGAGCTCTCTAAAAGCCTTTGTTTTTTGCCTTTTTCTGTATTTCCAATTACTTAGCACAGAATTTAAGATCTAGTAGGTGCTTCATAAATACTAGTTTGGGTATTTGTTTTAATTTACTAAATTCAATACAAACATTTAAAAATCTATTATGCAAGGTACTATGCTAAATACTGAAGCTTCAGATTCTCTTAGTTATGAGCTCAATATTATATATTGTTCTAAAGCAATAAGCTGCTTTTTGACTGTAATTTTTAGCTGATTTTATGTGGATTCCCTTAGGTAAAAAAGTTCCTACACCTAGGATAAACTAATGGTCCCCAGGGGGCACCATCCCCAAACCTACCAACCCATCCAAGTTACTCTAAGGAGATTTCCAGGGCCAATAGACTCAGAGCAGCTCTTCCTGAAAGGATTCTCAGTCAGGTTAACCCCAAAGAACATAACAATGTCACTCCTTTCCCTACCGTGCTAATTCCGGCTCCTGTGTAGATGACCAAATACTTGGCATTTTGGACAGCTACAGCCAACTCCCTGACTTTCCTCCTTAGTTCCCCTGGGTCATCACACACCTGAGGAGACACAAGAAAGGTGGTCAAAACCCCCCCACCCCTCCCAGGACAAAACATCGAGGACCAAGGAGCCGCAAATGATTTCCAGACCAGAGGGTCGTCAGAGCCTCTTTTGTCCATTCCAGAGGGAGATGTTTTTTTTTCTTTCTTTTCTCAAGTGGGAGCTGATCTTTCTCCCAGCGTCCCTCCCCACAGAAGCATGTCCTCAACTTAGAGAAAAAAAGGCTCTTGGAGCCTCCCAGCAGCGGCACTTCGGAAGGAGCCGGGGAGCGGCGGGCGAGGTCCCCAGGCTCCGGGGGCCTCGAGGTGGTATCTCGGCGCCCTCGACTCCGGGGTGGCCAGGAGAGGGCTGCGGAGCCTCGAGGGGCCAGGGCCGGGGTCAGAGGTCGGGGTGCGTCGGGGTCAGGGGGCAAGGCAAACAGGGCCGGAAGCGCGGCGCGCACTCGCCTCCTGCTGCCGCCTCTTCAGGCCCTCCCGGCGGCGGCTCCGGCCCTGCAGCTCCTTCACCAGCTCTTCGCTCTCGGCCAGCAGCCGGCACTCCTCGGCGCTCCGCTCCGCCGCCGCCTTCTTCAGGATCCGGGACACCTGCGGGGGGAGGGGGCCCCGACGGCCGTGAGGGGGAGCGGGGCCGAGCCGCGCGCTCCTCAGGGGACGCCCCAGGCCGTCCCCGGCCTACCTGGCGGAGCCGGTTCCGCTGCTGCTCCTCCCGCAGGATCTTGTCCCTTTCGGCCGCTTTCCGTTCGGAGCGGCTCAGGCCGCCGGCGGCCATCGCTCCCCTAGGCAACCGGCCGCGGCCGCTTCCGCCCCGAAGTGAGCTGCGCGCTTGCGCAGCGGAGCCTCCTGGCCCCGCCCCTCGCTCCTCCCCGTTCCACCGGGCGCTGCCCCTCCCTCCCTCCCCGGCGCGCCACCGAAGAGGTAGGCAGGCGGTGGTCTCTTTAAAAGGTTTTTATTGATCATATACAAAATAAAGAAAACCTTATATATCACAAACATACACTATATACAGCAATAAATACCCGGGGGGCCCGGCCCCGTGCCGCCCCGCCTGGACAATAATTTAGCAATAAATACTGAGCGGGGTTGGGGGAAGAGGCACCCGGAGGTCGACCCTGGCTGCCCCGGACTCCCCGACCCGTACCCAGACCCCAGCCTTGCTCGCTTCAAATCTGTAAAAAACCCCAAAGCATGTTCCAAGGTGGCTCGCCTACCTATACCCGCTCCTAGGGGCTTCGGCCCCAGGCAGAAGCCCTTTCTCAAGGCTGCCTCCTCTACCCCCAACCCCAACCCACTCAAGGCCAAGCGCAGGGAAGCAGCAGAGCCTGGCATACCGGGGCAGTCTTTGTCTGGCTGCTGTAAGTGCTCTGCCCCCATTCCCATTTGGTAAAGGCTTAAGAGCAGGGCCCGCTGAGGGGACGGGAGGAAGGGATGAGGCTGTGGGGCAAAGTCTCCTCTAACGTGCCAAATAGGGATCACAGCACCCAGGATGGGAATCGCCCACCTTGGGAAAGGCTTCATTGAGGACTCACAGACCCCCTCCCTCCCCTCTTCCACCGTTCCCAGCCAACCCAACTTGGTCTCCTGGAGTTTTGGGTGGCTGTGGCTGCTGCAAAGATGGGATGGGGATTTAGATACTTGGCAAACACAAATGAGCACACACCCAGACACAGGCAGACAAGCAAAGGACAAGTGGAAAGCTGTCTAGTGCACAACCCGGCCCCACCTTTCCCACCATGGGCTTTCCTCTGGACCCATCTCTTCGGGGTCTTAGCTGCACCCTTAGTAATCTCCATCTACTTACTCCCAAACCACTGGAAACTGACAGGAAAGGAAGAAGGAGCCATAAACTATTATTCAGTGGCTTCTGGGGAGAAAAATCGTTAATGTGTCAGTTCCTTCCAACAAACCACAGTCTAAAAAAGTAACTCAAAAAGTCTCAGTGCGGAAACAGCGCTGCAGGCTGAGGCCTCCTGCTCCCCAGCCTGTGGAAGGGGAGCTTTGGCCATCCCTGACTGCCACTGAGGAGCTCTCCAACATGATCTTACCTCCCATAGCACTCTGTGGCAAACAAAGCCATAGAGCCACACACTGGGAAAACGCAAGCAAACTACTACTAGACATTTCTGAATCATGAATAATAATAGTGATGATAGTTAAACTGAAAAACAGACTGTCAAGACTTGGAGGCGGGGGCTGGGAAGAATCTAAGTCTCCAGGAAGCATCATGCACCGCACACCACACATAGAGGTCACATTTCTACACAAATGACAACACATCCCCTGGAATAGCAGCAGCCAGTGGCCCTTGGAGCCTATCTCTTCTGGAGTTAGGGTCCCCTCATTCAAGAATGAACCTGTTCTTCCCACAGATTAATTTAGAGGCTTGCTGTGAGCCACCTAAAGTGGGCTGAGAGGGGTTTAGAGCAGGGTTAGGAGAAATACACATCATGGGATTACTTTGCAGGTGAGTTTGGAAGAACTGGCCCCACATGAAGCCCTTGATTCCTTGTCAAAAAAGTCAAAGGAGAAAGAAAAGGAACACAACACCCTCATAGCAGTTTGAACAAATGAGGACCAGGAAACACAAAATACCCACATGTGGAAATATTATCTACTCTAGAGAAACCAAGGTGATGGACAAGGAGCACCCATGAAACAGGGAGATCCTTCAAGTCTAGCTGGGATGGGAGTGGACAAACTCCCTTCAATCTGGGGAAACCATTTCCCCAGATGTGTCAAAAGAAAGGAAGCATGAATATCTTGATATCTCACAACTCCAGAAACAGCAGCACTAGACAGGACACTAGGACTCTGGTTTGGGCTCGAACATGCAGAAGAAGCCTCTTATCCCCTCAATGGGGATTAAAAATCCACAGTCTTACAGAACTCACTCCCTGGGAGTTCTGCACACATCATTCTCCCTGCCTCATAAGGTCCTTCTTCAGTGCCCAAGCTGAGAGGTCCAGAGTACTATTCAGATACAGCCCTACAGCTAAGGATAAAACTGGCAACTGCATTTAAAAAAAAAAAAAGTCAGTCCCTGCCCCCACCTGGCATAATGTAGTGGAAGGAATGCTGGACTAGAGTCAGGAAGACATGGGTTTAAATCCTGCCTCAGGCACTTACTAGTTGTGTGACCATGGGCAGGTTATTTAACTTCTCTGGGTCTCACTTTCCTCATCTGCAAAATGAGAGGGTTGGATAGGATGACCCCTGAGGTCCTAGTCAACTCTAAATCTGTAAGCCTATTCAATTTTCCTCCCTTGTCCCTCCAAGTCAGGTCTACACTAGACCAAAAACTCTCTTTTGGGTACCCTAAGTCATTCTTTGATCCTGCTGACAGCCAATGTGAGCTGTCCAATAGTGTGGAAGAAAGCAGACCAACACAGGTTCACTTAGAAGTTACTTGGATCAAAGCTGGTGAATTTTTCCCTGGCCCAGTTTACAATGTGCAAGTTTCTGAGTAAACATAGCCAGGAAGGGTAATTCAACCTTTCCCTCCCTGCAAGGGATATCTTCCTCCTCCCCCAATCCTACCTCCATCTCAAGGAACAGTCTAGCCACACTATTATATAGATATGATGCCTTCAATAAGAACCACCTTTCATCCTGAATCTAGTTTAAATAGTAAGGTGGTAAGCTTTGCACTTTTACTGGTTCTTCTCTTACCCCATACATTCCAGAGGGAACCTGGGGGGTCTAGCTTAGTTTGGGGTACTCAAACAACCCAATGGGAAAAGGTAGACAATGCCAGTATTGCCAGAGTTAGGGCTAACTGCCCTCCTTCAAGTGGGTATTTATATAACTGAGCAATCCAGTTATTGCTCAGTTGCCCTATCCAGACTTGTCCCTTTTGGACATATCATTAACAAGAGCTTGCAGAGCCAGGATAGGGGAACCAGCTAGCTCTGTTGGTGAGGCCAAGACAGGGTATTTGGCTCAATTCCAAGAGGGAGAATTCTCTGAAAGCTGAGTGGCCAATCTCTGGAAGACAAAAAGACCAAAAAAGGAGAAGAAGGATTCAGGTCAAAAAGCTGCCAAGATGTTTGAAGGTGTTGGCATGGGTTGGAGAGAGTAGATGGAAGAAGGAACTAGACAGAGCACGAAAGATTGTACGGCATCAGGTGAGAGGTCTCACCAGGCCACCCAAAGAAGGTAGAGGTGAGGAAATGTGTTGTTTTACATACCTCCATACCACAGAACTGGAGGGAATATATATATACAAATACTGCTGATGCAACCTCACCAACATTGATGCCATTCTAGGATAAATATGGGATAACTTCCTGCCCCAGATTCAAGTTCTGACATGTATGGCCACAGGGCTTCAGCCCAAAGCTTCATGTTTTCATATGAAGTCTAGGAATAAAGTAAGTGGCCATATTGGATACCAATTACAGTTTTCATCATGTCAGGGAAATAATGAGGAAGACAGCCAGGAAGGACAGTTAACCTATACCCAAATTTATACCTATGGCAACTCCTTGGTCCCTGAAAGTCTACCACCCCAGGATACTGGGAGGAAAATGTGGAAGCTGCAAGGATGACTGCCTGTGCAGACAGCCTCTGAAGCCACCTCTTCTGCCATGGGCCGTCACAGGACCAAAGCATAAAGGAAAAAAGCCAAGGTGTCTATTCATGAGTGATGAGAATGGTCCAGCCCTACATCTCACCAACATGATACATCCCATCCAAAGTCAAAGCCAAATTCTTGCCGGCCCTAGAGAGTGTTTATTCTGGCCTTTGGTGTTTTGCCAATGGGGGACTAGGATGGGAGGGAAGGAAAGGAGGCAGAAAAAGGGGAGATTGGGTAAGCACAGATCCTGCATCCTCCATATAAGTGCTGCACTAGAAGCTCTGGACAGCCTGTGCTGGGAATCCAGAAAAAAGCCAAAGCGAAAACAAATCCAAAAAACAAACACGGAAAGAACAGACACAAGAGTGACACCCACATGTCAAAGGTCACCAGAAGCACCAGCACGCTACCGCCGCACAAGACCTCACCAGGCACGGACGACACCACGGCCACCGGCAAAGAGACGGAAGCAGAAAGGGCAAAAGAGTAAGTCACTTTTGGTACAATTGCAAAAGAGATATCAAAGGACGTTAGGACTCGCCTTCTGGTCGGTTTTGCGGTTAGGCTTTTTTTTTTCTTTTTCTTTTTTTTAAACTAAGTTTTATAAATAATGTCTGATAACTCTGTGTTTATAAAAACTAAACTCCAACAGCCACAGAGAATTGTCCAAAGAAAGGATTTACAACAAAGGATTTTTTTCCCCAAGTTCCTCTCTCTTTTTTAAATTAACAAAGTTTCTAGGATACCTTTTTTTTTTTAACCTTTTCCATTTCTATGGTCAAATACTCCTCCTATTCTGTGTTTTTAAAAAGACAGTTTTATAAATACTCTGCAGCTTTTTCTTCTTTAGTCTTTAAACGTATATAATTTAATAGCTTCTTCAAAGGAACTTTTCTCTTTTAAATAAAGGACCATTTAACCACACAAATAGGTTGTGTAAACAGTGACACAGGACCCATTGCTAAGACACACTGTACACACCCTTCAAATACGCTCACAACTAGTGATTTTGGTCTTGTTCAGTGCAACGTGTCAGGCACAAAAGCTGTGGCTATCAGCTCACAGCCACCATATGACACCCCATCTTCCCCCCAGGACCTCCCAGCACCTCCCCCACCAACCAGGGAAGCACCACTTCATGCTCCCAGTCTCACTAGGACATTCTGCACTTTCCCCATTAAACAAGGCCTGTCTGTCCCCACCACGAGGAGCTATTCACCTTGGGTTTGTCTATAACAAACCACTCTAGACCGAACAGTTCCCAAGGTGGAAGTTCCGTAGCTCCTGACACTAGGGGTAGTGAGGACAGCAATCTGAAGTCTGGGAGGCAACCTGGGGCTCAAGAAGGGACAGGTCCCATCCTCCCAAACCGGAACCTCCCCTCCTCAGAGACAAAGGCGTCCTAGCACACACTCTCTCTATGCCAACAGGGCACATTGGGACTCCATGTCCACATGGCCTTGGTACCCAGAGGAAGAAAGGGGGCCACCCCATGTCACCGCCACACCGACCAATCCCAATGCACAAGACACATGACGATAATGATGAAATCAAAGGGGGCTCAGCCCGGCACCCCCGGGGTGGGAGGTTGTGCTTTGCAGGGAAGAGGTGGGAGAAGAGAAGAAGGAAGAGAGGTGGGGACAGGGCCGTTGAAACTGCCTTGTGCCTAACCACCCCACATATACCCGCCGCCGCCGGGGGAGCATACACACACGTGTCACTACGACCGGGCGTCCGTTTTCGACTTCACTATTGTGATGACACTGGTGGCAGCCACTTTGCCAGGGACAAGGGGCCCCATGCTGGCAGTGATGGGGCCCCGGGCTGGGGTCACGGGGCTTCGAGCCACCGTCCTCGCAAAGTTCTGCAGTGCCTCATACTTGGATCGGAGGGCATCCAGCTCCAGCTTCATGCTGGCATTCTCAGAGGCCAGCTTCTCCACCTCCTGCTGCAGCTCTGCCTTCTGCTTCTCCAGCTCTTCCTTCTGGGTGACCCTCTTCACTCGGCAGCTAGCAGCATAGCCTCGGTTTTTAAGTGTGCGCCGACGCTGCTTCAGCTGAATGATCTCCTCCTTTGAAAGGCCCCGAAGGTGCTGGTTCAGCTCTCGTACAGACATTGTTACCAGCTCCTCATCTGTCAGGCTGGTGCCATTTTCACCTGGCTCCCTCTTCACCTAGTGGGGTAATTAAAAAAGGTACAAGTCATTAGCCTCAGGAACTCATTCCCCACCATAAGACACAAACCACATGCTGTTCACCCTCACATTTTGCTCCTTGCCCTTCTACCACTCACCTTCAAGGCCTTATTTCCTTTACTGGGGGTCGTCATAACCTGGGAGCCACGACAGTTACTCTCTGTAAGGAAGAACAGTTTCAGAGTTAAGGGCTAATTCTAAGACCCTTCCTTCCAGCAAAGAGAGAACAACTTAACTCTCTCTGTTCAGCTGACCCCATCAAACCACAGTTGTTCCCCTTTTCCCTGACCCATTTAGATAGGTTTATATTGCTATGATTTCTAAGATCTATTCTACATCTACAAATTCTTACGCCCACACCACAGTTTCCTATTCCTCAAACTCAGGCTACTTCCTTACTACCATTATTAGTTCAGTTCCCAAAACACCTGAGCCTGAGATAAAGTCCACACACCAGAGCAGATCTCTGTTTTGCTCCTCTAAAATGGTGCTGGCCCTCTGCTCTTCCCCTTTGGGCATCGGGGCTGGGGCCAGGGCCAGAAAGGTTAGATGGGTATAGAAGGAGTGAGAGAAGACAGATCAAAGAGAAAACAAGAGAAGTGGAGGTAGAGATTAGGAGGAAAGAGATCGGGGAGGGGCTAGCCTAGAAGGAAGCCAGGAGCTTTAAAAATAACTTGGCAGCCTCAGAGAGCGGCTGTTCTTAGCGAGTCATGCTGACTCAGCACATCACTTTGCTCTCCCTCACCCACTTTGGCAATCTCAAAGTCCAATTAGCCAGCAAGGCCCAAGAGACCCAGACAGCCTGAGCCCATAAGCCTGGGTCCATATGTTAGGGAACAGAACATCAGTCAGCAAAAGGCAACCTCTTCCTGATAGTTGAATGAAGGAATACACACTTGAGTTCACCCCCTAAACACCTCTCCTACTCCACTGAAGGTTGGCTCCTGAAGGTGAGAAGGGATATGGGAAGAAAGCCCTGTCTTTGAGATCCTGTTTTAGCATTGAATAACCACATCAGTTGCCCATACCAAATTCTATTTGTTTTTCAGGGAAGTGGAAATTGGAAGTTTTTTTACTATAGTCTTTGAAGAAAGTAAACTTTGGACAGAGTTTAGTATAAAGATGATCCCTGACTCCACTGGTCTCACAAGACCATAGATTCAGAACTAGTAGGGGCCTCAGAAGTCATCTAGTCCTTACTTAAACATGAAGAAATTGAGGCCCAGAGAACTTGAAAGGTGCTTTTGCCTAGGGTATCATAGATAGTATAAATTTTTTTTGTATCAACTTTTGTACTGTGCCACACTGCCTGCCAATCTTCGGCTACCTTCCAGCAGATGCCTCTTTGCCCATCTGCCAGGCCCTATTTGTTCATGGGGTAATAGTCCTGGTTCCTGTGGCTTTGGGTTGCAGAATCTTAGAGTTCCCACTTCCCACACACAGTTTCACTGCAACCAGGCTATTTCACAAGGCCCACCTAGCACTAACCACTCAGGGGCCCCGCTTGGATGCAGGCAAGCCAAAGGCTGGGCCATTTGGGTTACTAATTACTTTCTGAATAGAATCTGCTGCACATTCATGCCTGACTCCTGCTGGGAATAAATTTCCCACAGTGCCAAAGAACACAGCAAATAGATCACAGGCAAAAGAACTAACACCAAATAGTCTGTCATTTGACAGCCTTTTTCAATACTAAGACTTTTTTTCTTTTAAGAGAGAACCTAGGCATTTTTATTTTTTACTACCATGCCTCAGCATGCCTTGACTCCTCCCCACCATAATAGTACAAACATCTTGCACCTCCATCAAGATTTATACTTTTTAAAGCGTTTTCCCATTTATTATCTCCCTCTAGCATACAGAACACCTTGGACTTGTCTGAAAGTTCTTAGGTAATCCAAAATTCAAGTCTTTACCCACTCTCCTCTTCCCAACCTTCATACCAATCCCTAACCCCAAGCTCTACTCAGGGATGATGAATAGTTCAGACTTAACAAGGGCAAGAAGGTAATACAAGAGATATTAATTTCCATGAAAGTTTTTTAATTTTAAGGGATAACAGTCTACATGTTCAGGTCAGGGAAGCTCTTAGTCTAAGGACGGAGTTTCAATGGGAAGAGATTGGGTTACGGAAAGGGATGTGTGTAGGGAAACAAAAAAAGGCATACCAGGACTGATTAGGCATTCATTCTACACTGAAACTACTTTGGGGTCACAGGAGAAACACATAACTAGGACAGGGAGAAAAGCTCCTTGGACAAAGACACCTGGTTAAGGACACGTGTCAATCAGACAAAGCTCCTGGATTCACAGCCAGAATCAGGCCTGCCTCAGGACTGATAGGAGTTGCAGAACAAGGTCAAAGGACAGAGAGATGCAGAATCAGGATTCCGAGACCCATATTGGTGAATTATTTCTTTGATGGAAACATGGAATATCTTAAAGCTCCAAGGGAACCTTGATCCTATAGTCAACACAGGTCCTTTCTGGAAATGCTGGCCCATGATCCAGGACCCACATAACTGGATGAAAATAAGGCCTCCTAAGTTTTCCCCTGCACACAATGAGGCCACATTCCTAACTGAAAGACAGTACAGACTGAACTTCCTGAGAAGTAAAAAAGACCAGTTTTGGAAGCTGTCCCTAGTACTTCCCACAAAGGGGGCCAAAGTCAGGAACCCTTAGATACACTTAGTAGCAAAACCCTCTCTCCATGACTGCTCAGCACAATGATGACTCCTTGAAGAAAGATCACACTGAAAAAATGCCGAGTGTGACGGCTGGGAGCAGAAAAGTGCCTCCTCAACAGATTTCACCCTAGCACAGAAGGCCTGAACTCAGCACAAGTACAGCCAATCCTCTTCTAATCAAAGGTGTATGTGTGTGTGTGTGTGTGTGTGTGTGTGTGCGCGCGCGTGCGTGCGTGTATGCGCTCTCGCCAAGTGTACTCAAACTGGAGGTATGTGCTCAGGGTACTTGGAAAGATTAACCTGTCAGCCTTGGCCTTTAGCCCACCCAGAATGGATGGGGACTGACACACATACACACACACACACACACACACACACACACACAAACACGTCACTCTTAACTTCTTGACAAGCAGACGGTTCTCTCAGGGAAAGAGTTGTATCTTTAAGCAGGTTGGTCAGGGACAGAGGAAAAGAGGCTTGGTCTCTGAGAAGCTCTCCAAGGTCCCATTGGCATTTAGGCAAGGCAAATGATTCCATACACAATTGGAGGAGATTTGAGGAATAGTGATGCAGAAGTCCCAAGAAACTAGGTAGTTCCTGGACCCAGATGGTCAGTAAATGAAAGAGTCAGCATTAGAGAAGTTGAACTCCTCCTACTCCTTGTCCTTCTTTGTCTTTCCAGCAAATTAGGCATCAATTTCCCCATCATCTTTTTTCCTAGCTGGAGTCCTGACTAGAGCTAGACACTGGACCAGACTTACCCTCTTATACACTAGTAAGATCAAAAACTTCCTTCCTGAAAGGTCAGGGAGGAATGTCCTATATTCATCAAGATCTTTCAAGAGGGTTCATTTTGGGATCCTGCTCCATCCCTTTAGATCAGTTAGGTAGGAAGTTTAACTATTAGCTAAATAAGGTTCATTTCATGAAGACCACGATTTCAAGGAGTATCAAACCCCTAACTGATTTCACTTATTCAACAAATTCAATCAAAAAAAACAACACTTACCTTAAGGTACTGTTCAAAGCAAAGAAAAGGTCCAAAAGCCAATCTAGTCCCTATTAACATCTCTCTCACCCAGTGGGACCCCAGCTGAAATTAGGTCAGGCAACTGTCAGTCCTTTGTTCACCACTTAAAGGGTCAAAACCTCAGTCAAGATCTAATTCCCCTTTAATTTCCAAAACCATGTGACTAGTACAACCAACAAGTTTGTGAAAACTTCAGCACCACCAGCTCCTTTTGTACATCTTCACTCTCTCTCTCTCTCTCTCTCTCACACACACACACACACACACACACACACACACACACACACACTCCTGCCACTCTTATCTTCTTTTCTGTGTCATTCCCCACTGGGTTCCCAGCATCCCCAAGGGGCTTTCTTCTGGTCAAAATCTAAGCCCAGGGAGGTATCTAATAAACTAACTTACACTAAAATAGAAATGACTAAATTAAATTTAAAGTGTTATCCCTCCTAAGGATATATGTATTTTAACAGAAGAAAAATGCCTTGAATCAAAGTACTAAATCTCTGGTGGCAGAATTTCACACACCAATGTCAGTGAGTTAGTGGTCTTTTTTTGGGGTGGGGTCAAGTGGGAGAGGACCTGGTGACCTCTGGTGACACCTGGTGATGTCAGAGTGCATGTGTGTGTGTTCCTACTATCAACCCATTGACGTGCAGGAAATAACCTCCTGAGTCTATTATAAACAATGCTAATCCTTTAAAATACTCAATCCTCCAAATAATTGAACACTTGGCTCTAAAGAAGTCAGCACCTTTTTCTCCCTCATATACCACCATTCTACAAATATTAGCCTTATAAACCCTAAGTCAGGAAGTACTCCCTTACATAGGCTTAAGGTTCATAGGCTCTCTGTCTTTCCTGCCTCTGGCCACGTAGCTCTTCGCTCCAGCATATGCCTCTATGCTCCAGACCACCCACTTTCCTCAATCCAGGTCTCAAGTCAGAGACTACAGACTGAAAACTTGTGCACCCTAGGCACACCCAGTCTTGCCAGAAAGTCCTGCTTCCTTCATTTGCCATTTCCCATAACATCTGAAAAGTGTCCTGGCAAACCAGCTTTCTCCCGCCTTTGTCATCTTTGCTCCCCATATACTCTTTACATACATCCTCTTCTTCCCACAACTCCTTCCTTCACAGTTACCCAGTCTGATCTGCTGCACCAGTCATGTGGACAAGGTCCTCTGCCATCTTCCAGATGTGCCCCTGAATTACTGAACAGTTTCAGGAAGTGTCCTTGACGTGGGACTAGTTCTGGTAACTAAAAATGGAAGTGCTGTCCCCCAATAATCTGTTGGGATGGGAGAGTATGTACTCAAGGCTCTAGAATCCGGTCTTTCACTCCGTAAGGGAACTTTTCACATGACACATTTCAACCTTCCTCACACCAGCAAAATTTAGGGGTTGGACCGGATGATCTCTAAGATTCTTTCCAGCTTTAGCATTCTCTGACGCCAACTAAAACTTAAATAGCCCGGTCCTCAATAACAATACCCTTAAGCTGTCCTTACGCACGTTTCACTTTTTTCCCTCCAAATTTACCCAGTTAGGGCTGTCACCGGCTCCTTCATATACCCTCGGGCATGAGGATGAGCCTCCAGTGACCTCATGCTGATGAGTCAGCAAGTCTTTGCTCAGGGCTTTGGCATCAGCTCTGGGAAGGGGGGCACAGCCGGGTGGTCTCTACCTCCCCTTCCTCCCTTCCCACCCAGCCAATCCTCTTTCCTCCGGTTTTCTCAAAAGGCCCCAGCACACGGGAAGATGCTGACACAGACACCTGATGAATCAGCAGCTTTGTTCGGTCAGAGCTCTCCGCAACCACACCGTGCTATGGCCTTCCCCACCAACATGCGTGGGACTCACCGCTCCCGGCCCAGTAGGGTCGGGGGAGGTCAGCCCGGTCGAACCGCACCTCCGGGCATTTACTCACGTACATTAACACCCCCAGACAGGGCTTAGGTGGATCTGCACGCCCCGGTCCCCCCAAGGACTGTGCAAATCGGACTCATCCCGCCCCCCAACATCGAGAACCACCGAGACACCCCACTGGGCTCCAAGGGGAAACCGAGGCACGGGGACTGGGCTCCGCTGGCGGGCGCGGCGCGGCTGGACGTGACGCCCACGGGTACAGCTTTGCCCCCACCCCCAGGGCCCCGAGGGCGGCTCCCGGGTCGCCCCGCCCGACTCCACCCTGGCGGCCGGGCCGGCCAGACGGTCCGGGTGCCCCGGGCACTTCCCCGCCCGCCCCGCCCGCCCGCAGCCCCGGGCCCGGGCCCGCCCTCCAGCCCGCGCGGTACTCACCACACAGCGGGGCCGAGGCCCGGACCGGGCGGGCGAGGGGCAGGGGAGGAGGGAGGCCGGGCCCGGGCGGGCGGAGACTCAGGACCCGGGACGGGACGGCGGGCTGGGCGGCGACGCCGGGCCGAGGCTGCGCGGAGGCCGGACGGGGCGGGGTGGGGCGGCGCCGCACGGCGCTGCGCGGGTCCGGACCGTGGCGGACCGGACCGGACCGGACAAGGCTTGAGGCCGGGACGGGACCAGGCTCGCGGATCTACAGCCGCCACAGCCGCCGCCGTTCCACAGACGTCACATGATGTTTGGTCACGTGGGCTCCATTCATGAAGCGGCGACGCGACCAGCCGGGAGCTTAAAGGGGAAGGAGAGAATGAGAAGGGGATGGAGGGGGGCGGGGGCGCGGAGAGCGGAAAAGAAAGAGGGCGGGGGAGGGGAGGGGAAGAAACCCCGGGTGAGGCCACTGCGCCTGCGCACTCCGAAAGGCCCCCTCCCTTTCCTTCCCGGCCGTGGCTTAGCGTCCTCCCCCACCCCGAGTTTTCCTCCTCCTTGCCACCCAGCGCAGTTCTTCCTGTCACCAGACGTTTCCTCCTTTCCCGCCCCGCCAGGCCTTCAAGGCCTTCTGCCCCGTGTGTTGGGTAAAGGTGGGCTCCCCCAAAGCAAGCTAAGCTCCCCGAGGTTTGCATCCTCCGGGCGTAGCAGGGTCTGGGTACAAAGCCGGGGCTCCCTGAGGAGCGATCGCTTCTCACGTCTGTTTCCTTCTTTTCTTGTACACCAGCGCGTCAGCCCGTGCGGGCGCCGGGGAGGGGCGTCGTAAATGCAGGCTGACGGGCAGGACATCAGGCTTGGCTTTGCTGTCCGAAGGGCATCTCCTAGAGCACTACGAGGCTTCCGGTCTGAAGCCTGGCTCGCCAGCGCGGCACGTCCACACCGGGAGCCCCAAGGCTTTGGTGGCTTGAAAGCTGCCCTAGGACTTTGGGGCAGCCTGGGCATAGAGTGACTGCGCTTCCTCGCGTGGCTCAGGACCTGGAAAACCCCGAACCCTGTACTTAATCATCTACTCTCATCCCCAATTGTAAGGTCATCAAGGGGGATGTTCCGGTTTGACCTCGTAAATGAATGGAACAAGACATCATTTCTTAACTAATTCTCTGTGAGCTCTCCCCGGGCTTACAGAAGTCAGAAACCTTGCGGCTCACGACGGCCGCGTCCGAATGTTCATTCACCGCACGCTGCTTCCACGCTTCCCCTCCACCAGCGTGGCTGAGGAATCTCTTCTCTGTGGATCGCCATCCTTATCATCTCCTGTTCATCTCCCTGCAGGGAGTTCAGTACCTGGCACAGGTTTTCCTCTCCCGTTTGTGTCCTCTCTCTTCTCCTGCCCTGTCTATGCTGGGGGACTTCAGATACTCCCTCCCTCCCCAGTTCTGCAGCTTTCTCATTTCCCATGCCTTACTTCTCCTCCGGATCAAAGCTTTCACACCTTGGTGAATCGGCTCAATTCTAAATTCTCTTTTCTTGAAGATCTTGCCCTGCCAAGCCTTGGTTTGGTCCCACTGGCTGCTGCCATTGTATTCATGGGCAGCTCCGTTAAACTGGAGAGAATCACGAAGCTATGCTGACTGGACGGTGACTAAATTTGTTATGTAATCACAGCTGGACCTTCCCTACAGCAAGGCAATCCTCTTATACCTCCCTAAACTGATTCACTATCCCACTCGCCACCGTGACTTTTCTAAAACTTTTTATCCCTCCTCGAGCTTCCCATGGCTCTCCCTCACCCCCAACAATCAGCTGAGAACCTTGTCTCATATTTCACTGAAAAAAATTGAGATTACTCACTGAGAACTCCCCTTTCTTCCCTCTTCCTCCTCTCACATCAGTCACTTTCTGCTATCTCTTCGTACCATCTCTCATGAAGAAGTTCCTCTTTGCCAAGGACCTCTGCATGCACAAGTGAATCCCCAGTCCATCCCATCTTCTCCAGTTGATTGGTCTATCCTCCCTATCTTCTCACCAGTCTTCAATCTCTCCCTGTCTACTGACTGCTTCCCTATTGCCCACAACAGAGCCCTACTTTCCTCCATGGTCAAAAAACCCTCATTTGATCGGTCCAGTCCCCCTAGCTATCATCCTATATCTCTTTTCCCCTTTTGTGGCTAAACTCCTTAAGAAATCCATTTGCATATAACTGGTACCTCTACTTCCTTTCCTTTCCTTTCACTTTCTTCTTAACTTTCTGAAGTCTGGCTTCTAATCTCACTCAATTGAAATTGCTCTTTCCAAGGCTACCAATAACCTTTTAATTGCCAAATTTAATGACCTTTTCAAAATCCTTTTCCTTCTTGGTCTCTCTGCAAGCTTTGAGGCTGTTAATCATCCTCTTTTCCTAGAAACTCTCTTCTGTACAGGTTTCTGTGACACTGTTCTTTCATGGTTATTTTCCTACTAGTGTGACTTCTTAGTTCCTTTTTCAGGATCTTCATTCAGGTCACTACCACTAACCTTGGGTGTCCTCTAAGGATCTCAGCCACCTTCTCTCCTCCCCCTCCTCCATACGATTTCACTTGTTGATCTCATAAATTCATCACAATTGGATTGGATTTTCATATCCAGATTTATCTGACCCTAACCTCTATCTAGACTTCTGATATCACCCCCTGGACTGCCTGTTAGAAATATGGAACTAGACATCTTATAATCTTAACTCAATATGTCCAAAACTAAATTTGTTATCTTTTCCCCTCAACCTTCCCTACTTTCTAATCTGACAATTCCTGTCAAAGGGACCATCATTTTCATAGTAATTTGGGCTCATAATTCTTCACTCTCTCTTACTCCTCTCCCTACCAAAATCCAATCTGTTGCCAGGGTCTTTTGATTTTATCTTAGTAATGTCCCTTTGTTTCTTCTGACACTGCCATGACCCTGGTCAGGCCCTCATTACCTCAAGCCTGGACAATTGCTATTGCTTGCTGGTTGGTCTCCCTGCCTCAAGTCTCTCCCCACTCTAGTCCATCCTCTTCTCAGCTGCCAAAATGATCTTTCTAAAGCATATGTCTGATGATGCCACCCCCCCTTCCGATAAACTCCAGGGATTCCTGATCACTTCTGGGATCAAATATAAAATACTCTGATTTTTAAAGCCCTCTCTAATCTGGCCCCTTCCTACCTTTCCAGTCTTATCACACTTTATTTCACTCCATGTTCCAGCAGCCTCATTGCTATTCCTTGTACAAGACATTCCATCTCCCAACTCTGTGCACTTTCACTGGCTGTCGCCCATGCTTGGAATCCTATCCTTTCTCATCTCTGCTTTCTTGCTTCCCTGACTTCTTTCAAGTCTCAGCTAAAACAGAACCTTCTTCAAGAAACCCCTCTTAATGTTAGTCAGTCATTTCCTTCTAACATTCTCTCCAATTTATTCTGTATAGATAAATTGATATTTGTAATGCTATTTTGATATAATTCATATATTATAGAAGATGTGGAAGATATTTCTATAATATTACATATAATACATGATATGTAATAATATACTATTATATATAATATTTATAATAATTTAAATTGATATTACATCATATATTTATAAGTTGAAATAGATATTGTGCATAGTTATTTGCGGGTTATCTCTCTCATTAGACTGTGAACTCCTTCAGGTTGGGGACCGTTTTTTCCCTCTGCGTACCCAGCATGGAACTCAGTGCCTGGAACATAGTAAGTGCTTGAGAATGTGCCTTTCCTTGACTTGACTTGTCTCTTTACCTATAAAACATTATCTCCTCTTTCTCAAACTCTCCCTAGTTTCATAGGCTTGAAGATGTTAAATAAAAATCAATGTTAATGTCTTAACAGTTATTAAAAGTGTAGCAATAGGGTCCACTGCCCTGGTTGATGACTACCTCTCCTAGGCCACTCTTTCAAGAAAGCCCCAGCCATGCTTCACCTCTCTCCCTTCTCTCTGACCACTTCCTCCATAGCCTGCTTTGACAGTTTTTTTGCTATCTGTATCAGAGATCATGCCCTGGAAGAACTTCTGCCTTGAGCCCTGTTTACCTGACTGGTAATTGGTTCACTGGGACCATTATTTTAGGAAAGCCCCAGCCATGATTCACTTCCCTCCTCCTCCACTTTCTTCTTCCAGTCAAGCTGAATGCACAGGTACCATTTCCTTCTCAACTCTCACTCTCCAATTCTGGAACTATGAAATATGATAAAATTAACTCCCATCATTGTTCCTGGATGGGGTGTATCAGTCCATTACTCTATGGGGAATTTTCTATCCCTATAATTTTCTGTAATAAAGTGTCTTTCATTCCTCTATGTATATTGTCTTTCCCACTATAATGTCATCTTCTTAAAAGTAAGGACTGTCTTTGCTTTTGTATTTGTACCTTTAGCTCTTAGCATAATGTCTGATGACTGGTATGCCTCTCCCAAGAGATTGTTTGTCTATTCTAAGTGGGCTTGAAAAGTCATAAAAACTTAGTATGTACCCTAGAGAGCTGAACATGCTATTCAGTGAGAATAGTTTTCCTTAACATGTTAATAAATCTCTGTTTTCAGTTTGATCTATCTTTGGCCCACAGCCATTGGATTTGTTGCAGAGTATATCTTTCCTATGGTGTCCTATTCTTCTCTGTTGAGGGAATTCCTCAACATGGGTACACAGTAAGCATTTAATAAATATACTTTTAGGCATCTACTCATTCATTTCATTCATTAATATTATAACAATGAGAAAGATCACAGCCATAGTCACCTCTAATTATCAGTTATAGCTTGTGACTTAGTCCTAGAAATACTGGCTCACCATTCTGTTCTCTCAAGATGGCAATTAAAGTCTCTTATTAATGATTTTCTTTATAATGTTTCTTTAAGAAAGATGAAACATACCATTAACCTCCTCAAAATGCTGAGAGACATGTATTTTTGGGCGTTGCCAATGGATGCATTTGTTTTATTGGACTGTGCATATTTTAGATAAGGGTTTTTATTTTTAGTTGTTATTAATTATTGTGAGAGGGCAGTGGGAGAGACAAGTTAAACATTTAAAATGGTATTTCTTTTTAAAAATAAGAGTTATCTCAAGTTCTCAGAAAAGAAATTCTCTTAGTTCTTTTTTTTACTTCACAACATTTCCCTCAGGAAAGAAGTCCTCTTAGTCCTTTATTTCTATGCTCTCTCCAGCCATGACAATTAATAGTATCTCCAGAATGTCAGTTAAATTGCCAGTCTCTTTCAGTGTTCTATTTTTCTTTAAAGATACAGTAATGGGGTGACCTTTCGAAGCCTTTGGCTTTCTGCTGTTCTCTATTGCCTCCCCAGGCTCCCTTGTGCAATCCTTCTTTGCAAAAACCAGCCATGATGTATCCAAACTTTATTAAAAAATGTTTGGATTCCCCTGAAACCTTACTATTCCCAGGTTTACCAGAAGATTGGGATAGGAATGGGTGTGATAGAGAACATTGTTTACAAAAAAAGAAATGTTGATTAAAAAAAGCAAAGCTTTGAAAAATTAAGATTCAGGTGCTCCTGCTTATGGACATCATTAATGTGATTTCCCTTGGGATTATGCGTAATATGAAACATCATATGCTGCATATTTGGACATTTGATAATAGAAGAATACAAAGATTTCCTACATTAAATATTAGACATTTGTTCATAACATGAAATAAAGTCATTTGTTTAAAGTGATTATTGTGTTTCAGTTCAATTAAAATATCTTTTTGTTTATCTGGTTTTCACAACTTTGATTTATGTATATGTTGAAAACTCAGCATTTGTTCTGTAATTTATCTGTAATTATTTCTAAAATAAAATGACTTAGATGTTTGGAAAAAAAGATGCAATAACAGTATTCATTGTCTATGTAAGCAGTTCATTGAAGTTGGTGTTACATGCTTCCTCATGGCCAAAAATTTTTGATTCCCTGAAATTATTTGGGGTATATCAAATGCATATAAATATATGTTCATTTATATGTATATATAGTAAGCATATAATGAGCAGTATCACACAGGCCAAATGTCTAAATTATATATAGAATATAATATATAGACATTAATAAATGCACATAAATGTATACACAACAGTATATGCACAGAGAAAAAAGTAATAGCTAAATATAATAATACATGCATACATCGTAAACACATCAAAAAGTACAAAGCAGAATCAGAAATTATACCTAGTTGTATGAATGACAATTCTTACTTCTATTCCACTGAAAGTATCACCATTACTTCAGGCAGTCTAGTTGTTAGATTGTCTCTTCTCTTCAAAGTCCAATTAACTAATTGCTTATCATTACTTTCCTCTTGCTCAGCAGGGAATATAACTCTCTTATTTTATGGAAATTTCTAAAAATTGTTTTTATAGAGCCCTGATCACTCTTTGGAGTATTCTATACACTGTCCAATTGCCTAGTCTCTCAACAACTTGCTAATGAGTAAATCTCTATCTTCTAATTTGTGGTTTCCTTGAACCCTAAGGTTTTTTAGTAAAATTCTATTACCTTGCTGTAGTGTTTAATAATGAACTCAGATGCCATACTTTTTTTTTTACTATCAGCATTCTCTTGAGTTGACATCATAGCTAAGTGTAAAAGTTTTTCTTCAGTTTTCTATTTTGATGATTGTGATTTTTTTCCATCTTTTTCATCCCTGAAGAGACTCCAAAATATAAATCAATAGGGAAGCATAGTTCTTATGGTTCTTGCCCAAACATTAGTAAATATAGTGTAAAACCTGTGGCATCACATCTGTTAAAATTGTACACGTAAACTAAAAATGCCACAGAGAGTTTTGTTTAACTTCTAGTGTTCTCTAATGTTCATCAAAGTTTGATTGAAGTGCTGAGGTTGTGGGTCTCTTTGAAGGTGGCAATATGTTTTTGATTCCTTATTGTTTGCCAAAGTTAACATTCTTGTAGCTAGTCTGTTTTTCAAGACTCTGATTTGGCCAGAATAGATCCTAGCAGGGAATTCATATGTGGAAAAATACTCCTCCTATAGCACTTCAGCAACTGTGAGTTTTCTTGTTCCTGACTGGATTTATGTATATATGGTGAAATCATATATTATAGATTTAGGGGCATCTAGGTAGCACCACGAATAGATTACCAGCCTTGCAGTCAGAAGGACCTCAGCTCAAATGAGGCCTGATTCACTTACTAGTTATGTGACCCTGAGTATGCCACTTAACGCTGAATGCCTCTAAAAAAAATTTGCCAAACGGATTATAGATTAGAGCTGGGAGAGACTTTAAACGATATCTAGTCCAACCCTGTAATTTTACATTTAAGGAAATGGAGCCCTAAAGAAGTGAGGAATCTTCTCCAAGATCATGAGACTAGTAAGTGATGGAGGCAGGACACAGATCTCCAGAAAGGATGTTACCTGACCAAGGTCCCATAGGTAGCAAATGGAAGAAATAGGATTTGAATATATCCTTTGACTCAAAACTAAGTTTTCCCCCCATTGTATTCACTACCTAATCACTATTAAAATTCTGGCTTATATTCTCACAGTCTCCTATCAGGGATTAAAAATAATCAATGCATACAAGTTCTAAACAAAAGGTTTAATATTTTAAATGTTATTTTGCTCTTATTGTTTAGTCATTTTTCTGACATGTCTGATTTTTTGTGATCCCATTTGGTGTTTTCTTGGCAAAGATCCTGGAGTGGTTTACCATTTTCTTTCTCCAGATCATTTGACAGATGAGGAAACTGAGGCAAATAGGGTTAAGCAACTTGTCCAGGGTCACAGAGCTAGTGTCTAAGGCCAGATTTGAACTCAGAAAGATAACTCTTTCTGACTCCAGGCCCAGCACTCCGCTATGCTAAATAATTGCCTCGAGTGTTATTTAAATATATTTAAATATTTTTCAAATTAAAAAAAATTAACAAGCATTTGTTAGCCAACTATGTTAAACATTTTAAAAATGTTATCTCATTTGATTCTCACTAGACCCCTGGGACCTAAGTGCTATTATTTTCTTCTTTTAACAGATGAGGAAACTGAGGCAGATAGCCGTTTGACTTATCCAGGGTCACGAAGCTACTAAGTGTCTGAGGCCATATTTGAACTTAGAACTTCTGACTCCACATCCAGTGGAATCCACTTTGCCACCTAACTGCTCCATTAGCATGAGTTGATAATGCTTTTTATTTATTTTATTTTTTATTGTTTATTTATTTTTAGTTTTCAACATTTACTTCTATAAGTTTTAAATCCCTAACCCCCCCTCCCATGGTCTGCAATCTGATATAGACTTTACATATACATTCCTATTAAACATATTTTTACATTACTCATGTTGTAGAGAAGAATTATTATGAATAGGAGAAACCATGAGAAAGAAAAAACAAAAAATAAAAACAAAACAAAGAAAAAACAAAACAAAAAGCAAAGAAAATAGTCTTCTTGCTCTGCATTCAGACACCATAGTTCTTTCTCTGGATGTGGATAGTATATTCCATCATGAGTCCATTGGAATTGTCTTGGATCTTTGCATTGCTGAGAAGAGCTAAGTCTATCAAAATCAGTCATCACAGACTGTGGCTGGGACTGTGTACAGTGTTCTCCTGATTCTGCTCCTTTCACTCAGCATCTGTTCAATATAAGTCTTTCTTTCCAGGTTTTTCTGAAATCCACCTGCTCATCATTTCTTATAGCACAATAGTATTCTATTACATTCACGTACCACAACTTGTTCAGTCATCCCCCATTTGATGGGCATCCCCTCAATTTCCAGTTCTTGACCACCACAAAGAGAGCTGCTATAAATATTTTTGTACATGTGGGGCCTTTTCCCATTTTTATGATCTCTTGAGGATACAGCCCTGGAAGTGGCTTTACTGGGTCAAAGGGTATACCCATTTTTATATGCTTTTGGGCATAGTTCCAAATTGCTCTCCAGAATGGTTGGATCAATACACAACACCACCAAGGAAGAATTAGTACTAGTTCCAACTTTCCCACATCTTCTCCAACATTTATCATTTTCCTGTTTTGTCATGTTAGCCCATCTGATAATGTGATGTGGTACCTCAGAATTGTTTTGATTTGCATCTCTCTAATCAATAGTGATTGAGAGCATTTTTTCATGTAACTATAGACAGCTTTAATTTCTTCCTCTGAAAACTACCTGTTCTTATTTATCTACTGGGGGAGTTGATGATGCTTCTTTAAGCATCTCAAGTGCAATTCTTATGCTCTATGATACCTGCTGCCATTATAAGCCAATACAATGAGTTGTCGCTGTATTAAAATAGCTCTGGGGTTGTGTCTTGTTCTATTTATAGAAAGTCATTCCACAATGATTCCATGGTCATAGATGGACATGCACTGGGTAGCACTAATAGTTTTCTAGTACTTTGTAAAGGATCAGTTACATAGCTCTAATTTCTGCAATTTTCTTGCCGATTAGGTACTTTCTAGGGAATAACATTTGAATTATTTAGCTTTATTTCCTTGTTTCTTGATTTGTGTTATTCGTACAGTCCTTTATCAATTCCCTCCTCCAGACAACTGAGGCAAAAATTATTGGTTTGATTAAACAAGGTTCACACATGCTATTGAAATGCTGGTTGGTAGAAGTCTCCAGCCCTTAGCTACACTGGCATTTGATTTTGACCACTCCTTGGATATCACCTATATAGCCTTCCCTCCATCCTTAGGTATTACTATAGTTTTAGGGCCACATGGTTTTTGAGACAGAACACCAGTATCCACATTAGTTTTTTCTCATACTTGTAGTCTATGAATTTTTTGGTGACAGCTCATACTTAAAGTCTTTGAATTTTTTGGTGACAACTCACTTCAAACCTAAGAGCTTCAATTTATATGTGGGATAGTGAGTCTCTTAGTCCTCTGTCACTAAGTCTTCTACTGTCAAAAGCAATCAGTTTTTGATGGCCATCACTCTCTTAGTATAAGACAAGGACTTTGGTACAAGACTTAGGACACTAAGCCTTCTAAGCTAGAATCTGTATATAGGACAAAAGTCTTGCTTAGAAATGCATAGACCAAAAATGTTACATGTGTAAGGCAATTCATCATATCTCTAAAAACTTCTTCACAATTACCTGTAATTTGTCAACCTTTGCGAGAAATATAATCTCAGCTTTAATAATCTTCCCATGAAGAGTATAGGTACTATTATTGTATCTTAATTCAAGTATCTCCAAATAATAGAATTAAGACTCTATGGGCCTCTCATGACCTTCTATTTTTGGTTCTCTCTAATCATATATCCACAGGTAAGATCGTTCAGTTGATCCTTAGCAACATGATTCTTTACAAATTTGTGAGAATAACCCCTAGATCCTAGAATGATCTTTGAATCTTGTAGGTTCCTTGGACATGAACAATTAAGGAGTGCTTCCATTTTCTCTGGGTCAGTGTATACTCCTTGCTAGGATACTGCACAATCTGTATATTTAATAGAGGTTTGGCAAAACTGGCAATTGTCAATAAATAGCTTGAGATCAGTCTAGTGGTTGCCAAATTAGGTGGCTGGGCATAATCCCAGAAGGGCTATGGTCTTATCCCAAACGGTAGTATGACTTCCTCTTTTCCTCTTTCTTTCTTTCTTTCTCTCCTCTTTCTCTCTTTCCTTCCTTCCTTCCTTCCTTCCCTCCCTCCCTCCGTCTCTCTCTCTCTCTCTCTGTCTCTCTATCTCTCTTCTTTTCTTTTCCTTCCCTCTGTCAAAATAGGGTACCATACCTCGATGTGAGGGTGCTCTGCCCAAAAGAATGTAAATTTTGATTGCTGAAACCTTGCAAGCTATTCTGAGGTTTAGGGGCTAGATTTCTTTCCTAAGGATCATGCCTTAAACTCAAATCTGATTCTCATTGTTTGGCCAACAATAGGTGCCAGGCCAAGCCCTATTTGGTTATTGTGTTCAGTTCTGATTGTCTCAGAGAGAATGGTTCTGTTTTGGCCAGAAACTCTGAGGGTATTTCCCTCTAAAATATATATTTTTTTGACTAGGTAAAAGAGGCCATTCTCTGCCTCATTTCTTACCTAACCTTAATCACTGAATGGGCATTGAATCTGGGACCTGTTAAAGACCTTTGCTTAAAAAGGCCAAGTCTCCCATTGTATTTGGGGCCATCTCTAGCCATCTTGTTCTATATCTTGCCACTGGACCCAGAGGACTCCAAAGGATAGAGTGAGGCTGGTGATTTTGCACAGCCTTCCCTCACTTAAATCCAATTCATTCAGCTACAACAACACTGATGAATCAAATGGGGGGTGGGAAGGCAGATCATATTCTACTCTTATTGAAATAGTCAGTTTGGGAACTTGTCTTCGATACCTACCTTTTTCCCCCAGTGCTTCCCAACATGTTCCTGTTGTGCAAACTCTGACCTCCTATCCCTGAGCCAGGTATTGGCTCTTCCCAGAAGTTAAAAAATAAACTTAACCCTACCCATAGCAGCTGCTCATGTGTCATAGGGAAAATTCTGCATCCTCTCCTTGTCCCAGATCATCTGGTAGGCAAGGCAGGCACCCTTCACAGAGGCTCAGAGGTAAGTTCTGGGTTTATGAGGCAGTGACTAGTGAGTGAAAACTCCATTTATCTCCTCCCTTTTTGGGGTGGGATAGTGAGTCACCCAGGATGAGCAGGTATGGATGGATTGTGATCTGAATCACAAATCACATTACAATGTCTTTATCACCCAAATCCACCCATCTTCCAAACTTCCCTCTTACTGTCGAGGTCACCACCATCCAGTCTGTCATTCAGGATATCCCAAGTTCAGGATAAACTAAATCACTATTTATAAAGTGTTTTGAAAACGTTAAAGCACTATATAAATGGTATCGAGCTAATGCCTCAGTCTCACCTTTGAGTCCTGATTTCCCCTAATATAGCAATAGCAAGCATTGATTAATTTCTTTGATTTTCAAAGCAACTCTATGGGCAGATGCTATCATTATCCCTACTTTACAGATGAGGGAACGGAGGCTAAGAGAGGCTGAGCAACTTACCTAAGGTCACACACCGGTAAGTAATTTGAGGCAGGATTTGAATTCAAGTTTTCCTGACTCTGTCTAGTGCTCAATTCACTATGCCACTTAGCTGCCTTTACAAATCAAGTCAATTACTAAATCTCAAGTCAATTACTAAATCTACCTCCATATCTGTCACATCTTCTCTTCATTCTCATATCTACCATCCCAGTTCAAGCCTTCATTAGTTCTTGCCTGAACTATTACAATAGCCCCCTAATTGTTTTTCCTCTCACAAGTTTCTCTTTGCTCTAATTTATCCTTTATACAGCTGTCAACATTTTTTTTTCAGTTTTCAACATTCACTTTTATAAGATTTTGAGTTCCAAATATTTTTCTCCTTCCCTCCCCTCTCCTTTCCCCAAGATGATAAGCAATCTGATATAGGCCGTACATACAGAATCATATTAAACATATTTCCACATTTGTCATGTTGTGAAAAAGGAATCAGAAGAAAAAACCATGAGAAAGAACAAAAAAGAGAAAATAGGATGCTTTGATCTGCATTCAGACTCCATAGTTCTATCTCTAGATGTGGGTAGCATTTTCCATCATGAGTTTTTTGGAACTGTCTCAGATCATTGTATTGCTGAGAAGAGCCAAGTCTATCAAAGTTGATCATTGTACAATGTTGCTATTATTGTGTATAATGCTCTCCTGGTTCTGTTCTCTTCACAAAGCATCAGTTCATGTAAGTCTTTTCAGGTGTTTCTGAAATCCACCTGCTCATCTTTTCTTATAGCACAATAGTATTCCATTACATTCATGTATCACAACTTGTTCAGCCATTTCTCAATTGATGGGCATTCCCATAAATTCCAACTCTTTGCCACCACAAAAAGAGCTGCTATGAATATTTTTGTATGGCAACATGATTTTGAATAAAGCACAGATCTTACCATGCCAGTTCCCTTCTCAATAAACTCCACTAGCTCTCTATTGAATAAATAGGAGCAAATATTATTTCATCTTTCTATTCCACTTTAAGAATTTTTATTTTTGTATAGGAGCAAATATTATTTCATCTTTCTGTTACTCTTTAAAAATTTTTATTTTTGTGTAGATTTTATAATGTACATGCTTATTAGTAAGGCTGTATATTTAAGTATTTATAAATTAGTAAATTTATACATATTGAGAATGCTAAAAAATTTTTTCTTATTGATAAGGATGTGTAATCAAACAAGTTTGGAGACCACTACCATAATTGATCTAATACTTTTTATCAATCTCTCTTCATATTTTTCTAGTATCTTTCCAAAACATAAAGGAAAAGGCAGAGTTAAGATGGCAAAATAAAATGTCATGACCACCAAACCTTTCTCAAAACTTCTCCTACAACATGACTATGGAAAACATTAGACAGAATTCTGGTGAGAAAGATAAGAAAAAGTCACAGTGAGTCATTTTCCAGCCTGGGGCAGATAGAGAGGTCTATAGATAATGGACTGATGGCTATCTGAGAGCATGGCAAAGTAGAAGTGACATCAGGTAGTAGTTGCAGCAGGTGGAAGTAGTGGGGAGCAGCAGTGGAGATATCAGTGGCACCAGTGCCCAGGGAAGGGAAGGGAACTGAACACCTTGTCAGAGAGAGATCCAGGTGACCATTTTGCAACTCTGTTTCTCATACCAGCTCTGCGTCACAGTTCTGGGGGGAGAGGGACAGTTGCAATCATTAGGGAGCAAAGATCCTGCCTCAGGAGCAGAACACAGACCAAGAAGGCAGTTACCAGACCTCTTTTAGGATCCTGCCACTTTAGAGGCACCCAAAACCTTCAGGCTTCCAGATTGACTTGTGAAAGCAGAAGGACATACTAGACAGAAGCTGAGATCAGTTACACACCCACCTCCCCCTCAAGATGGGGAGAGCCTTAATTTAACAAAGTTCAAAGTAAAGAAATAGGCTGGAATATTAGCAAACTAAAAGAGAACCTAACCACAAAAAGTTACTATGGTGACAGGAAAGCTCAAGACACAAACTCAGGAGATGACAATGACTTGAAAACATCTACAAACAAAGCCTCAAAGAAAAGTACAGATTGGTCATAAGCCCAATAGGAATTTGTAGAAAAGCTACGAGGTAAAAGAAAAAGCAAAAAAAGATTTTTTTAAAAATCAAATAAGCTAGAGAGGAAAAATTGGGAAAAGAAATGAGTACTATGAAAGAAAATTATTAAAAGAGAATTAATATGTTGGTAAAAGAGGTGCAAAAAAGCCTGAATAAAATCACTCGTTAAAAACTAGAGTTGACCAGGTGAAAGTTAATGATTCCATAAGACATCAAGAAACAATAAAACTAAGTCAAAAAACTGAAAAAATATAAGAAAATGTGAACTATCTCAAGAAAAACAACTGACTTGGAAATAAGATTGGGGAGAGATAACTTAAGATTATTTGGACTACCTGAAAACCATGATCAAAAAAAGAACCTAGACGTCATATAATTTCAAGAAATTATTAAGAAAAACCACCCAACTATTTTAGAATCCAAGGATGGGCAAAGTAGAAATTGAAAGAATCCACCAATTATCTCATGAAAGAAATCCCTAAATGAAAAATACCAGTAATATTTTAGCTAAAATCCAGAGTTCCCAGGTCAAGGAGAAAATATTGAAAATAGCTAGAAAAGAAATACTTAAAATAATGTGGAGCCACAGTCAGAGTCACACAAGATTTAGTGGCTATAATTATAAAAGAGCAGAAGGCTTGGAATATGATTTTTGGAGGGCAAAGAAACTAGGCTTATAGCCTATAGTAATGTTCCAGAAAAACTGAGTATTGTTCTATAGGGGGAAAATGGAAATTTAGTAAAATAGAGGAATTTCAAGCATTCTCAATGAAAAGACAAGTACTGTATAGAAAATCTGACATTCAAACACAAGATTCAAGAGAAGCACAGAAAGGTAAACATGGCTGAGAGATCATAACAATTTTCCAAGGTTAAATTATGTATATTTCCACATGAGAAGATGACATGTGTAACCCATAAAGTCGTTATCATCAGTAGGCAATTAGAAGAAGTTTATTTAGACAGAGAGCTTGAATGTGGGGGTACTTATATTGGTATGATGTCAAAAGAAGAATGGAAGGGTGAGAAAGAAGGATGTGCTAAGAGAAGAGAAAGGGAGAGGAAGAATGGGGAAAATTATGTGTGCAAGGAAAAGCTTTTACAATGGAAGGGAAATTGGCGGGGGAGAGCAGGCAACACTTGAACCTCACTGTCATCTGAACTGTTTCAAGAAAGGAAGAGTATACACACACACACACACACACACACACACACACACACACACACACACACACCACACAGAATTGGGTTTAAAAATTAATCTTACCCAACAGGGAAATAGGGGAGAATAGGGAGAGCATGATAAATGGGAGGGTAGACTAAAGGAAGCAGTGGTCAGAAGCAAAATAGTCTGTAGATGAGGTAACAAGGTAAAGAAGAGAAGGATAAATAAAAAAGAATAGAATGGAGAAAAATACACAGTCAGAAATCATAACCATGAATGTGAAGTGGATGCACTCACCAAAGAGGATAGCAGAATGGAATTCAGTAATATGTTTGTTACAAGAGACAAACTTAAAACAGAAAGACAGAGTTAAAACAAAGGGCAAGAGAAAAATCTATTATGCTTCGGCTGAAGTAAAAAAGACAGGGATAACAATTATAACCTCTGACAAAGCATAAGCAAAAATCGACCTAATTAAGTGATATTCATGAAAACTACATTTTGCTAAAACATGCCATAGATGATGACTTAATATCAATACTGAACATATTGAAATATATTGCACATATGAACCAAACAGCCTAACAATCAAATTTTTGAAGGAAAAGTTAAATGAGTTACAGGAGAAAATAGGGGTATACAGGATATTCAAGAAGGACTAGCACCTCTGGTGTGAAGGTTTGCTGAGCCCTTTTCAGGGTTGCTCATTCACCTTTGGTGTCTACCTGGCATTCAACTCTTACCTGTGACTCCAAGAAGCTGTAATATGCATATAGGCTACACCCTGGTAAACTGTGTAAGCAGATGGGCCAAATCAGCTTGAGGGTAACCAATGGGCCTCAAATTTATTGGTAAGTTAAAGGGTGTCTATGATGCCGTTTAAGGGGTTTGGAGATCCCCTCAAAGACTGACATACAGGAAAGTGTCATCTGGAATGAATTCATGGACTCAAGCATTCTTTAAGTCAAGGTGACAAAGGTTTATTGTAATGTCAATATGGTGGGTAGAGCTCCTTAAGAAACTTGCTGCTTGATGTTAAAACTTATATAGGAAAAATAGTGGATTATCTGGCAGATGTGCTAATTAGGTGATAACTTGTAACCTAGATCACTGGTGTCCTTCATTACTGGAAACCAGGGGAAGAAGTTTCTAAGGGGTGTGGTTTTGGTTTGTTAAATCTGAAACAAGATAGCTTCAGGAGTTGACATCTATAGCTTGTCCTCTGGATTGTATGCAGTAACTGTGGGAATCAGTACATGATAGTTCTGCTGATACAAGATAGTCTTGTTCATACAAGAGAATTTCTACAGAAGTCAGCTTATTCTTGTGATGGGGAAAGATAATTTGTTTTACTGGGGTCCATTCGAGTTATTGCTAGCCATAGTTTCCTTAGGCTGAGGAGAAAACTGTCAGGGATAGTGTTTTCAAGCTAGGGAGAAATGTGATCTTGGAATTGGAGTCCAAGCACAAGCACACAAGCACTCCATCATCTCCTCCAAGCATGTGAAGACTTCCCTTGGTGGCAAGGATGGATGAGGACAATTTATTTCAATGAGTAGGAAGACTTGACACAGGTGCTGTGGAGTGCTTAGAGCTTGGTCAAATATCAAAGACACAAAGATCATCCATTCTGGGCCATCACCAGTTGTTTTGACTTTTATCTTGCCACTGGACTTTAATTACTCTGGAAGAGAGTGAGGTTGATCACTGTGCAACTCTGCCTCACTTAAATCCATTCATGCATGAGTCAAAACATTACTATCCTTTGAGGTCATTGGCCCTCATTGAAAACGAAAGACAAACAACAGCAGTAAAACTATTCTATTGGGAGACTAACGTTTACCTCTCTTAGACCTAGGTATATCTTTAAAAAAACAAAGGAAAAATTAAGGAGATGAATAGAATTTTGGAAAAGTTAGATATGACAGACTTCTGGAGAAAATTGAAAGGAATACCTTTTTCTCAGCTGTGCATAACACCTTCACAAAAATTGAACATGTATTAGGGCATAAAAACTTCATAAACAAATGCAGAAAAACAGAAATATTAAATGTACCCTTGGATCATAATGCAATAAGAATTACATTAAATAAAATTACATTAAAATAGATTAAAATGTAATTGGAAACTTAATAATATAATACTTAGGAAGAAATGGGTCAGAGAACAAATCATAGAAACAAATGTTAATTTCATCAAAGATTATGACAACAATGAGACAACATATCAAAATTTGTAGGATGTAGCCAAAGCAGTACTTAAGAAAAATTTTTATCTCTAAATGCTTACATCAATAAAAGACAGAAAGAGCAGATCAATCCATTGGGCATGTAAGTACCCTCCCCCAAATAACAAATTTAAAATCCTTATTTAAATACTGAAACAGAAGCCCTAAAAATCAAATGAGAAATGAATAAAACTGAAAGTAAAAAAAGAAACAACTATTGAATTAATACATAAAATTAGGAGCTGGTTTTATTGGGGAAAAAAATAACATAAATAAAATAAAAAAAGAACAAAGAAAATCAAATTACCAGTATCAAAAATCTATCACAAGCATATATCACAATTTGTTCAAATATTCTCCAATTGATTGGCATCTTCTCAGTTTCCAGTTCATTGCCAGAGCTGCTGTAAGTATTTTTGTACAAATGAGTCCTTTTCCTTTTTCCTTTGATCTCTTTGGGATACAGATCTGGAAGCAGTATTGCTGGGTTAAAGGACATGCAGTTTTATAACCCTTTGGACATAGTTCCATATTATTCTCCAGAATGGTTAGATCAGTTCACAACCTGACCAACAGTGTATTAGTCTTAATTTTTCTACATCCCTTCCAACATTTGTCATCATCCTTTTCTGTTATCTTAGCTCATCTGACGGCTGTGGTGTGGTACCTCCAAGTTTTTGATATCTTCCTCTGATGGTAAGCTTTGTTCTTCCTCATTCAAGAGAATGGAAGAAAATACCTTTTCACCAAGAAAGTAACTTTCTATAGTCTTAATTTTTTCCCCCGTTTTGGGGCATTTTCCCAATTACTTGACTTTTGAGTCCTTTGTCAAGTGGAGGATATACTCTAGGGACCTGTAAATTTTCAGTTCCTGCAAGGTGGCACAATCAAGAGAGAGGAGTTTACTCTTCTCCTGGCCTGCGGTCTGGTCTGGGAGCAACCCCAAGCACTCTTTTCTGGCCAGGATCTGTGAATAGTATTCCTTCTCCTGAGCTTCTACCAGCTCCATCACGCCAGTGTTCCTCCTTACCCCAGGACTGCCACTCAGGACTGAGACCCAGATTGGCTGCTTAATTACCCCAAGGACTTTAGGCCGAGGGCTCCAAAAATGGATGTTGCTGCCACAGTGGCTACTGCCGCCCTCGGGCTGGGACTGGGGCTGCACCTCACTCCCCTCTCATCCAGGTGAAAGAGCTTTCTCATGATCTTTGAAGCTGTCTTTGGCATTTGTGGGTTGAGAAATCAGGGCACCACAGCAGCTACCCATGATTCCACACCCTGAAGCCTGCTCCAGTCCTGTCCATGCTATTGCCAAGGCTGGGGCTGTGATCTGCTCTGAGCCCTGTGATAGACCTTTCCTTTCAGCCTTCCAGGCTGTCTTGGGCTGGAAATCTCTTTCACGCTGTTGTTTTGTGGCTTCTACTGCTCTAGAATTTGTTTAGAGTCATTTTTTACAAGTATTTTATGGGTTATGGGGGAGAGCTAGAGCAGGTCCATCTCTCTACTCTGGCATCTTGGCTCTACCCTTTCAAAGTCTTTTAATTTGTATTTCTCTAATTACTAGTGAATTAGAGCATTTTAAAAATATTAGAGCATCTAAAAATGTCTGCTGATAGCTTTGATTTTTTTCTTCTGAAAACTACCTGTTCATGTTCTTTGACCATCTATCAATTGGGGAATGGCTCTTATTTTCATAGATTTGACTCAGTTCCCTATATGTTTCAAAAATGAGGCCTCTGTCAAAAACTTTCTGTAATATATTTCCCCCACTTTCCTTCAAATTTTGGCTTCATTGATTTTGTTTGTGCAAACCCTATTAAATTTAGTAATCAAAATTATCCATTTTACTCCCCATAAACTTCCCTATCTCTTGTTTGGTCATGAACTCTTGTCTTATCCATGGATCTGACAGACAATTTTTTCCATGCTCTCCTAATTCATTTATGATATCACCCTTTATGTCTAAATCATGTATTCATTTTGAGCTTGCCTTGATATGTACTGTGAGATGTTGGTCTATGCCTAATTTCTGCCAGACTCCTTTCCAGCTTTCCTGGCAGTTTTTGTCAAATTGAGAGTTTTTGCCCTGACACCTGGAATTTTTGGGTTTATCAAACACTAGGCTGCTGTAGTCATTTGCTTCTATGTTCCATTGATCCATCACTCTATTTGTTATCCATATGTTATACCATATTAGTGATTACTGCTTTGTAGTATAGTTTGCCTTCTAACTTCATTTTTTCCCCCACTAATTCCCTTGATACTCTTGACCTTTATTCCTCCAGATGGATATTATTATGTTTTCTAACTCTACAAAATGATTCTTTGTAGTTTGGATAGGTAAATTAATTTAGGTAGTATTATAATTTTTTATTGTATTGGTTTAGCCTTTATTTTATTATATTGGCTTAGCCTAACAACTAATATTTCTCCAATTGTTTAGATATCTTTGTGTGAAGTGTTTTATAATTTTGTTTGAGTATTTCCCATGTGTGTCTTGGCAGGTAGATACTCAAGTATTTTATACTGTTTGCAATGATTTTAAGTGGAATTTCTCTTGCTATCTCTTCCTGCTGGGGTTTGTTGTATAGATACGATGATGGTTTATGTGGCTTTCTTTTTTGTCTTACAACTTTGCTAAAGTTGGTAATAGTTTCTACTAGTTTTTTAGTGGATACTCTATAATCGTATAATGACAATTATAATATCATATCATCTGCAAAAAGTGATAGCTTCATTTCCTTGTGCCATTGTTTATTCCTTCAATTTCTTTCTCTTGCCTTATTGCTATAGCTAGCATTTCTAGTAAAATATTGAATAATCATGGTGATAATGGACATTTTTCTTTTACTCTTGATCTTATTGGAAAGGCTTTTAGTTTATTCCCATTAAAGATAATGCTGGCTCTTGGTTTTGAATAGTTGCTACTTGTCTTCTTTAGAAATGCTCCATTTATTCTTATGCCTTCTAGTGTTTTTAATAAGAATGGGTATTGTTTTTTGTCAAAAGCTTTTCCTGTATCTATTATAATTACATGTTTTTGTTCTAATAGAATACTGTTGTGCTGTAAGAAATGATGAAGGGAATGGTGTTAGAAAAACCTAGAAAGGTTTACAGGAACTAATGCAAAGTGAAGTTAATAGAATCAGGAGAACATTGTACACAGGAAACAATATTTACATGATAATCAGTTGTGAAAGATTTAGACATTCTGATCAAATGATGATCTATGATAATTCCAAAGAACTTGAAATAAAAAATGTTATCCATTTCCAGATAGAAAACCAATGGACTCAGTGCAAAGTGAAAGATATTTTTAGACCTCTTTATTTTTCTTGCTTTCCTGACCTCCCCCACAACATGACTAATGTGGAAAAATGTTTTGCATCACTTCATATGTATAATGGGTATCAAATTTCTTACCTTTTCAAAGGATGAGGGAAAGGTGAAGGAAAGGAGAGGATATGGACCTGAAAATTAAAAGTAAAAAAATAATACAAATCCCAAACAATGGGGACACCTAGCTAAACCAAAATTTCCAGATAATTCATATCTCCAATTAATTTCTCAATTAACCATTGTAAAGTGGTAGGTACCCTTGAGATAATCTCAAGTGTATACTCAAACTGATTAAAATCCAGCTTGAAAAGATGAAAGTTTATTCTACTTTCCTGCTACCATTGGAATCTGATAGGAGCTGATGAGGATTGGGAAAGGGGTGGGGAGAAACCAGAGTACAGGGGAGGGTCATCTGGAATGAATTCATGGACTCAAGCATTCTTGAAATCAAGGTGGTAAAGATTTATTGTTATCTTTTTCAGCAGCAGGTGTTCTTTGGGAACCTGCGATTTAAAAAGGGTACAGGTAAAGTTTATATAGGGTATTCTGTAGTATAACATGTGCCAAGTATGCTAACTAGGTGATTTAGGGTGGGATTAGGGAGTAGTTAAGGGGTGGTTAGTTCTTAAAGGAACATGCACTTTTAGCATCTACTATGCAGGTATTTTGTCCAGAGTTCACTAGGAAATAGCCCAAGGCAGGCTACATGGAGGTGTGGTTTTAGGTCTGAAACATCACTAAGTCAACTAACAGAGCTGACTGAGAAATACTCGGGCTGCCCCCATCAATGTCTTTTTAGATAAGATAAACATAAGGGAGTATACATATGTCTAACTCTAGGATACATATGATTGGTCTGTAAATAGTAAATACACAGTCAGTTCAGCCAGTACACAGCTGGTTCAAACTAATAAATTCTATAGGTGCAGCTGGCTACTGTATCAGGAAGAGAGATAAAAGTTTTGCTAGGGTAGGCTGTCCTTGGGCTGGGGAGAAACCACCAGTGATAGTGTTTTGAGGCTAGAGAGAAATGTGGTTTTTAGAGATAAATGTAATTTTAGAATTGGGGTCCAAGCACAGTCACCCAAGCACCCCATCAGAGCTACTATATAAATCTAACGCTGAAAACCTCTGACTGCCTAACAGACATTCCAGATAGAGCATCTTGAATTCTTGGCAGTGTGTTCTGGTTCATATTAATATCTGATCAGAGCCTGACAGTTCACACATGTTGGTATCTCCCTAGTTTTGACAGTATGCAATATGCATTGTAGATGCATACTGTCAGTCAGTTAATAAATATTTTAAAGTGCCTCCTATGTTCTGGGCATTGAGTTAAGTGCTATGGATCCAAAGAAGGGCAAAAATGAATCTCTTTTCTCAAGATATTCACAGTTCAAGGTGGTGAGGGGAATAGTGAGACAATGTACAAACAACTGTGTACAAGCAAACTCTATTCAAGATAAATTGGAAATAATAGCTAGAATTAAAGGGAATTCAGAAAAGCTTGCTATTGAAAGTATGGTTTTAGCTGGGACTTGAAGGGAACCAGGGAAGCCAGAAGGTGAAGAGGAGGCAAAATAATCCAGGCATGGGAGAGAGTCAATGAAAATTCAGGGAATTTGCTTTATCTTATTCAAGGACAAGAAAGGAGGCCAGTGTCACTAGAGTGGGTGGGTGGATAGGTGGGGAATGAAGTGTAAAAATATTGGAAAAGTAGGAAAGGACCAAGGTATAAAGAACTTTTAATACCAAACAGAGGATTTTATATTTGATCTTAGAGATGATAGGGAGTCGCTGGGGTTTGTTAAGTGGGTGGTGGGGGAAGGGTAACATGGACTTTAGGAAGATTATTTTGAGGACTGATTGGAAGATGGGCTCAAAAGTTAAGGCAATGAAGGCTTGCAGTAGGATGGTGTCAGTTTTAGAGGTGAGAAGGGAGTATATGGGAGAGATGCCGTGGAGATAACATCAATAGGCCTTGATAACATATTTGATATGGGGATGAAAAAATATGGAGTTGAGGCTGGGAAGATGGCAGTACTCTCAATAATAGTAGCAACACTTGGATTTTAATGTTGCCATTAATCAACAGTTATTCCCTAGAAGAACTGGAATTTAAGAATACCTACAAGGACCAAGCTGTGTCAATTCAGACTGGACATTTTAAAAAATCTGTAAGGCAAAGAAAATAGAGATGGTAGGATGAAAATTTTTATTACAAAGTAAAATCACAATATTTTTGTGTCTACTGACATGTCTAGTCCTTCTAGTTCTGAGATCTCCAAGCCCAGATAAGGCAATCTTCCTAGATCAGTCTTGAAAGAGTGCCGCGTCAATAAGATGTATTCTGTAAGAATTTCTCCTTGAGTACACCCCATATCTTTCTTATGTAATGAGAAAATGTCTATTCTCTTTCTGAACTTTTTAAAAAAAGTAATCCATCCCTACAAAAAGAATCTTCCCCAAACAAACAAAATCCCATAAATGTTCATCACAAACATGCATGGTCCAGTAAAACCAATTTTCACATTGGCCATGCCTTCTGCAGGAGGTGAGTGGTATGTTTCATGTTCAGTCTTTTTGAAGCTTATCAATTCTTTGATCAGAATTCTAAATTCTTTCCAAATTGTTAAACTTCTTTTTTTCAACCAGTTCTTCAATTTTTATGGAATCATAGAGTCACCAAAGTTACACTGCTCTACATCTATTTCTCACCCAAGACCTACTGCTCTCTTGATATTGACTGCTACCTCTTGCTTCTATTTTTTTGGCAAGCCTTTCTGCACTGACTACATAGATAGTCAAAGTTTTCAAGTATTGGGTCCTAACATTTTACTTGCAGTATCCTACTGATACTTTAAATAGACTGGGATTAATCCTACAGTAACTGAAATCAGTCCAGCAACAGTTGGTTCTAGACGTAACAGAGGTACGGTGACCACTTTCCTGTTGATCACAATATCTTTAAAAAAATTAAATCTATAGAAGCAGAGCCAGACTTATCAACATGCATTTTTGCTCTGTTTGACAGCTGTGTCCTTACATGCTCAGAACACCTTTTATAACACTGGTGGCTCAGTGGACAGAACAAAGAATTTTGATTCAGGAAGACCTGAGTTCAAATTCAGTCTCAGATGCTTGGTAGCTGTGTGACCCTGGGCAAGTCACTTAACCTCTCTATATCTTACTTTCCTTATATGTAAAATGAGATAATAAAAGCACATACCTATTGTGGCTGTTCTGAGGATCAAATGAATTAGCATATGTAAAACACTTTGTAAACCTTAAAGAGCTAGTTACATGCTAGTTATTATAGAATAGTGTTGGTTCTCTCACTTATGCCATGCTGATACTTGGGCTTAGGATGTCTTCCTCAACCTCCAAAAACAACAAACTTGGTCCCAAAGAAGAGATAAGAAAATGCACTTCCCTACTTTCTTTGCAGAGAAACAGTAATGCAGAGGTTGCATCTTACAGGTACAGAAGACTACATGTATGGTCAGAATCTGTTGAAATATTGATTAATTTTTGCTGAGCTTTTTAAAATTCTTTATTAGAAGTAACTTTCAGGGGAGAGGAGGGGAGGAGATGGAATATACTTAGAAATGAAAATGATGAAAAAATCCAAATGATATTAATACAAATTTTAAGGGCCAGGGGCATAATTTTTATCTTTCATACAAAGTTGTTGAAAATAAAATTTTACTTATATTTTTTGTTTTTATGGTACCTCCATTTCTCAGTACAGCCCTTCTCTCATCTCCTGTTAGAAACCTATCCCTTACAAAAGCAAGAAGAAAAAGAGAGAGAAAAAGCAGTTCAGCAAAGCTGTCCAATGCGAGTCTCATCCATGGCATCTGAACAAGGTCCTGCCTGATGCCAACTCATGGGCATTGCTTGGCCATCCTGCTTCCAGGCATGCATAATGGAGACCCTTCTTTCTCCACTTTGAAGCATGCAAGGTAATCTGTGGCTATTTCTAGTCATCTTACTATGCTTTTTATTTAGCCTCTGAATTAGAACTGTGAGTGCTAACAGAAGACAAAATTCCTATGGGAAAAGGGGCAGTGTTATGTTTTTGCTGCTTGGTTAAATTCTAGTGAGAAGAAGAAATTGGTACCAACCTTTGAGCGGGAGAGGACCCTCTGTCCTCTCTCATCGGAGATGAGGCCCAAGGACATTCACTGTACTGTTGCTTCTGTCTTTGTGGTGTCTATTTTTCAATGCTCTTAGGTAAAGGAGTATAGAAGACACCTGTAATCTGATGAATATTGAAAGGCTGAGAGAGTGTGCTACTTCAGCGTCCAGAAAGTAGAACTCTTACAGGTACTATTTTGTGCAAGTAAGAAATTGACTTCGTCTACTGGCTAGGCTACATTTGGAAGTGAATTTGGTGGGGTGAATACTTTACAGTATCCAATTGAAACTTAAGCCCATCTCCCCAGGGATCAAAGGGACATAGGGGAGAATGTGCCCCACTCCAATTTGGAGAGATGTATATGTACTTAGATTCTTGCTATATCTTTTCAGTAAATATCTCTTTTGTAAAAGTTAATTGATAGGAATTGATTAAATGATATTGGGGCACAAATCTCAGGTGATTTATATTGAGAACATCTCAGAACAGGTGCTTGAGCTAATAGATTTAAAAAGAATAACCCCATCTCCTCAGGGGAAATCTTAGAATCATAATGGGGAGATACAGCAAGCTAACTTTGCTCTGGGGGACCCAACTTATCAGTGTGAGTATAAGTTGGAATTAGGACCCCCAGAGTCTATAAAGGCTACATAGCCAACACTTCAAAAAAGTCTGACATTTGAACAGAGGTGGGAATTAAAACCTTGTGTTAGGGCCAAGAAAAGTCCAGCTAAGTGTCACCATGGATAGAGTGCCAGGCCTGAATTCAGGTAGACTCATCTTCCTGAGTTCAAAACTGGTCTCAGTCATAAGCTGTGTGATCCTGTTTGCCTCAGTTTCCTCATCTGTCAAATGAGATAGAGAAAGAAATGGGAAATTGCTTCAGTATCTTTGCCCAGAAAACCTCAAATAGGCTCACAAAGAGTCGGACACAACTGCAAAATGAATGAATAGTGACAGCGCAAAGAAAATTTCAACTTTCCATAATGTCTAGCCTCTGTAACTCTCTGTCCCTTTATGCGTATAAGGATATGGTTTTGTTTTTGAGAATAGTATATAAAAGTGTTTTATATCTCACTCTGAGGAATGTAAATGAATTAATGTTGTCTGCTATTAAATATACACATACATGCCTACATTAATATATAAACATGTCAATAAATAAGGACTTTTAAATTTTTTTATTTTAAGCTTGAACACAAAATGAGAAAAGAAAAACACAATAGAACATAGGAGAGGATTCAATATAGAGCAATAATTTTCCATTTCAAGATAACCTGCATAATAAATTTTATACATTGTTTTCAAAGCTTCCCAGCTTTTCTTTGCTTCCTTGTAGGTTTTCTTTTGTTCTCTGCTGTGCATTTTTTGCTATATTTTTTATTTCTCCCTTCCCTTTTCCCCTGCCCAAACCCTAAAGAAGGCTACAATTAAGCTTTTATATATATACATATATACACACACACACACATATATACATATAATATACATATACACACATATACACTATATATGTGCATGTGTGTATATACATACACATAGATATCTATAAATATACACATATATACCCATATACAACTATATAGTTTTCATGTTTTTATAAATCAACCATCTTATCATTTCCTGTACCACAACAATATTCCAACCCAATAATATGTTTTCTGAGAGATTGTCTATGAAGATTTTTCCCAATTTTCTGCATTCCTTCTATTCTTGGCTACATAGGCTTTATTTATACAAGAAAACATTAATTTAAAGTAATTGAAATTATCCATTTTGTATTCAACAACAGTCTCACCCCAAAACATAGTTTAAGGTCTGATACTGCTGAATCTGCTACCTTTACATCTTTTTTTCCCTGGTTCCTTTGAAGTTCCTGACCTTTTGTTCTTTCAAATGAACTTTGCTAATATTTTTTCTAACTCAGTAAGATAATTTTTTAGTAATTTAAGTGTGATGGCATTAAATAAATAGATTAGTTAAGTGGAGTCATTTAAAAAATTATAGTGGCTTTACCCATCTATGAACAATAAATATTACTTCAGTGATTTAGATCTGACTTTATTTGTATGAAAAGGGTTTTATGTTTGTCTTCGTGTAGTTTCAGGGTCCATTTTTCTCGGGAAAAAATAGAAACTAACTATTATCTTTGTGTGTTGAAAGTTGTCCCTACCCTGCTTGTCCTCCCAGAATCTGAGTGAGAATTTCTCATCTAAAGAAAAGAAAAACCATAAGCACCTCTCTGAGGTTGCACTTGAGAGAGACACCCATAACCGTTTCCCTGTCATTTTCCAATTAATTGGCATGTATCCTAATATACCCTGTTTATTGTACCTTGTTTATTTTTTTTTTGCTTTCACCCCTAAAACCAGGCAAGAAGGTCTTTCCCTCTTTGTTCAACAATAGCCTCATTGATAAAGTAAACTTGTGAATGTAGAAGGTAAAAATAGCACCAGGCATCATAAGTGAGGCCCTCCATATCCCCTATGTTAGTTGACCTTGAATACATTAAGGTATTTAATGATATATTAAGTATATTAAGGTATGAAAATAAATTTCCATATTTTCATCCCCTTTGAATAATTACTGTACACAAAGACCCCAAAGCATAGCTCTAGAAACAGTGGTAACAGTTAACATCTTCCTCCCTACCAATCACCATCCTAGAAATACCATAAAAGAGGGAACATCAGACCCTTTGATACAAATCAGAGATGGTTTTTCCTTATTGAAGAGAGAAAGTTAAAAAGTCAGTCTAGGAACTGTCACACCAATGTAATTTTGGGAAAAAGCTACATGGTTACCTCGATACAGATGTTGACTCGTAGGCCCCCAGTATCCCACTCTGCTTCCAGGTCGCTTTAAATCTTTACATCTCCTTTGGACATGTAAGCCTCAAGTGAAAAAAGTCTTTACCCTTCCCTAGTGGAGATATAGGGTTACCACATAGTCACTCATTTAGACAATCATTTGTTGCCAAATAAAGAATTAAAATCAAATCTCCGTTAAAAAAAGTCCTTTAATTCAAGGAGCCCTCATTCCAGTTCTTAAATGAAAGGTCCTAATTCCATGTCTTTCAGACTCTAAGACTAATACTTTATCCATCATTCCATAATACCTCCTAATTGTTATAGTGTGTGTTATAGAAGACCATGCCATCAGAGAAAGGATGACATGAATTTCACTTGACTTTGTTTTGAGTGAGGGAGGATTGTGCAGGTCACCAGCTTCACTTCTCCTCCAGAACCATCTGAATCCAGTGACCAGATAATCCTGGAGATGACCCAGGATGGGGCAATTGATGTTAGGTGCCTTGCCCAAGGTCACATAGCTAGTGGGTGTCAAGTATTTGAGGTGAGATTTGAACTCAGGTCCTTCTGACTCCTGCACTGGTGCTCTATCCACTGCATCACCTAGCTGCCCCAATTGTTATAGTAGAAACCAAAGAAATACCCATTGTCAGTGGTACTTATGTTGTCATGGAAAGAGATAAACAATTTATTAAGCACTTGGTATGTACACTAGTACTGTGCTACTATGTGTGTACTAGGTACACAAATGCAAGCAACAAGACAGTCCTTGCCCACAAGGAGCTTATATTCCAGTGGAGAAAAACAGAGGGGACCTGGAAAGTAGCAAGAAGGAGATCTAGCTTTCGTTTCAGAAAACCTCTGCTCAAGACCTGTTATACTACTTACTACCACCTGAACCACCCTAGAGTAAATCACTTGATCCCCTCATCCTCATTTCTTTAGCTGTGTGTGTAACAAGTGCTAATTCATGAAGTGTACACTTATATTTTCTATCTGGCTCTGGTTAATTATGTAGGAACCTTGGGGGATACTTCCAATCACATAGTGATCTCTTGCTGAAAAGACTTGATGTCTAAACACAAAGTCTTTGGATAACACAATAAACTCTGAGTGGTTCTTTGGTTGTCTAAAACCTGGTGATAGCAACCAGAGTGTGGGATGGGGTGCTGCATCTATTAAAAGGAAAGATATCTGGCATCATGTGATCCTAGTGACCCTAAATGCGTGCTGGAGGACGGTCCTTTTCTATCCTGTATTATGAACCTTCACTGCTGTTTTCTATGTGGTTTATGCACACATCTAGGAAGGTTTGCAGGAGTAGGGGGAAGGCTTAATTGCCTTTGCCTTTTTTCTGCTTGTTTTTCTTTATCTTAGGCGTAAGTGTCCCATTATGGACTTGTCCAGCACTGGTTTTGATGGTGGTCTTCCTGGAGTGGTAGTGACTAACTTTTGAGAAGCTTCTGAAACCAAGAAAGAAGATTGACTCAAGCTTGGTTGTTTGATTGAACAGTGCCCAGATGAGGTGAAATGTAAAATGGCCAATCCACAGTCCTACAAACTGTTTCATAATATAATTATAGTAGTAACAGTTAGCATTTAGATAGTGCTTTAAAGTTTGCAAAAATGCTTTGAATATGTAACATGGCTGCTCTTTTCTACTGTCTGAAGACCAGGTCTGTTAACATTGCTATCTTTTCCTCAGGATTCACCAGTACTATGAAAGAATTAAGGGAGGGATATCTTTGCCATTGGCTAGAAATCCCACAAATTGTGTTCTTTCGATTTTAAGGGGTCCAAGTACTCCAGTTCCATTTAACAATTTAATAGTCAGAGGCTTTTACAAGGAAGGGAATGTTTACTTCAAAAGTGTAACAAAAACAAGCTTGCAATCATTTTCTCTTAACATCTCTGTTTCTGAGGAGGGGAGGGAGAGTAGACTGATAGCTTGACTCAGTTCCTACACAGCATTAGTCCCATCAGATTCAATTCCAAAGCTGTCCCTGGGCTTACATCCCAGGACCCCAGCTTCTCAGGGTTTCCCTGCTAGTCAAGCTGCAGCAGCCCCCCAAGAATCATCTTTTTTTGGAATACTAAGCTCTCCTGAGCACTAGGGGAACTTTTCCAACCTCCTCCATAGCAGTTAAGAGATCCTTCTTGGTGACTTCAGGAACTGTTCTGAGGAGGATAGTCCAAGAGAAGAAAGGGGAGGTCCAGGGACTCATGGGGTTATAATATTCTGAACATTTAAGTTGCTCAAAATATAGCCACTATCTTCCCAATTGATAATCAAGTATATGAACAAGCAGTTTTCAGAAAAAAGACATCAAAACTGTATATACCCTTTGACTCAGTAATATTGCTACTAAGTCTATATTCCAAAGAGATCAAAGAAAAAGGAAAAGGTCCTATATATACAAAAATAGTTACAGCTCTTTTTGTGGTGGCACAGGATTGCTAATTGAGGGGATGTCTATCCGTTGGACAAGTTATGGAAAATAATTGTGATAGAACACTGTTGTGCAATAAGAAATGATGGGGAAGATGGTTTCAGAAAAAAATTGGGGAGACATATGAATTGATACAAAGTGAGGTGAGCAGAACCAGAACATTGTACCCAGTAATAACAATACTGTTACAATGATTACCTATGAAAGACTTGGCTTTTATGATCCAATACAATTCCAAAAGACTCATGATGAAAAATGCTGTCCACCCCCAGAGAGAGAACTGATGAACCCTGAGTACGGATCGAAGCCAATTGTTTTTCACTCTATTTTTTTTGCCTTTTTTTGTAAAATGGCTAATATAGAAATATGTTTTACGTGACTTCTTGTGTATAATGAGCATCATACTACTTGTCTTCTCGAAGGTTGGGGGAAGGGGAAAATTGAAACTCAAAATTAAAAAAATGAATGTTAAAAAGGAAAAGAAAGAAAAACTACAGTCACTGTCATTTCAGGCATGACCTCCTCTGGAGTAATGTTAAGTGCTGTTTATAATTTTCCATGAGGGTAGGGGTGAACAAAGAGGGAGAAATGGGAGTTCCCCGAGTCAGTGGAAATTGTCTAGTTGGCCTTGGCTTTACTGAGTTCAGTTCTTGTCCTAAAGCAACATATCTGTTAAATCATAGTGGTTCCTCTTCCTCGGGACATGAGGACACAGGGAGTATATAGTAAGCTCTATGTTATGGTTTTTGAACCCCAATGCCCATAGGGATCAACATTTCTCCTTTAATGGTACAGTTTCTGACACTGGAAAGAAGGAAGGAAATATTTATTAAGCACCTACTATGTACAGGTACTGTATTAAGTGTTTTCTAAATATTTTCCCATTTAATCCTCACAACAACCTTGGGAAGTAGATACTATTATTTTTCCTATTTTATAGGTAAGGAAACTGAGGCAGACAGAGGTTAAGTGACTTGGCCAAAGTCACACAGCTAGTAAGTGTCTGAGGCTGGATTTGAACTTCAGTGTTCCTGATTCCAGGTTCTATCTAATGTGTCACCTAATATGAGGAGAGTGCTCAGACTTCTTTACTTCCCACCTAAAGAATCACATCATTTCCTGGATGAAGAGGAACCCCTGGCTTGTGTTCAGGAATAAGTCTGGTTTATGTTGAGAGAGAAAGCTAAGCAGCTACTTGAGACCAAGATCTGAACCCTCCAGGGTTCAAGGTGATTTTTCTTGGCGTTGGATGACAGAGTAAGGATCTTAAAAAGATCTTGACAGTCTAAAACACTGGACAGAATCTAGTAAGATGAAATGAAATAGGGAGAAATGTAAAATCTTACACCTAGGTTCAGAAAATCAATTCTAAGTGAGAGACGGGAAAGGCATGATTAGATAGCAATTATTTTGGAATAGATCTGAGGGCTTTAATGGATTGGAAGCTCAATATGAATTAAGAGACTGATTCTGCAGTCCCAAAAGCTGTTGTGAACTTAGGCAGCACATTCAGAGAGGAGATAGTGCTGCTATATTTGGTCCTGGTCTGGGGCATCCTGTTGAATTCTGAATGCTACATTTTAGGAAGGACATTGATGGGGAGGTGGGAGTCCCAGAATCCCAGAAAGGATCCAGAAGGTGACTAGAATGTAAACAGCCTCAAGATCAGATCTAATTAGCTACAGCAAGAGAAGGATCTTTAAAAACAATAGCCACTGAGGGCACCTTGAAGTGATTACATTGAGTAAAGGAAAGAAAAAACAATTTTTTTTTTGCCTGAGTTACCCATTGAGTTCCATGAACCCAAGCATCATAAAGCTCTTCATATCTGCTTTGTATTCAAGTGATAAAAAAGTGACCTTAGGAATTTGAGCTCTTAGTTCCCTGAGCCAACAAAGTCTGAAAGAATATTTTGACACCTTTTAAGGGGAACCTAGCCTAATTTCTAACGGGTCAGGGGTTGAAATAGTACTACTACCACAGGTGAACACAATAACCGATTTCAAGTATTTCAAGGGCTATCCAATTGAGAAAAAATTAGACCAGTTTTGCTTTGCTCACAAGGAACAATGGGTAGGAGTGGATTTGGGCTTGATATAAGGAATAACTTCTTACCAATAGGAGCTATCCAAAAGCAGAATGGGTCACATTACAAGATGAATTCCTCTTCACTGAGAATCTTAGGATAAAGGCTAGATGACTACTTATCAGATAGTTACAGAGGGGATCCTCTTTCAGGTATAGGTTGGACTGGGGTCTCTTCCAACTGAGATTTTGAGATTTCTGAGTACTGTAATTTATGGAGCACCTGCTACACTCCTACTGCTGTACCCACTGCCACCTCCACCCTCTTCCTTTGCCTCCATCGCACAGCAACCTCTTTTGAAATTTACTCTGGCTAAATATCTCACCCAATTCAGATCATGGTGGCTATTGTCTGTTGGCTACCAGGTCAATATCCTTTACGGAGAAGTTCAGTACCTGGGTCACTAAAACTACTCTCTCCAAAGTTACCAGTTGGTTTAATTATCATCTCTGTGTTGTTGACTTGTCGGTCTGTATATTCAGCTCCAGTCTCTCTACTGAGCTCCAGCTGTTCTTCACCGACTACCCACTGGATACATCCTAGGGGTTAAATCTGTTTAAATCTGTTGAAAACAGAGCTTGGAGAGATCCTACATATCACCTAGCAATCTCCTAATTTTATAAACGAGGAAACTGAGAGCCATAGAGATTAAGTGACTAGCCCTCTTCCAAACTTTCTTTTTTCTGTCAAGGGCAGTATTATTCTTCCAGGCTTCCATATTCACCACGCTGGCATTCCCCTAAAGTTCTCCCTCTCAAGCACTCTTCATACCTAATCAGTTGCCAGATCTTGCTATTTCTGCCTCTGCAATGTCTCTTGCATAATGCCCTTTCTCACAGTTCACTCAGATGCCGCATAGTTCAGGCCTTTCCTCATCATTTCATGCTTGGACTATAGGTGATGGTCTCCCGATTGTTCTCCCAGTTTCAAGTGTCTCCATACTTAAATCTATCCTCTGCATAACTGTTGAAATGATTTTTTCTTAAGTGCCTATAAGACAAGTTGTCCTTGTTTTTTGGGTGTTTCAGGCATGACCCACTCTTTGTGATCCCATTTGGGTTTTTCTTGGTGGTTTACCAATTTCTTCTCCAGTTCATTCAAAATTTCAAAATTTTTAAATTGATCTTATTTAAATTTATTGAATGAAACAAACATTTCCATACCATAGTATAATTTTTAAAAAAGATGATTACACATGAAACTGCAAAAGCTTGCTATTCCTTTTAAATGAATTTTAATTTAATTTATTAAATTAATTAGCTTATTTGTTTTAAATATTTAATTATTAATCATATAATTAGTATGTATTGTATATAATAATATATATAATATAATACATTATATACTATATAATATAATAAAAATAATATATAATAATTAATTGAGTTAATTAACTTAAAAATTTAAATTAAAAAATAAAGTTATCATGTAAATTTTTTCCCTTTCCCTTGCCACCCTAGAGATGGTTACCATAAAGCACAAATATGTATATGTCCATACATGTATATGTATATATGTCCACACACATATGAAAATCATTCTACATATACTTCTATTTATCAGTTCTTTCTCTAAATGCAGATAGTTTCTTCCTTCAAATGTCCTTTGTAGTTACTTTTGTAGCTCATTTTATGGAAGAGCACTAGGTCATTTCTCTGTTCAATAAACCTCAGCAGCTTCTTATTGCTTCTAAGATAAAATATAAATTCCTATCTATCTTTGACTTTTAAAATCCTTCTTTCAAGTCTCACCATATATTATTTCCCTTCCAGCACTTTCTAGTCCAGCCAGTCTGGCCTCTGTGTTTCTCACAATCACATGGGGGTACAGAGAGTCTGACACGACTGAAACAATCTCAACCACCACCACCACCATCACCACTGCAGTTCTCATCTGACTAATTTGTGATCCTAGGGGAAATCATACAAGATTCACTTTTAAGTATGTACCATTCTACTCTAGGGCTGATCAAGAGAAACAGGATAGTAGCTTGGAAAGTTTGAGCTCACAGCTAGGCACCAGCTCAATTGAAAAAGAAAAAAGAAAAAAATGATACAAATGCCTGGAATGCATTCCTTCTTGCCCTCCATTCCACAGAATCCCTTACTTAAGCACCATTTTCTAGAGGAAATCTTTCTTGTTCCTGAGTGCTAATCCTGTCTCTCTAAATACCTTTGTATTTAGTTATTTTATATTTAGTTGAGTTTATTCTGTATACACTTATGTATCTATGTGTTTTCTCTTCCAGTAGTGTAAGCTCCTTCAGAGCAGATGCTATTTCATTTTTTTGGTCTTTGTATTCAAGTCTAGCACCTATCACAGTTTCTGGCACATAGTAGTAGATACTTACTGTTTATTGATTGACTAAATGAGTATTTACTTCAGTGCTTTAAACCACTCTGTACCTTAGAAACTTCACAAGTTTCTTTGAGTAGAAAAAATTGGGCATTCAACTGTCAATCTAAATGAAGATCTTTTTCTAACCAAATCCAGTTAGTTAGAAAACAGGTCGATACTACTGCTGGACTGTATCTGAAAGTTTTTCAGCATGGTAGGAACAGTCAGAACTTGCCCTCCACTTGACACAGACTTTGAGAGCCAGGGTCCCATTCACCTCATGATGAGACATCAGGAGAAGTAATGTAATGAAAGAAAAGTAAGCAAACAAGATCTGATGTCTCCATCACCTGCAAGAAGGGCTTCTCTTTGTGTAAAGCTACCTATCTCTGCATTTTCCTTGCTTGTATTCTTGTTCTTTTTCCTTTGTGTCTACCTTTCGCCCCTATTGAGCAATCAATCAATCAATTAATAGCTAGGTAGCTAGATGGCTGCAGTGGATAGGGACTGGGCCCAGAGTCAGGAAAGACCTGAGTTCAAATCCAACACAGACACAGCTGTGTGAGGGAGAGAATCGCCTGGTGAAGAGAGGAGTTAATGGATTCAAGGGTTGGTCTTGTCAAGGACAGCCACCTCTTGATCAGAGGCCGGAATGAAAGGAGAGATGGAGGATGATGGTGGCAAAGGGATGTGGGATGGGGGAAAAGGAAACTTGGACAAAGGATCATTGTTTTTGTGTGTGTGGTTTCTTACTAAAAGGGTAGAGGCTTGGGGGAGAGGGTACCCTGGAAAACTGGATAAATTAATAGTAATAGCTAGCATTAGGTAGCACTTTAAAGTTTAAAATGATCATTTATTCTCCCAACAACCCTGGGAAGAAGATGTTTTTATCATACCCATTTCACAGGTTAGGAAACTGAGACACGAAGAGGGTCAGTGATTTGAACAGTGACAAATGGATGGTAATTGTTGGCGGCCAGGTTTGAATTCGTTCATGTCTTACTGAATCCAATTCTAGTGCTTTATCTATTCTGATATCTAGATGCCTCTTGTTAAGAGAGGATCAGAGTTAGTGAGAGAGGGAGAGAAGAAAGTTCCAGTCTGTTCGATTTCTTGGAGCTCTTGAGTCTCTTGGAGCATTGCAATAGTTTTGGGTTATTCTGCTTCCAGCTTTGAGAGGAAAGATGGAAGATAATAGCCCCAATTCAGATGTTGAAGGAAAAGACCGGAAAGAAGCCAACGTGAGAGAAGTTGGCAGTCTCTATCCTGTCCCTATTCTCAGTTTGTTACCCTGGAGATTTTAGGGAATTTTCCCTTGGATGAGATCTAGAACTCTCTCTTTTGGTTAAGCTGAGTTATCTCACTAGCAATGGGAAAGCCCCTTCACCTATGTTGTCTGGTACATATTCTCCTATGTATACTCTTCCTGATTTCTGTTTTGCTATTGCCTTGGACAATTTTTTTGTGCTAGAAAAAATGAGTTAGGTTTGGAACAGCTGCTATGTTGAGTGGGATAGAGATGATTAAGTAGGAGTAGAAGAATTGCTTTGCTTCTATGAAGACTCAGTTGAGATTATGTATCATAAATTGTAGTGAGTTTTCTCATTATAGTTTCATGATTTCCTCCAGTTCCATCCAGCAGATTGTAAATAGAAGCAAAGGAGGATTGTGAAAATAATTCTGGGTTTGAGTTTGGGAAGGGATGAATGGTAAGAATTTAACAGTAGTATATAATTGAACCAAATTACCGATTGGTAGAGAGGGGGAAGGAAGGAGAGGGTAGCCAGAGCAGAGGTGATGGCCTGGGAAAATACTGAGTGGTAGAGAGATTGGAGGTCATAATGAGAATGAAGATTATTGTTAGGGGAACAAGACATAGAGAGAAAGAGGAACTGTTCATAGATAATGACCAAAGAAAGGAAGACTCGTGTGTGAAGGTTATGACTCCTCCTGTGCCATGTTGAGATAAAGTGGAGGAGTAGGTCATATTGAGGAATTTGGAAATTAAGAGTAATATTCTGTGTGTTGCAGTTCCCTTGTATTAAGGCAAACTTCGCAGGATAGGGACCAAGTCTTCTCTATTCACAACCTCCCTTCATTCTCAGTGTTGAATGAAGAACTAAGAATTGAGGGAATTCTGAATCCATGGCCAACCACATCATTGTGGATACTCACCAAGGGGACTTGAGCCTCTATTTCTATTATATTGGGAGAGTGGAGACCAGGGGAGACCCTTTCCCCACTGACAAAGGGATTACCAACAATTTAAGGTGCCATTTTCTCAAGCCCTCTTAACAGACATGATCCTGCCAACCACATTTACTCCATCTGTTGATTCCCCTATCCTTGACTTGTCCCACTCTCTCTCCAGCCAATTGTAGAGCCTAAGTTATGACCTTGCCACAGTAAGCTAGGCACACACCCATTGTATGAGGCCACCAGATAGCATTTTTGAGAGCTCAGATAACTGCTGCCTCCTTCCCTTTTGAAAATTACAGGTTATCACACAAGCCCATGTTCTGGGAACAGTCTAGCTTGGATGACTAAATAGCAAATGCATGGCTTAACCAGACTAATCCGTGATACTAGGGGAAATCATACAAGACTTGCTTTCAAATGTGTGCCATTTTACTCTAGGGCTTATCAAGAGAAACAGGATGGTAGCTTGGAAAGTTTGAGCTCATAGCTAGGTACCAGCTCAATTAAAAAAAAACCAAGGTGATACAAAGGATTACTCCAGCACCAAAAACCCTTCTGTAATTTCTCAACACAAGGTAAGTGCTATAAATGTTAGTTATTTGTTATTGCTATTATTATATCCCCAGCACTTACCACAATGTCTGGCACATAGTAGCTGCTTGTTGAATTGAGTTGAATTGAAAAAGCAAAGGGTTTATTTTGTAAAAGGACTGTAATAGAGAAACACTGCTACAAAACACTGCTACAAAAGCTACAAAAAGCTACAAAAAGCTACAAAAGCTAAACTAGGCACAGACAGTTACAAATGACACATTAGAAGGTGTATATTTAAAAACTTGGGGTATGTTTTGCAGAGATGGGGGAATAAATATATCAGAGAACAGATGAGAAAATAATGAGGAAATAGATGATTTCCTCCTTAAACTGGAAAGCCAGGGGACTACAGGTATGAAATGCTGCATATGGTGCCAGTTGACTGAGAGGTAAAATCAAAAGACATCAATAGAACCTTTTCTTTAAAAAAGACAGAACTAAAAAAAAAGCCACATCTGCCCCCAAAGAGTAATGTCCTATGGTCACAAGCCCAAAAAGAGTTCTTGGAAAAACTTAAAAAGGAATTAAAAAATCAAATAAGAGAGATCAAGGAAAAATTAGGAAAAAATAAAAACAAGAAAATTATGAAAAGGAAGTTGTAGTACATGATTGTAATGGAATACTAGTATGCTATAAGAAACGATGAGTTTGATAATTCTAGAAAAACATGGAAAGAAATGCATGAAATAATGAGGAATAAAACCTAGAGAATGTTATTGTACAGTAACAGCAATGTTGTTTTAAGAACATCATTGAGCAACCCAATCATTTAGATTATTATAAATACCCAAATTAACCGCAAAAGATATATGAAGATGCTATCTGCATCCAGAGAAAGAAGTGATAAGCAGAAATATGCATAGAATGGTTTTATATATGTAGACATATTTGTGTCTAATGGTAGCCATCTCTAGGGTGGGGAAAGGGAAGAAGAAAAGAAATTACATGACAACTTTATTACATATTTAAAAAGAAGAGCAAGTTGTACATAATAGACTTGCAGTTTCACTTTTTGCCTATTCTACTGTTATGGAAATGCTTATCTTATTTCTTAAGTTCAGAATAAAACATTTTTAAAAATAGAAGTGGAGGGGTGAGAAGGAAGGAGAGATGGTTTGTTTGGCTTTCCCCAGAGTCAGAGGTCATGTCTGAGGGGCAAGACTGCAGAGATGTCCCTTCTAAGGTAGAATATGTCTGTGTGTCTAATCAGCTACCAGTGTTGGGTTCAGCACATTCCTCACCCTCTCCAGGGATGGTCAACTCTCCAAGAGAGGAAGGGCAGAGATTGTTTCCATGAAGGAAAGAAAAGGGCTGAATGACAAAAATCTTCTGCATTAGAGTTTTCATAAGCTATGTCTTAGGGAAATCCTATGAATTTTAAAAGAAAAGGAGCAAGCTTGACCCTTTTAGTTGGCAGGGGAAAGTCCCCATGCTGACCTCTGTAGAAGAAAGAATCCCAATATGTACACACTTGTGGACCCTAGGACATGGGTTTCCTGATATTCGATCAAGAGCTATTACAGCTACATGGAGATGCTTTCTCCCTCTGTGTCTGGGAACGGAAATCAGAGGGAAAAGAGACAAGGCACTTCTCAGTCTTTTTGGCCTCCAGAGACCTGACTTTGAGCTGGCATCTTGGTGAGATTGAAGGATGACTTCATGGACACTGTAGGGGAGTCCAGCTTCACTTTATCCAGCAGAGTTTTCTTGATGGCAGCTGGAGAGATCTTCTCTTTGTCAGCCATGGACTGTAGCTCTCTGCCAAATACATATCAAGAAGGGTTGGAAGGAAAGGGTTAGAAAGAAAAGACAGTTCTGGATTTGGAATTTCTATTGGTGAGAGGGTGAGAAGCCCACAGCCTCGTGGAGCCTGCCTATTGGAAGGTCGAAGTCAGACTGAACTTAAGATAGACATTGACTAAGGAGAGCACATGCAGGAGAGTGACTAGGAGATGAGGGTGATTCAAAACCCTGTCCTATGAGCAAACACTGAAGGAATGGGGGATGTTCCTTTAGGAAGAATACAATTTCTGTCTTCACATATTCGAAGAACTATCTTGGTTTTTTTCAAAATTTATGTGATTAAAACAAACATTTCCATAACATAGTATAATAAAAAAAGATTGCACAAGAAATTGCAATTCTATTATGTACAACTTGCTAATGCTTTAAAAATTCAGTTACCCTGTACATTTCTTTTTTCCTCCTTTTTTTTGTGTAAGATAAATTTGACTTATTCTGCAAAGCTACAGAGGGGTGAATTTATATTAACGGATGGAAGCTAGAAGCAGAAAGATCTCCACACCAAAGAGCTTTTTGACAGTTAGATGTAGATGTTCAAACAGAGACTGTATACCTATTCATTGGGGCTGTGGTAGAGGGACTTCATGTTTCAGGTAACAGTTCAGTTAGCTTAAGGTTATACAGTTAATAAATGTTGGGGTTAGGATTTGAATGAAGATCTTTTAACTCCAAATCCAGTATTCTCTCAACAGTACCATCTTGCCTAGATGACCATGAGCAGAGGTTCTTAAGCTTTTATATATCATGGGCCCCTCTGGAGTCTGGTGAAGCCTGTGGATCTCTTCTCAGAATATTTTTAAATGTATAAAATAAAACAATAGGATTAAAATGGAAAAAATATTAAAATTAAATTTAAAAATTTTTTTAAATTAAAAAAATTATAGAGCACCTGAAATTTATCTGTCAACCCCTGATCCACAGATAATTACCATCCCCTGCCCAAATTACCAAAAAGTTGTAAGGGAATCATATCAAAGCAAGACAAGGAAAAGCAGATCTATGACAAACTATTCAAATAAATGATGAGTGATGTTATTTTTATTTTCTGCCACATTTATCTCATCTGGATTGTTACTGACTAAGCTCCTGAAGGGCAGGTTGAGACCAGAGACTTGCTTGAAGAAAATGAAGACGGAAGAACAGGGAGCCTACCGTGTACGGATACAGGAAGCCTCCACAGCATTGATGAGGAGGGAGCGGAAGCCACCACTTTCTAAGAAGTGCAAAGCATGGATAGTGGCTCCCCCAGGGGAGCAGACATTGTCCTTTAGCTGTCCAGGGTGTTCTTCGGACTCCAAGAGCATCTTGGCAGCTCCCTGCAGTAGAAGGAAGATGGATTAGCCCAGAGGAAGGAGCATATTGACTTGCAGTGACAATCTTCTGTTCTCTGAATCCACTAGATTCCTACTAAGAAACCTTTTAGGAAATGGAGTTGCCCCTACCCCACCTTTCTACTAGCCCCTAAACAAAGCCTAAAGTTCTAGCCCCAAATCTGAGTGAGAGAGCTTCCTTTTTATATGGTCCAAGAGCCAGAAAGTCACTAACCAATAAAGCCTGGGCCCCCAGATGGATTGCCAAACGTCGAGGTAGCCCCATCTTCACCCCACCATCTGCCAATGCATCCAAAGCTGTAAATGCCTGTAGGAGAGATAATTACTGAGCCTTCGGGAAGGAACAAGGAGACTTGATAAGCCTCACAAAGGGAAGAAGCCCTTGGTATCTCCCTTTTAGGTGGAAGGGAATTATCCCAGTAACTTCACCTTCCCTCCATTAGCTCCACAGATCAGGCACTTGCCTAACCCCTTCAATTCTAGAACCTGCCCCACACCGTAAGTTCTCACATAGGCAGGCCCGCTACCGCTCAGGCCTGTGACGGCATCAATAAGGTCCTCTTCCACCTCGGTGCAGAAACCCACGCTGCTCATTAGCTGTTCCAAAAGTTTCCCATCCTCCACCTGGGCATGGGTTCCTGTAGCATAAACAGTGGCACCCTCCCGTACTATCACAGGGGTATTGGTCATGCAACGGATGACTTTAGGGGCTGGCTGGAAGGCTGTCAGTTTCTGGGGAAAGAAAGTAGATTATGCTTCCAAGCAATCCTTCAGCATCATCTTCCCTGTTCCCCTTCTCCCTTTGTCACTAATACACAATTACACTATTTTCTCCAGCTGTCCTGAAGCCCACATCCACCTCCCACCTTGATGGGCAATGCCAAAGGGATTGGTACCTTTTCAATGGAGCTAATTGTGACGCCAGCTGCACAGGAGACCACAAGATGCCTGTCCTTGATATCAGCTCCAATCTCATCCAAAATGAAGGGGATGATATGAGGCTTCACAGTCAAGAAAAGTACATCACTTTGCTGCACTGTTTCCTTGTTGCGGGAGGTTAGGTTTATACCAATTTTCTGCCAAAATTGATAGAGAGATCATGGTTAAGAATATCATGGCTAAGAACAGTAGGGGCCAGGTTGTTAGACCCTCACTCACAGTTATAACCCTGTCACTGTTGCAGCTCTCCCTAAAAATTTCATTAAAACTTCTTTCCCTTCATAAAGCTCTTAGATTCTACAAAGGTTGCTGTCACTACTGTTATTAGACAGATGAATAGCTTGAGTTATGGCAAAAAGGGGGTAACCCTCAACCCCAGTTCATGAACTCTTTACCCAACTTATGTCAATGAACATTTATTAAGCATCTATGTGCACAGTCTCAGGCCAGATGCTGGAAAATAGCTTATGATCACACAGTACTGGAAGGAAGCCTTTTTTTTTTTCACAATAGCCCTAGCAGGCAAATGTTAAAAGTATTTTTATCCCATTTTTCAGATGAGAAAAGTGAGGTTCAGAAAGACTGAAAGACTTGTTTAAAGGCACATAATAAGTGTGTGCTGGCACTTAAGCCTGGGTCTTTGGACTCCACAGCCAATGCTCTTTTTACTCCATCAGGCTGACTCAAATGCATAGGGAGAAAGAAGAAAAGCCAGACAAGTTGAAACATTGTGATGGATAGGAAAGGCTTCTGAACTTGGCATTGTAGCAAGAGAGTACACATCTCAGCTACAGTGTGGCAAAGGAGGGAGCACTTTCTTCCATTGTTCCTCCTGCTTCCCCCAGGTACCTTGTTCACCAAAACATACTGCCTTCAGGATGTAGATTTGTTGTTTGCCAGTGGATTCCTCATGTTAGCAATCAGTCTTCACATCTTCAGTGTTAGAGACACTAACCATATCCTCAGTGCCATCCCTTATCAACAAATCAACATCTATAAAACCCAACAAATAGAAAGACACAGACCTGACCTATCATCCAATGGGTTCAGTTTGGTTTGGGAAGTCAAAACTCCACTCCATAGACTCCAACATTTTTTCTTCCCTCCCACATATATTCTACTCCTTTTACTTACTCGGAGTGCAGAGACTGTGGGCAGGTCCATATCTGGTGAGCTGGCAATTATCTTATGGGAGGCCAGGATGCCTAATGAGGAAGGTAAAGTTGTTTCAATTCAAGACCAATGTGTCCCCAGCGTCTTTAGGGTTCCACCAGGAACCTCTGCTTCCCATCCCTTATCTTGTACCCTTCCTGAAACAACAGAACTAAGCTAGGTATGTCTCTATCACTGGTAAAAATGTTACTTCTCATCTTGGGGGCTTCTGTAGCATCTGGAAAAATCAGTTGAGCCTTACTTCAAAGTCAAGTTCAAATACTGAACAAGCATTCATTTCCTGTAGGACCAGAGGATGTTTGATGATGAGGATAGAGGACCAGTTTTGGAGCAAAGGGAAATCTGAACTCAGGCCTGAAGGTCCTTCCTCTACCTAAAATATATGAGCTGTGTGGACACAGGCAAATCACTTAGCCTCTCAGTTACACAGACAACTTTTTTTTCCTCTCCAAATTTATTTATTTGTTTTCAATTTTCATCAATCACTTCCATAAGTTTTAAATTTTCTCCCCCTCCCTACACACCCTCCCCAAGACAGTATACAATCTAATATGGGTTCTACACATACATTCTTATTAAACATATTTTCACATTAGTCATATTGCACAGAAGAATTAAAATGAATGGGAGAAAGCATGAGTAAAACTAAGCAAAATCAAACATAACGAAAGAGAAAATAGTCTGCTTCATTCTGCGTTCTGACTCCATAGTTCTTTTTCTGGATGTGGATGGTATTTTGCAACCACAGTCCTTTGGAAATGTTTTAGGTCTTTGCATTGCTATGAGGGACTAAGTGTATCAAAAACAGCCCTCGCTTACTGTGGCTGTTACCGTGTACAATGTTTTCCTGTTTCTGTTTACTTCACTCAGCATCAGTTCATATAAGTCTATGCAGGTATTTCTGAAGTCTGCCTGTTCCTCATTTCTTATAGCACAACAGTATTCCATTACATTCATGTACTACAGCTCACTCAACCATTTCCTAATTGATGGGCATTTCCTCGATGTCCAGTTCTTGGCCACCACATAAAGAACTGCTATAAATATTTTTGTATATGTGGGACCTTTTCCCATTTTTAACAGGCAACTTTTTTTTTTTGAGGTAGTTGGGGTTAAGAGACTTGCCCAGGGTCACACAGCTAGTAAGTGTCTGAGGCCACATTTGAACTAAGTTCCTTCTAACTCCAGGGCTTCTGTTCTACCCAACTAGCTGCACTGACAGACAACCTTCTAAGAATGTATGTAAGTTATAGGCCAGTTTCTGATGGAATGAGTTTCCATGAAGGTTGCATTTCATTGGACTGAAATCAGAGGTCCAGATTGGGGGGAAAAATCTATCTATAGCTCTATCTATCTATCTATCTAAATATATACAAATGTAGTTATATAAAAATATCTACATATATAGGTATATACATATGCCGATACAGGCATATATATATGTATTTTCCCTATTTTGACTTGTGGCTCAACTCGCTCTCTCCCTCTCCCTCCCTCTCTCTCTCTCTCTCTGTCTGATAAGGAGTTTCCAATAAGGAACCTCTTCTGCCTGACCCTCAATTTATCAGTCAACAAGTATCTATTAAGTATCTGGTACTGTTTGGAGTCCAAATAAAATGAAAAAAAGAAAAGAAAGAAACAATTCTTACAATGAGGTTGTATTCTAATGGTGGAGTACATATGAAAATATATATATAGAATAAATATAAAAATTTAATAAATACACGCACAAAGGAGTTAAATACAAGGTAGGGGGAAGGGAAGGCACTAGTAGGTACTTGGGGGTGGGGGATCCAGGAAAGGCAACTTAGTGGTCTTAAACTTTAACTCAGTTGGGGAATGATCAATCTGTCCTCTAGGACCCCGTTTCTTACCTGCCGCCGTGAATCCTTTAGCCAGGGCAAATGCCAGTTGGCCAGCTCCAATGAAGCCCACACTCATGGTCCCAGAGATTCAGCTTAGCCAGCAGGACAGTAACAGCTGGAACTGAATACAGAGGAAGAAGCTGCCGCTACCCAAACGGGAAGGGATTGCATAGGGAAAGAAAACACAGCAAAAGGCCAGAGCAACTCTCCTACCTACCCATTCCTATGCCCAGCCCACAGAAGAGTTGGCCCAGCGCCCTCTTTTACCGTTAAATTACCCACCTGATGGCTACATCTCTCCATGGCCCCCTTTCCCCCCACCGCCCCCTCTTCTTGGGAAAAGTGAGGTCCCTCAGATTTGCTCCTTAGAGGAATGCTCACCCAATGGAAGAAGAGGGACGTCCGCTTCTTCACCAGAACCATCAAACTGGGGGCAGAAAAGGAAAGAGAGAGATGAAAGAGGGAAGTAGCGTCTCCCAGTTACAGCAGATAATGGGAGTGGGAAGGACAGGGGATGAGGGTGAAGGAAAAGCTTTTCTGTTTGGAAGCAGGACCACACCCCCTCCGGACTGCAAGCGTACTTCGCCTAATTGCAGCTACCACCTTAGGAGCAACCCCCTTCCCCGTTCTCCATCCCCGCCTCCTCCCAGTTACCTACCATAAGACGAACCTACAGAATAGAAATAGGTCCACGTGTCAATCCCAAGTTCCACCAAGCTCCTTCCCCAGTCAATACGGCCTCAGCCAATCAGAGGCCGAAGAGCTACGTCAGGGCCAATCATAGTGCGGGGCTGGATCCCGGGATGTGCGATTGCATCATTCGCTTCGGTTTCAGCCTGCTACGTTGTACCGGATTCTACTATGTTGTAGAATCCACATCTAGCGTCTTTGGGTTCAGATCTCTCAACAGAATCTCACGACAAAGTTAAAGATACGCCCAGTCACAGTGTCTCTTACAATTCAGAGGCAGTGGAAAGAGAAGGGGCTCTGAGGTCAGAGCACTTAGGTCCGTGTCTAGAATCTGATTCTAGCTACTGTGAAACCTTGGCCAAGAGTCACTTAACCTCTTTTGACCTCAGTTTCTTCATTTGTAAAATGAGGGGATTGGGCTAGATACCATCCAGGTTCCTTCCAGCTCTAATTCTTTGATTCCAGAACAAAGGTGGCATGATGCACTGGAAAGAGTTGTGGGTGTCAGGAGACTGGGGCTCTAGGCTCCCATTTAAGAATGGCATGATTTTAAAAAATAGAATGATATGATTTGAAACAAAGTGCACGTCTTACTAATTTTCTATTCAATTCAATAAACATTTATGAAACGCCTAGCTTGTGATGGGCACTATGCTAGCTCTGGAAATATAAAAAGAAAGAAAAGAAGGGAAGAAGAAAAGGAAGGAAAAAAGAAAGAAAATCAGTCTCTCCTCCCTTAAAGAACTTACCATCTAATGGGAGAAAACAACACAAGAAAGGAAAGGATGAAGGGGAAGGGGAAGGGATGATGTTTGGTGTAGTCAAAACCAAGCACAGCTGCTGATGGAGAATGAAGAGTTCTGAAAAGTTCAGAGGGCTTTATAGAGGTTTCTTCCATCTCTAAATCTATGCTTATGAAGTCACTTAACATCAACCTTTAGGTCTCAGGTTCCTCATCTGTAGCATTAGGCTGGATTAGGTCAGGGATTGTTAATTTTTTTTCTTTTGGCTCATGGATCCCACCATCTTACAACAAGTTTTTAAATGCATCAAATAAAATACATAGGATTACAAAAGAAATTTGCTAAATTGAAATGCAGTTATTAAAATATTAGAGACGGAGATACAGAGAGAGAGAGAGAGAGAGAAAGAGAGAGAGAGAGGATTCCTGGGCAAGATGGTCTCTTGAGTCCCTTTGATCACTATTGTCATAAGAATGAAGGGTTCTAAATGCCATTCAATTAAAAAAAAATTAAGTACTTACAATGCACTATGCCAACCAGTGGGGAGATAAACATGAAAAAAAGAACAGTGCCCTCAAGGTGCTTGACAGTATAATGATGGAAGAAACCATACAAAAGGAAGCTGAAAAATTGCAAGGGGTGGGAAGGTGGGGTGGAGAGAGGAGGAACCCAACAGTAGGGCTTGGTGGAAAAGTCTGAGAAGTCCCAAAGTCATGCAGCCAACTGAAAAATGAATTCTGAGCTGAGTTTCTCCCGAAAAGGAAGTTTTGGATGGTTCCATCAATCAGAGGAACAAAGAGTGGTGATGAAGTAGAGTCCCAAGGCTGAGGGCATTTGGCAGGATGATGAGATTTACTCAATAATGCACTTCCTGAGGCATGATGAAAAAGTCGGTCAAGTCCCAAAGTAGTGCAGCCAGGTAAGAAATGAGAGGCCTGAAACCTATTGACATCTGCTGTCCTTGTTCTTGGCAAACATACTGGAGTGGTTTGCCATTTCCTTCTCCAGCTCATTTTACAGATGAGGAAACTGAGGCACACAAGGTGAAGTGACTTCACACAGGCTATTTCTGAGGCCAGATTTAAACTCAGGTCTTCCTGACTCCAGGCCCAGTTCATTATCTATAACTGCCCTTTATAAACGATCCTATAACAAATAATAGAGACTCACTGAATTTTATCGAATGACAGTCAGATCTGTAATTTTAGAAAAATCATTTTGGTAGATGTGAAGGATAGAGTGGATAGGGACAGACTTGAGGTAGGGAGGGAATTTAGGAGGTATTGCAATAATCCAGGCAAGAAAAGATGAGGGTCTAAATGAAAAAGTAACTCAGTAGAAAGAAGAGAAAACTGCAACAGATATCGTGGAGATAGAATTGACAAGCTCTGGCGGCTGCCTGGTGATGTGAGACCTGGTTGATTGGTTGGTTGTTGCCTTTGTACTTGAAGAGGACCAAAGTGACTTATTTTTTAAAAATAACCTTCCCATAATGGTTGTACCCCACTTCTTTTGCCAAAATTTTATCTTAAAATCTGTGATGATTATGTGGCGAAATATGATATATGGTGTGTCTGGCTGTGACTGATCAGATCAATATGAGCTTAGAAGACTCTACCACCAGTTGGACACAAATCATCCATAGAAATCTGGGCCATTAGAAAAATGGTGGTGCCCTTGATGGAAATACAAATGTTTGGAAGATAAATAGTAATGACTATTTAACCTCCTAAGTTCTACTAAAATCTTCACGGATACCTCATGGTAGAGTGGAAGTGATGATGGGTTCTCCAAGGCTGTGGCAGTGGAGCTCAACGGCTGGCATTAGGAGTTGAACTGTTGGTTAGTTGGTTGGTGGTTGGCTGGTTGTCCGCTCTCAAGGAAGACTAAAATGACATCACTATGCTGGAGTCAAATTTCAGTGTTTCTGACTGTGACTGATCAGACCAATTTGAGCGTGGAATGTTCTACCACAGGTCAGGCACAAATAGTCCATGTGGACATTCGGGGTGGATATTCTAAATTTGTGCATCTTGCATTTCCTTTGAGCTTTTTCAATTCTGCTTTGCTCATAGAACTGATGCGGGCATACCATGCTGAGTGGTTCTGTGTGAGTGTCTCCCATGTTGCACAATCAATTCCAAAATTCTTAAGGGAAACCTTGAGAATGTTCTTGTGTCAATTCTTCTGACCACCATGTGAATGCTTGCGCTGTGTGAGTTCTCCAAAAACAGTCATTTTGGCAAGTATCTTTTTGCATTTGAGCAATGTGACCAGCCTATTGGAGTTGTGCTTTCTGAAGCAGAGTTTGAAAACCTGGCAATTTAGTTGGAGTAAGGATCTTAGTGCCTGGTACCTTATCCTGCCAGGTGATTTTCAGAATCTTCCTAAGACAATTCAAACGGAAGAGATTCAGTTTCCTGGCATGGTGCTGATATCTTGTCCAGGTTTCATAGGCATACACCAATGTATGTTTGTAGTTAATGGGTCAACTTAAGCAAATTTGTAGAGGTCCATCACCAGATTAGCAGAAGAATGAGGAATTGTGGGGTCACAGCTACCTTGATGATGTATTCTGAGTTAATGGAGGAAATATCTATATCACTCTTTCAAGTAGTGAAGAAACTACTTTAAGTCAGCCCTTCATTCATCCATAAAAACATATTGATGCACATTTGAACTGAATAGTGTGGTATACTGACTAGAGGGCTAGCTTTGGAGTCAGAAATCAATCAATCAAACCATAAGTATTTATCAAAAGCCTACTATGTTCCAGGCTCTCATTTTTTTTTCCAGTGAAGTTTCAGAAGTCTTTCAAGAGGGAAGAAGGTGGTGATGGTGGCTTGAGAAAAGGTTTAGCATAGCTGCTGTGGAGGGTGTGACAGAGAATAAATCAGGAGTGTAAAATATCAGTGTGCAGCAGTGATCAAAACAAGACTGGATAACAAATCTGTGGTAGACCAAGTTAACATAGTTGTATGACCTTCTGCAGCATCATTCAGTGGCATAAGAGTATGAGTGGAGAAACCGATACCATGTGAGCGATCCAAGGTTGAAATCTAGAAAGGATTGAGCAATAGCAGGACAAGATTCTAAGGGATGTAAAGACAGAGGAGAGTATCAAGTTGAACTGGTCAAGATTTTTGAAGGGAAGAAAGTGAAGCCAGAGTAGGGTGTTGGAAAGCAGGTGGAGTGATTGGAGGTTGTAATTAAAAAGAGAGAATTGGCTTAGGAGGGGTGAGGTATGAAGAGATCTGGAAAAAAAGACTATTTTCAGACAGAAAATTTCAGAGTTTTGGGATGTGAAAGGGGAAACTTGTATGTACATCATGATGAGTTTGTTTGTTGTTGTTCAATACTTTTGTATCGGGCTTTTTGTGCCCCTTTATGGATTTTTCTTGGCAAAGGTACTGGAGTGCTTTTCCATTTCCTTCTCTAGCTCATTTTGCAGATAAGGAAACTGAGGCAAACAGGATGAAGTGACTTGCGTTAGTGTCCAAGGCTGGATCTGAACTGATAAAGAGGAATCTTCCTGACTTCCAGGACTAGCTGCTCCACTATTAATAATTCAAGATATAAATAAGAGTATGAATGTATGTAAAGTTGAGGTGGAGTTGAAGATAATTAGATTTTTTGAATTGATATTAGAGTTGAAGAGATTGATAAATTGAGAACCAAGAATACTTGAAAGGACATCAGTATTTAAGTTGAAGTCCTCATATTGAGGAGCTCTATTTGGAGTAGAAAGGAACTATGTGAAAAATACTGAATTCCTTGGGAAAGAAGGAACAGTAACTGGAATGCCAATAAATAAAAGCCATGAAGATCTGAATATGAGGATGTGAATGAATAAACAAGCGCCTAGTGCAGTAGCTAGCCAGTCACTGGTAGGTTGAGGCCACAGAGGCAGAATACCTTCAATAATTACCTTTACCTGCCCTTGACGTTGGCTCTAGATTCACTGCTCTGGAGTTGCCTCTCTTCTCAATAGAGGAACCAGGCTACCTAATACTTCAATTCTATCTACTGCTGCAGTTTGCTGAGCAATAATTTTATTAATAATGTTTTTGCTCTAGTCTGGTTTCTGTTTGGTGAGTTTTTAGGCCAGATTCAACATTAACTACTGAAAAGGTTATCAAGCTAGAAATCTGGAATAGGAAACAAAGACTTCTAAAGATAAACATGACTTTGTGCCTGATAAAAAAGGACCCCAGCATTTTTCCATGCATGTCCACTATAAGTAGTAGATTTTAAAATTCTTAGACAGATGGAATTGGTATACCAGGAACAATCTTGCTAAGCAGTTTCCAAAAGGAAAATGCTTTGATTTGGATAAAATGATGCATTTTAAAAATATCCTTTAATTTTTCAGGTCAAAGATGAATTTTAAAAAATTGAGTGGATAACAGCTAGTATATAGATCTTTAAGATTTTTCAAGTACTTTACAAATATTCTTTCATTTTATCCTCACAACATCCCTGGGAGGTAGATGCTATTATATCTACATTTTACAGTTGAGGAAACTGAGGCAGGAAATATAAAGTGACTGGCCCAGGGTTATACTACTTGTCAGTGCCTGAGATGGAATTTAAACACAGGTCTTCCTGATTTCATGTGCTGGGTTCTACCCATTATGTAGAAGCTACCAAAATACAAAATTTAAAATCTTAAAGACTCTTAATAATAAAATAAAAGCCCACCCATAGACCCTAAAACAGAAATGTGCTTTTAGCCAGTCATCCTCACATCTGTCACTTCTCTTTGTTGTTAAGGAAATGGAAACAGGGAAGGATCTTTTGAAATTTCACAAAACACTGCCTGGGATAAAGAAAATTCTTACAGCCCTTCCATCACCTCCTTTATACACTCCCCTCTAACCTATTAGGACAGCCACCTTTCCTTACTCCATTATAATCGTAGGTCTTTTCCCTAGTTGCAGGTCACATAAGGAGTCATGAAGACTTATTTTTTCACAATTTATTAATAAAAGGTTGATAAATGACCCTTCTCTACCAACTCCCAGGAGCTGATGGGGTTTTGGTCACAGTTCATGTCCCTTGAACCCCAGGAGACTTTTACAACTTGGTTCAAGCGTTTCCTCCTATAAGAAAAGAATTTAGAGATTTAACAAAGAATTGACTACTGTCATTAGTTGCTATAATCCCACCTGGACAGATCAGAACTGGCTTTTGCATTCCTGATTGCTCAATGAAGTCAGCCAAAGGCAAGGAGAAGAGACACAGTCTCCAAATATGGATCCCAGACAAGGTCAGAACCTTGTTCAAACCTGACAATAATTAGTCATTGCAATTTTGGTGGTATGTCCTAAGAAAACAGACTGGGGGAAATTAAATAATTGCAAGGAGGATAAGGATGAGCATCCAGAAGATTACTTAGATTCCCTAAAACAGAGGTTCTTAATGTTTTGGTTTTTTTTATTATAGATCCCTTTGGTTTGATGATTTTTTAAAATAATGTTAAATATTCTATAATGTATTTAAATGAATAAAATGAAATACATAATATTACAGAGGAAGCCAATTATATTGAAATAAAGATATAATTACCCCCTTCCAAGCACAAAGATCCCTTCCCCCCCTCCCAAAATCTATCCAGGTGGTCTAAAGGAAATTTTTGAAAGGCAGTCTGGCATCAGTGAATGAGCCAGTCAACGATGCCAGGGAACTTGTGGTGACTGCTTTAGTCCCAAACTGGGTGGTATTAATATTGGGTGGCCTTCTGAGAGTCTCTAAGAATTAGTAGCAGTAACAGACTATTGTTTTTTTTGTAAGAACAAGAAAAAAGATGGCTTTCGGGCAAAATTAATGTCTCTTTACCTCCTGAGCCTCCCATCTATTTGGTACACAGTCTAAGAAATAGGGAAAAAGCTAAAATTCGTGCCAGAAACAGGACCACGTGTGGTTTATCTTCTTATTCCCACCCCCTCTTCCCAAACATATGCTTATATTTTGGTTGCAATTAACTTGATCATTGGAAAAAAAGAGTGTCCTCACTCTCTCTCTCTCATGCATGAGGCATCTCCACTTCCTTCTATAAAACTTCCTTTGCTAGTACAGTCTGAGGGCTTTGTCATTGGACCATGTTTCGCCAATTGATCAAGTCAGCCCATGTGTACAATACTCGGTTAGTTGATGACTATGGAATTTTCTGCCTGATAGATTAGGAGTTTACCACTCTGCAAGGTTTCGCTGACTCCTAACTAGATAGCTCCCCATCCGAACACTTTCTATCAGCATAGAGTCTATTTACAGTATGCCTTTTTGGTCAGTTGTCCTCCCCTGTAACTTGCTGGGAATTGACCTCCATTGCCAGCTAAAATAGGCTGCTCTGTAGACAGTTTTTCTTCATACTCCAGCAGAGAATGAATATGTTGTTTTGGCTCATTTTTCAGAGTAGCCATCTCCACTTTCAGCAACCTCTGATGTATGGAGGTCAATTCTTAAACAAGATCCATCCTGTCTGTGGGTTTAGCATACTAATGAGGTTGGATATGTTTTAAGAGCAGAGCCAGTTAAAATTCATTTGAATACTGTAAAACTTTGCCCTGGGTTCTCCAGGCCATTCTCTGGCTAGATGCAGAGAATGGCTTTAGGAAGGTTACTTTTGCACTTCTGAAACAAGGTATCATAATTCTAGACACTGCTTCTTGTAACATTCATTTACAAGCTGTTAGAAACCTGGGAATGGACATTTATCAATTTGTCCAACTCTTACAGTGTAGTAAATATTGTGGTTTTGCTTGTCTTCATGGTTATCTCAAATTCAACTGTATTATTAAGCATTTCTGCCCCCCAAATATGTGTGTAGCACCACTTATACCCAGATATATGATGGACGGGCCCATTTTTCTCACTTCATAGTGAGTGGGGCTAGCCTCTTCTTCCTGTCGTCCATTGATGCTTATTTTAATTGGTGTGGAGCCAGAATTCTGTGGCTATACTAAAGAGGCCATCCTTACCCCTAGGCCTCTTCTTTCTGGCTTCAAAGTGTAAAAATCAATCAATAATTAATCAATCAACGTTTATTAAATGCCTGCTATGTGCCAGGCACCATGCTAAGTTCTGTAGATACAATAAGAGGCAAAAGATAATCCATGACCCCAAGGAATTTATAATCTAATGGAGGAGTTTATAGTCAAATGGTAATCTAAAGATAATTCTCTGAACTCCAAAGGGGCAATGGAAGGAATGAATGACTTACCCATTATGAGACTGCAAGCCAGGAGATCATGTTCTCTTTGAGCCTGTGTCTAGATGGGACTGCCTCCTATTTATGTCTTCTTTCCTTTAGTACTGGGGCTCTGTAAGATACAAATGTCATCTTCCCTTTCCCTGGCACCTGAGCAGCAGGGTATTGTCTACTGGAGCAGCTGTGGCAGAAATCTAGAGGCTGACCAGTCAAGAAGGAAAGCATCACTCACAGAGAGACAGTGTGGGAAGGAAGAGTCAACTTAGTGGATTAGGTTTTATTCAGGGGAGGTGGAAGTGTAGACCCCATCGCCTCAGCAGAGTGCTGCTTGGCTGCCTGGCTACACACACACACACACACACACACACACACATATATTTGTACATATATATGTATATATTTGTATATATATGTATGTATGTATTTGTATTTGTATATATGTATTTATATTTATATATATACATATATATGTACACATATATGTATATGTGTGTGTGTATGTACAGTTAATACCAGTTTGCTTTCACCTCTTAAGAGCTGCAATATACCTGGAAGAGTCTGCACCAAGATTATACAGAATTCCTTTTCCTGTTTTCACAGTTATGTAAAGTATACCATGGGGCAGCTAGATGGCACAGTGGATAGAACACTGGACTCGAAGTCAGGAAGACCCATCTTCCTGAGTTCAAATCTGGCCTCCGACACATACTAACCATGCAATCCTGGACAAATCATTTCACCCTGTTTTCCTCAGTTTTCTCATCTGTCAAACAGACTGGAGAAGGAAATGTAAATCACTCTAGTATCTTTTGCCAAGAAAACTCCAAGTAGGGTCACAAAGAGTTGGACACAACCGAACAAAAACAACAAAAAGACATATCATGACGATGTCTTTCAAAGTTAGTCTGTTCTTGTCAACGTAGATTACCTTTTCTTTGCCTCCATTTCACTGGAAAATTACAAGACTAATTCTTTGCGTTTGCTTTCCATGCTTGCTAACGAAGGTTACAAAGTCTCTAGGGAAAGAACCTAGCTATGTCTACTACGTAAGGTTCTTTGCGTAGACCATGAAAGATCTTATGGAAAGTTGTACATCTTCTCTCAAATAAAGGCCTTCCTTAAGGTTTCTTGTTCAACCACAATTTCTCTAATGTATGCTTTTTGTGGGGTGACTAGTTACTAAAGACAGTGGGTTCTACTAAAGACAGAGATTCTCTGTCGATAAACCTCTTTGAAAAAGTAACTAAACTCAGCACCCCAACTAGATGGTACAGTGAACAAAGGGCTGGACTTGTAGTCAGGAAGATCTGAATTCAAATCTTACCTCTGATACTAACCAGCTGTGTGATACCAGACAAATTCCTTAACCTCTCTCAGTCTCAGTTTTCTTGTCTGTAAAATGGGTATATGATGGTGGTGACAATCATCATCACCATCATAATAGCTAGATTTTATATGCCTCTATTATGTATAGCCCTAATAACAATAGCACTTATATAGTACTTACTATGTGCTAGATACTTTGCAAATCTTATCTCATTTGTTCCTGTGAGGTAATTTCTATTATTGTCCCCATTTTATAGATGAGAAAATAGAATAGTTAGGTGGCGTAATGAATAGAGTGCTGGACCTAGGTCAGGAAGACTCCAGTTTGTGAGATCAAATCCAGCCTCAGATACTTAGTAGCTGTGTGACCTTGGGCAAGTCACTTAACCCTGTTTGTCTCAGTTCTTCATCTGTCAAATGAACTGGAGAAGGCAAACCACTCCAGTGTCTTTGCGAAGAAAACCCCAAATGGGGTCACAAAGAGTCAGACACAGCAACAAAACTGAAAGACAGAGGTTAAGTGACTTGTCCAGTGTCACATAGCTAGTAAGTTGCTGAAGACGGATTTGAACTCAGATCCTCCCAACTCCAGACCTAGCATTCTATCCACTGCTCTACTCATCTGCCTACTCAGCTTACCTGAATGGCCATCAATATTGAAAGGTACTGAAGGTTGCTTCCTTTGTTGTTCCCCTATCAACCTGAATGGCCCCTCCTTTGCCTTCCCCAGAGTCCTAAACTCAGAGGAAGATTGGCCCAGTTCATCTCACCTAACTAACTTCATTGAGTACTGTGTTAAAAACATGTTTTTTGAAAGAAGATTTGTTAGATGTTTATTCCGGTATAAAAATGAGTCTGTAATGACTGAAAGACAGCTTGTTGACTATACTATTATTAAGGATGGTTTGTTGATCACACCATTCTTTATGCCCTGGCTACCTCTTAAACAGTCCTATTCAATGAATGGGCATTGCCTCACTCTAAGTGAGTACTTGCAAAGACCTTGGCCTAAAGGGGTCAAGGTCTCCCAGTGCATCGTGGGTCATCTCCAGTCATCTTGATGAATATCTGGTCACTGGATTCAGATGGCTCTGGAGGAGAAGTGAGACGGGTGACCTGCTCAGCTCTCCCTCACTCAAAACAAAGTCAAGCGGAAGTCATGTCATTATTTCTCTGATGGCATGGTCTTCTTTGGCAATGAAGGACAAACACAATCATTGCCTTTTATAGAAGAATGGGTATAGTTATGGTTCTTGGTATTTGTGAACTTGACAAGGGTGGGACCATTGTTACCCCATCACTAATTCTAAAAATGGGAAAGAAATTGTTTTTAGACAGTATTCTGCAACTTGTATCTTTGTGTGATGTGGTTTGTACTATCCCATAATACACTCTATCTAAGTCTAATTAATTAGTAATATCAATTTAATATCTCAGCTGCTTTGGTACAAAGTATGGCCCTTGCTTCCCCATCCCATTCACCCCCACCCCCCACTCCCTCCCATTGAGGAGAGAAAGAGAAAGAAAGTGGATAGTTATAAATGCTAGACTGGGAGCTATTAAATTTATTCTTCTCTTGACAGCTTTTCATGTTTATTTCCTGACACCATAATTGCTCCAAGGGGCAGTTATCTGATTGGCACAGCTTACAGCTGAGACTAGTACCTAAGGGCTTATACTTCCTAAGAAAGCTAAATGAGATTTAACAGGCAGTTCTGGGATGGGGCCAACACTGCAGTCTCAATCTAGAATATATAGAAAAGCTTGGAAAGAGACCACTAGTTGGGGCAATTAGAACCATCCACTGACCTTATAATGGGGGATCAACTGAATCAGTTGTAGGTGGATTTAGGACAGGTCTATATAATTTCTGCACTAGGCAACCACACAATAATGATTATCTTCTTATTAATTAATACAATTGTCTAATTGGTCAAAACACCCCAATGGAACAGAGCATGCTCTGAGGTTCATTCATAAGGGCCATTCATTCGAAATGACTTCACTCGCCAATACTGGCCTGAAAGTTTAAGCAAAGCTTCAGGAATCTCTGCCCCACATCCCAATGTAGGGCCACACAGGTATACATGGATATTCTAAGGTTGGGAATGCAGCCACTTACTGTGACACTGGTCTTCTGGTCTGAAGCCTCAGGGAGGAATCCTGGACTCATATTTCCTTTATATGGGCTTTTCTATTGAAGTGACCAGGAAACTATGGCAATGGCCCAAGCCTTAGTCCCTTGGGCTAATCTATTTTCAAAGACAATTTTAATGAAAACTAACCTAATCTGAATGGCACAGAGACTTGTGAAAACTAAGCCCAGCTGATATGCAAGGTTCTAGGAAACAGTACTTCTATCAGACTCTGACTCATGGTGGCAAGATCTTAAAGATCTTCTGGAGGATCTTCTACTAGTTAAATGGTGTTAAGGCTGTTACTAGATGACCTTAATTGCCAAGTGCATAGCTAGCACTGGAAAAAGAAAAACAAGAAAGATAGCAACAACTAAGCAAGGAGCATCAATGGAATGGCTTCAAGTCAGCTTTGACAGTCTCCTCTTTCACCCTCATCAAGAGGCTTCCTAATTCCTCTTCACTTCCTGCCATCAGAGTAGTATCATTTGCATGCTGATGTTGTTGTAATTTCTCCCAGCAACCTTCATTCCAGTTTTTGATTCATTCAGCCTGGCATTTTGCATGATGTACTTTGCATATAGATTAAATAAATAAATAAGTTAAATAAATAAATAAAGAGCCTTTCCCAATCAAACCAATTGGTTGTTCCATGTTGGGTTCTAACTTTTGCTTCTTGACCCTCATATGGGTTTTGCAGGAGACAAGTAAGATGATCTTATACTCCCATCTCTTTGAGGGCTTGCCACATTTTGTTGTGATCTATACAGTCAAAGGTTTTAGTGTAGAGCATGAAGCAGAAGTAGATGCTTTTTTTTCCTGGTACTCCCTTGCTTTCTCCATAATCCAGCAAATGTTGACAATTTGGTCCTTAGTTTCTGTGCTTCTTTAAAAACCAGCCTGCTCTTCTGGTCGTTCATGTATTGCTGAAGCCTAGTGTGCAGAACCTTAAGCATAACCTTTGCAGCATGTGAAATCAGTGCAAATGTTCAGTAATTTGAACATTCCTTGGCATTGCCCTTCTTTAGGATTGGAACATAAACTGATCTTTTACAATCCTGTGGCTGCTGTTTTGCTCTCCAATTTTATTGGCATTTTGAGTACAGCACTTTAACAGTATCATCTTTTAGGGTTTTAAATAGCTTAGCTGGAATTTCATCACCTCTACTAGCCTTATTGTTAGCAATGTTTCTTAAGGCCCATTTGACTCCATTCTACAGGATGTCTGGCTCTAGATCAGTAATCATACTATTATGGTTATCAGAGGTATTAAGATCTTGGCAACTGGTCCTATCACTTCCTGGCAAATAGAGGGAGAAGAAATGGAAGCAGTGTCAGACTTTATATTCTTGGGCTCAAAGATCACTCCAGATGGTGACTGCAGCCATGAAATTAAAAGATGCTTTCTTCTTGGAAGGAAAACGATGGCAAATCTGGATGGCATACTAAAAAGCATCATCTTGCCAACAAAGGTTTGTATAGTTGAAGCTATCAAATCTGTCAATACTTAAAGAAATCAGTTGAGGCTACTCACTGGAAGGTCAAATACTAAAGTTGAAGCTTAAATATTTGGGCTACAGAAGATGGAACTCTTTGGAAAAGACTTTAATGTTGGGTAAATTTGAAGGCAAAAGGAAAAGGGGATGACAAAGGAGGATATGAATAGATAGTGTCATGGAAACAATGAACATGAACTTTGACAGACTTCAAGAGATAGTGGATGATAGAAGGGCCTGGTGTGCTAAAATTTTTTTCCCAGTTCTTTCAATAGTTATTTCTACCAAACACCCAGAAAAGAGAATTTTTATCACTGAAATCTTTGACATCACCCAATGGTCAATATTAGAACAATTTTTTTTGCCATTCAAAGCCCTTCCTAACCTAGCCCCTATAAAGGCAACCACACTGGCACACCCGGGATGGTTGCTAGGACAGGTTCTTGGATCTGCTTCACTAGGAAAGATAGCTTTTTAAGGGGTTGACAATCCTTTTTAAAAACCATCCAGAAAATACAAACAGAGAAAATACCAAGAAAATATAAGCAGAGAACCGAAGACCAATAGAAGGGCTTCTAACTGTCTGACCATAAGCCATACATATATCACAGATCAACAGACAGCTCCAAGTATCTAACCATTACATATATGCATAGTTACCAGAGAGAGGAGCACCAACATCTGGGTTTTCAAAGTCAGGGGACTACTTAATGGCTACCCAGAGTCTCATCTGGCACATAAACCTTCTTCCAAAGAGAGAACCCCAAAGCAAAACCTCACCTGAGAGTGTATACAACAAAGACTAAGTTCCTGGTTGACTCAGAGTCAATATGCATGAAATCTAAGTGACTTAACACAACTGTAAACTATCAGGGTTCAAAGGAGATTGGGCCTTCAGATACTCACAATTTAGCATGAGCCTGGGAAACTGAACTATAAAAACAACAAAAATGCCACTTTGCTTGCTGTTATACCCCCTCTTACCTTTCCAGTCTTCTTGCACCTTATTCTTCAACATGTACTCTTCATTCCAATGACACTAGCCTTGCGGTTCAATTAACAGGACATTCTATCTCTCATCTCTGAGCATTTTCTCGGGCTGTCCTCCATGGGGTCAAGATCGAATGACTGAACAACAATTCAATAGCCCATTTTTCTGTGACTCAACAGTTGAGAATTCCCCTTCCCTAAGAATTTCATGGAGAGGAAGGGGACAAGAATAACAAATTTCTAACCTTTTAGAGGCCTTTGAGATATTACCTTGCTGAGGTTAGAAGGTAAGCCACCTCCCAACAACACCAGCTTGATCTTTCAACCCCTCCATGGGGATAAGTCCTTCAATGACCACTGGGCACTGGAAGGGCCTCATCAGTTCCAGATTAGAACTACAGAACTACACTGGTTCTGATACTGACACTACCCATAACAGTTCTTACTTTGCCAGGGCCCAGTCTGTGGTCATTAGGGTCAAAGACACAGCCCACTGACACAGGGACTCATGTCTCTACTTGTTGCTGGGGGTCATGTTGATGCCTGCTATGGCTACTGTTTTCTGCATCTGCTAGAGTCCCATGCTGCTGCCTGCTGCCACTGGGTCCTGAAACACTCCCCCCTCCCCTCTACCCCTCATTATGGGACTAATAACATTCTCCATGCTGGAGCTCAAGTCCTCCTGTGCCAGTGCAAGAGAGCTATCTCCTTTTGTTAGATACTGCTGTCCTGAAGGCTAACCTTTGTGCCCCTATGCTGGGATTGGGTACTGCTCCTCTCTGATGGAAGATGAGCATTACTGCAGGTGCCAACTACTGGGGCCTGAGTTTATCCCTGTCCATCTTGGGGCCTAACACTGATACTATCTATTCTGTGCCAGAGTGTGATTGTGTCAGGTCTTAGCCTTCCTTCCTCATGATAAGGACTAAGCACTATCCACCTAAGTCACTATCCCCTGAGCCAGGGAAAGAATGCCACCATAGACTCTGCTAATTACTGGTACCTGCGCTGTGCTCACCCCTGACCCTATACTAAATGGGCTTTCATTGCTCCCTCTGTGCTCACAGTGTGGGGCTGGCGGGGGGCACTGTCAACTGCTGGAGCTTAAGTTCTTCCCCACTATTCTGGGTCTGAGTTCTACCTCAGACATGGTCACTACCCTTTTGTCAGGGCAGTAGTGCTTCCATGGGGCTCCTCCAAGACCACAGTTTCCAGCCTGCCCCATAGTCTACCTTCAGGGAAGCAACCCTTATGGAAATCAGACCAAGCAGGAGCCTCTGTGGGTGCTGCAATCCTCTGCTTCCTCAACAGCTATTATTTCATTTTTTTCCCCCAATTACATGTAAAAAACAATTTTTAACATTCATTGTTAAGTTTCGAGTTCCAAATTCGATTTTGCCTTCCCTTCCCTCCCCCTTCCTTGTGACATTACACAATCTGATATAGGTAATAAATAGGCATTCGTGTAAAATATTTCCATATTAGTCATTTTGTGGGAAAAACTCAAAAACAAGAAGAAAAGACAATAAAAAACCATATGTTTCAGTTTGTTTTTAGATCCAGCAGTTCTTTCTCTGGAATTTGGTAGTATTTTTTGTCATGAATCCTTTGGGATTGTCTTAGATCACTATATTACAGGGAACAACTAAATAATTCACAGTTGTTCATCATACAATGTTGTTGGTTACTGTGTACAATGTTCTCCTGGTTCTGCTTACTTCACTCTGTATCAGTTCATGTAAATCTTTCCAGATTTTTCTGATACCATCCTGCTTGTTGTCATATATCATAACTTGTTCAGTCATTCCCCAGTTGATGTGCACCCCCTCAATTTCCAATTCTATGCCACTACTAAAAGAGTTGCTATAAATATTTTCCTCCCCCACCCTTAGCTGCCCTCCCCTCCCTTTTTAAAAAAATCTTATTGGGATACAGACCTAGTAAGTGTATTGCTGGATCAAAAGGTATGCACAGTTTGATAGTCCTTTGGACATCGTTGCTCTCCAGAATGCTTGCAGCAGGTCACAACTCCACCAATAGTACGTTAGTATCTCAACTTTCCTACATACTCTCCAACATTTATAGCTTTCCCTTTTTGTCATATTAGCTAATCTTATGGGTGTGATGTGGTATGTCAGAGTTGTTTTAATTTGCATTTCCCTAATCCAGAGCATTTTTTCACATGAGTATAGATATCTTTGATTTCTTCATCTTAATACTTCCTGTTTATATCTTTTGGCCATTTATCAATTGGGGAATGACTTGTAGTCTTATAAATTTGATTCATTCTCTATATATTTGAAAAATGAGGTCTTTCTCAGAAATACTTGCTATAAAATTTTTTCACCAGTTTTCTGTCAACAACTATTTCTACCAAAGACCCAGAAAAGAGAATTCTTACCACTAAAATCTTTGGCATCACCAAATGGTCAATATCAGAAACGAATAGAAGTTGTTTTTGGCATTCAAAGCCCTTCCTAACCTAGACCCTTCTTACCTTTCCAGTCTTCTTGCACCTTACGCACCAGCATGTATTATTCATTCTAATGACACTGGCCTTGCTGTTCAAATAACAAGACATTCCATTTCTCATATCCAGGCATTTTCTCTGGCTGTTCTCCATGCCTGAAACACTCTTCTTCCTCTTCTCTACAACAGCACCTTCCTGGCTTCCTTTAAGTTCCAACTATAATCCCATCTTCTACAGGAAGCTTTTCTCAAGCCCTCTTAATTATCTTCTGTTAATTATCTCCTATGTATCCTGTATATAGCTTATTTGTACATATTTGTTTACATGTTTTCTCCCCCATTAGTCTGTGAACTACTTGAGTGGAGGGGCTATCTACCCTTCTTGTGTCCCTAGCACCTAGTGCAGTTCTCGACACATAGGAGGTACTTAATAAATGTTTATTGATTGATTGAGATATTATTTTAAAAATAAAAATTATACTAAATAAGATGCATTGCCATATACCTTGGATATTTTTTGTCTGATCTGCAGCTGAAATTTCTCAAAAGTCTCATCTCTCTGTTAGAATGTGATTTCTATTAGGGCAACTGTTTGTATTTCTGTTTGTACCCCCACTGCTTAACACAGTGCCTTGTACTTGACACAGTAAGCACTTAATAAATGCTTTTTTATTTATTTATACATGCTGATGTTTGGGTAAGAGCCATTCCTACCTATTGAATTATACTTTGAGGTCTTTTGAGGATTATATATATATATATCTGAAGTTATACCCTGGTTGTGAGTGTTTGCAAGTTCTACATGTAAAATGTGCTTTAGGTGTATGGAAGAAAAAATCAGTACTTTCCTCTTTTGGCACACATTTGTCAGAGACAATTTATTAATTATGTAAGCATGGTTGAGAGACAGATAAGCAGGCAGAGAGAAAAGAGAGACAGAGACAGAGAGAGAGAAAGACTGAGAGAGGCAGAGACAGAGAGACAGAGATGGACAGAGAGATTCAAAGAGGGTAGAGTTTCATCTTGCTTATGAAAATTTGGTTTATTCAAGCTATGTCAGCTTACAGTTTTATATTCATCATGAAGCAAAGGCAAAATCTTACAGAGAAATCTGATATTAAAAACAACTTACCTTTTGCACGTCAAGAAATTAAAATCACTGGACTCCCTGAAGAGCATGACTTTAAAAAAAATCCTAGGCTATATTTCTCGAAATCATCAATGAAAACTACCTAGATATATTAGAACCAGAGGCAAGTTAAAGACAGAAAGAATCCACCAGTCTTTTCCTGAAAGGAACTCCAAAGGAAAGTTGCAGGACTGTCTTAGTCAAAATCCAGAGCTCCCATATTAAAGAAAAAATCCTGTAAGCAGAAGAAAGCAGTTTATGCATGCTGTCATGGGAAAGGAGAGGGAAGGGAGAGGAAGAACAGTTTAAAACTTATGGAAGTGATTGTTGGAAACTGAAAACAAATAAATGAATTATTAACAAAAAGAAGAAATTTGCAAACCAGGAGAATACTTCATATAATGGCAAAAATATTATATAGGCAAATAGTAATAAATAATTACATATGAAAATAAAAAAAATTAGAAGAAAGTAGTTCAATTACCAATGAATAAGAATCACATAAGACCTGGAAGCTTCTAATTTGAAATGAAAAAAATCCTGGAATACAATATTCTAAAATGCAAAAGAGATAGGCTTACTATCAAGAATAACTTATCTTACAAAACTGAGTATTACCCTATGGGGGAGAACGTAGGACTTAATAGAATGGAAGACTTTCAAGCATTTCTGATGAGAACATCAGAGCTGAGTAGGAACTTTGAAATATAAACAGGAGAGTCTGGAGAGAACTAGAAAGGCAAATTTATTCATGTGATGAAAGTAGTTGAATAATGGGAAAAGAAAAAAAGTATCCTCTTAGAACCTTAATGTCTTCAACAGTTAATGGGGAAGCTTAAGAAAAACAGTTCCTGAGGATAGATTTGTTCTGTTTTTAAGGTTTTAAGAGTGGACAGTGAAGGGAGGCAAAGGGAGGAATAACTAGTGCAGAAAGGAGGAAGAAAAGATTGAAACTTAATGTTTCTCATAGTTGGGGTACATCAGAAAACAAGTATACAAACATGAACGCAGGGGCCAGATGAGAAAGCATCAGGTAAACCTGATTGTTATCTGAAATGAACAAAGAAGGTGAGCTGAGCGTGCGCGCGCGCACACACACACACAGAGTTTAGTGTAGGAAATAACTCAAACTAAACAGGGTAGGGAAAACAGAAATGTCAGGTGGGGGTATTAAGAAAGAGGGTGGTATTAGGGAGGAAATTGTCACAAGCAAAGCAAATTTCCTGATTCTGAAAGGGTGTAAGAAGGGGGAAAAAAGAGAAAAGAATTAGAATCTAAGGGGATACTTTAAATTGCGTCTTAGACAATTGGGGAACATCTGAACAAATCGTGGTATATGAATGTAATGAAATGTTATTGTTACTCCATTGTAGATCTTGAAAGATTATTTTAGAAAATCTTAGGTCATATGAACTGATGCAGAGCGAAGTGAGCAGATCCAGAACATATTATGAAGACAGCAACATTACAAAAAAAAGCAACTTCTAAAAACTTAAGAATGCTGATCCACTGATCAACTATATCTTCAGATGTACTGGAGCCAGTACAAACTCACTCAAAAATGCTGATTGTTAAAATTTCAGTATAAACACTGACATCTCAGAAATCAGCAAATGATATAGCTCAGGTCTTGATTGTCTTACCGACTGTCTATGCTTTTAGAAAATGATGGAGAAAACATGAACAATGCAGATGAACTTTAAAAGTGTGTGTACATTCCCCCCCAACTTCCCTGCAAAAGTTGGCTGTTGAACACCTATTAGCATGACCCTGCTTACCCATCTCTTGACAAAGAGGTAATAGGTACAAGTTGCAGAGATATACATATTTTCAAAACAAAGTTTTCTTTTTTCTCCAGTTACATGTAATTGAAAAATTTTAAAATTTCAATCAAACATTAAAATTTATTTTAATCAAATTTTAACATTTGCTTTTTTAAGTTGTGAGTTCCAAATTCTGTCCCTCCCTATCTCCTTCCTGCCAAAGACTGTAAGCAACAGAGATAAACATTTTTGTTGACAGCTACTGTGTGATTTTATTTTTCTTGACTGTGTTTGTCTGTTACAACCTTATTTTTTTCTATTGACTTTTAATGGGGATGCCAAGGGAGGGAAGCAACACAATAGTGATGTATAATGGTGGTGCCAAAAAAAAGAAAGCCATTGTAATATTTTAAAAATACTTCATAGAAAAGAATGAAGTTCAGAATTCTTCTGCACAGATAGGCAGAAGAGTCTTGAAATTTATATGTAGAATTTATTATGCGCTTTTTAAAAAAGCAAGCAGTGTGAAATAGAAATTAATGGTTTCAAAAAGGATTCTTTTTTATGTGCAGCTGTGTGTATGGAAATACCATACATGTATGTATTCGTGTGTGCATGTGTGTGTATGTGTGTGTAAGTTCAGAATAAAAAAGTCACATCCCTGAAGGGAGGAAGGAGGGAGTTTTCCATCCCACACTAAAGGATGATTGATAGCTCAACTATCCTCACTTACCACCACCACCTGGTGCGTTGCAAATGTATTGCATCTCTTTGTAGCCAGAACATGGGGGCTTCTGGCTCCAAGCTGACACAATCCAAGACAGTCAGAAAATATCCCTTTTTGACATGGAAGACTCAACATGGAATGAAAAGAATTACACTTGTGACTTCTTCATGCAAGTGAAGAAGGATCTGAGGAGACTAAGGTGTTTCCCAGAGCTCACCGAAATTTACCTAACACATGATAAGCTTTGATCTCATTCATTCTGCTGAGGGCATCCCTGCCACTCAGCCTCAAAACCTCATCTTTAACTTATACATCTCTCTTTCTCTCTTATCCCTTCTTAAAGGGGTAAAATCTTAAAAATTTACTTCATTAATTAATCAAAATCTATTTTATAACGTTCTCTCCTCTCCACTGGAAAAGAAAGAAAGGAAGAAAGAAAGAGCCCTTGTAAAAATATATATATAGTCAAGCAAAACACATTCCTACATTGGTCATGTGCAAAAAATATATGTCTCAACCTGTACCTTGGATCTATCATTTCTCTGTCAGGAGGTGGATATGGGCCTCTTGGAATTGTGGTTGGTCATTTCATTGTCTCCAGAATCATAGCTTCAGGGCTAGACTAGATCTTAGAAATCATCTAGATCATCCCTCTCATTTTCTCATGAAGAAAAAGAAGTCAAGTAACATGTTCAAGTTCACACAGATAGTAGAAGGGCAGGACTGGAATTTGAATTCAGGTCCTCTGACTTTAAATCCTGTACTTTTTCTTCCTTGCCCCACTGCCTCCAGAGTAGCTCTGGTATCTATATCCCCTTTTCCAACTCTACTGCCACAATCTTATCACCTCTTTCTCAGACTATTATAATTGCCTTCTAACTGCTGGACTTCTCTTCAGTTTCTCCAAGGAAACCACTGGCAAACCAATCTTTCTAACTGCTGTTGTTGAATCATATTTCAGTCATGTCTGACTCTTTGTGACCCCATTTGGGGTTTTCTTGACAGAGTGGTTTGCCATCTCTTTTTCCAGTTCATTTTACTTATAAGTTAACTGAAGCAAACAGGATTAAGTGACTTGCCCAGGCTCACACAGCTAATAAGTATCTGAGTCTGGATTTGAACTCAAGTCTTCCTGACTCCAGATCTGGCACTCTATCTAATGGCCACCTAGCTGCCTGTCTTTCTACTAAATAGGTCTTACATCACTTCACTGGTCAAAAACTTTCAGTGATTCCTCATGGCTCGTTTAATAAAATTCAAACTCCTTAGTTTCATCCAATGAAATTATTTGTATATATATATAATTATATAATAATAAACTATATATATATTATATAAAAATACATTTGACAAACTTAAAAAGTGCTTTTTAATTAGTTGTTCTTGTTGTCTGTGAGAGTTAATTTGTCCACTGGAGTAGTGTGACCTTTCACCTGATTCTACTCTACCCATCAGTTACTACCTTATGTATCTTTATTTTACAACTTATTTTTCCAAAGGAGGTTTCCCCACAAATAAAATGAGGGTGTTGGACAAGATGGTCCAGGTGAACAGACATTGGCTGTGGAGTCAAAGGATTGGGGTTCAGCCACCATCTTCGATGTTTAGTATTGTGTGACCTTAGCCAAATCATTTCTCCTTATTGGGCATCCGTTTTCTCATCTATAAAATGATAGAAGTGAACGAAATAGCCATTGAGGTCCCTTCCAGTTATAAATATGATTTCAAAATCTCTTCCAACTCTGGTGTTTTTGATCATATTCTGCCTCTGTTTTCTCACCATTCATTCAACATATATTTACAAACTTTCAGGATTTACTTTCTTTTAGGCACTGAGGAGATAGATATAGATATAACTATACACACACACACACACATATATATATACTGATTATATGTATGTATATATATGTGTGTATATATATCATATATGTGTGTGTATATATCATATACACACATACATGCACACACAGAGTTTTTGCTCTCCAGGAACATATAGGTTAGTAAGGAATACAACTCTTTTCCCTCCCCAAAATAGACTTTTAAGACAGAAGGAACTTTAGAGAACGCATGGTCCTCAAATTACATATGAAGAACTAACTCATTCATTCTCATGGCTTCAGCAGTTAACTATAAACCTTCTGTCTAATTAACTATCAGGTATTGTAAAGGAAAACAAAACTTGTTTGCTATACTTGCTCCGTATTTCTCCTTTCCTTCCTTCAAGGGAAGGGGCAGAATAGAATTCTCCCTGGACTGTGCTTCTCTGCACCCGGTGGGGCTAGCTCAGGGCAAGGTCTTTGCTCTAGGCCTCTGCATTCTTCTCTTGGCTAAGACAAAATCGATATTCTAGAAGTAGTGATCTCAGATCCAGTTTTAAAGTTCTGCCTCTAGAGAGTTTACAGAATTACTAAGAAAATTAAAAAAAAAAAACAACATAAGTACCAAGTAGCTGCTGCCACTAAGATGGAAAGTAACTTTGAATTTTGTGAAACCAAACCAATCAGAAATTTCCCTGCTTGTACTCTCTATCTGTGATCAAAGTAAGCAGGAGAAATATACATATATATGTGTATATGTGTGTGTGTGTATATATATATATATAGGTATATATATGTGAATATATGTATATGTATATATGTGTGTATGTATGTGTGTATATATATATGTATATATATATATACATATATATATACACACACACACACACAGACATAGACATATATCCATATATACACACATATAGTCTGGATTGGCCATGACTATGTGAAAGGGAAAATACAAAGTCAGAATAAACCTATCTAAAGGAAATACAAGGGATGGGGAGAAGCATGTAGTCATCCAATAATGAATAAGCATGAGGAGGGAAAGGGGAATTGGAGAGGGAAAAGACTGGTTGGTTTTTCTCTAATCTTTATAGAGCAATAGCTCAATTCCTCCACTTTCCCCCACAGAGGTATTTCCTCATAATCAGACATGCTGAAGTCACAAAGGGCAACTAGAGGCAGTCTACAACTTTCTACTCACTGCCTTAGTTTTACATTGTCAACTTCTTCCCAGATGTCAGAGGCTAGCCTATGGTCACTACCATAGCCGCTGCTACTGCCGTTCTCTGTCTCTGTCTTCCTCTCTTCTGTATTCTTTTTCTCATCTTGTTCAAGCTTCCTGTGGGGTGGCTTAATACCACCCAGTCCAAATCTAAATTGCTTGGTATTTCTACCACTTTTCTAAGACTAGGAAAATCAGCAAACACTAAAGCCCCAGAATTCTTAACAAGAATCCTGACAGTTTCCTCTGTCTGTAAGAGAAGGTGATGTAAAGAGCTGTTGCATCTATAAAGAAATCAACTTTTATAAGACATTTTGGAATGAATGAAAACCAGTGGATTTGTGGATAGGGGATGCAAAGAAGAAAACAAAGGAAGGAGAGAAGAGAGGGAGGGAGGGAGGAAAGAAGGGAGGGAGGGAGGAAAAAAGAAAGGAAAGGAGGGAGGAAAGAAGGAAAGGAGGAAGGCAGGGAGGAAGGAGGGGAGGGTGGGAGTTGAATATGAGGCAGTTTGAGATATGGGACTGGCACCTAGGAGGCCAGAGATAGAAATTTGTGATTCATTTGCACAGGGCGATAGTTGATGCTGTGAAAATAGAACAGATATGACACTGTACTGGCAGGGTTTCATAGCAGTTGCTGGGAAAATTACCTGAACTGGGGCCACATTCCACGCCTACTCTGTTGCAGGCTCTGCCCTGCCTATCCAGAAACAGCTTTAAGAACTATGAGAAACTGCTTGTTATAGAAATCAGGAAGCTCCTCACTCAGGAGAGGGATAAAGAGCACTGACTCTCCGAGATAAACCCCATTAGTATGAGAGCCCCTCAAGGTCAAGAACCCTGTTTTTGCTTTTTTTTTTGTATGCCCAGTGCTTAGTCTGTTGTAGAGCAAGCACTTAATTAATATATATTAATTGATGATAATGATAGAACTGGTGAATGAACTTTCATGGAAGTGGAGATTGGGAAGGCTGAGCAGACTCATTTAACGAATGGGTAAATCTTTCTTATATTGATTCAGAGACAGCTTAACCAGAGGCCCCAGAGTAGAGTGGTCTGTGAGGAGGTCAAAATTCCCCTTTCTATTCCTTCCTTCCTTCCTTGGTGGCAGAAGTCCTTTGGTCTAAAGAGACTAGCACCTCTACTGTATCGCCAAATTTTGAGAACACACATGAAGTTTGTTGTGTGAGGGGAGAATGTAGCAAAGGCAACATGGGGAGGAACAGACATGAAGAGGACATGTCTAATTGTGTGTCCTTGGGTGAGTCTCTTCCCTTCTCTGGGTCTCATCCATAAAATGAAGCAATTTGAGTAAATTATCTCTGCAGTCTCTTTTAACTCTAATATTCTGTGACTGAATCTATCAAATGTTTGGCAGAAGAAGGTACCTTCAGTGAAATGATACAGTCAGAACCCAGGGTACAAATTAACTTCTTCTACTTTATTTCCATTCTGAGGTACTTCCTGCAAGACTAAGAGGGACTTAGCAGTTACTCAGTCAAAGTTCTCTGGAGCCATAGGCTGAAGAATGATGGAGGTGAAGTCAAGTTAGAGTCAGAGGATGATGTGGTCAGCTCTTTTTCATGGTGTGGGGTCATCCTGGATTCTTTAGTAGTGGCCTTTTGGAAGGGAGGTACTGGTCTAATTAAATGTAAACTTGCTGCTCTTGATGGGAATCCAGAAGTCCAGAAATTGAGGTTAAGGGGGAAACTACATTACTCAAGATAGTGTTTTTGACCCCAAACATTGGTCTTCATGACATGAAAAGGTTCCAGAATATTTTAGTTTCTTGGAACACATCATGTCTGCAGCATTCTGTGCCCCCAAATGTTCTTGCCAGGCAGTAGTGGATCTGGGTCCAGGTTATCTTAATCTCAATTCTCATTCTGTAAGAAATGGAGCACATCTCCATGCCCAACCTCCTCTTGGCTGCTTTCCAGATCCAACCTTTACTCCTTGCTAGCTCAGTGATGAGCTAAAAAATAGCAAACAAAAATGGAAGGAACTCTGGACAGATGTCAGGAGTCCTAGCTAGAGCTTTGTCAGTAATCAGCAGTGTAATATTGAACAAATCATTCAGATTCTCTAGCTTTCCATTTCCTTACCTGTATAATGAGGGGATTGGACAAGCAACTCTCCAGAAATAAATTTTAAAACAACAACAACATTAATAGTGTGATGATATTAAAATAATGCAAACCAATGAAGCTCAATAGACATTTGGGGCTTTCTATATGTACTGTGCTACTTCTGAGGCTATGACAAATAAAATGAAACAGTCCCTTCCTTTAAGGAGCTCATAATGCATTTACATGCTGATCTACTGAGTTCATAACATAAGGCAAATAATTTTGAGGCAAACAGGTTTTAGGTAAATTGCCCAGTTCCAGCCATGTAAGTTCTGGGTAGAGAATATAATCCCCTTTTCCTCCCCATTTAGTCACACCCTGCCCCTGGGTTACTAACTCCCTCACATGGACCTTTCTCATCTAATTCATCATTTGAACATAGACTTCCTAACATCAGTCTACAAAGTCTTCTCTATGCCTATTGCCTGCTCTGCCTCAGTTTTCCCTCCTTCAAGGTTTAGCAACTCTCCCAGACATTCTCCCTCTCCTCTCCCCTGCCCACACACCCTTTCTTTCCCTCTAATAAATCCAGAAGTCCTCAAGTTAGAGAGAGAAGGGCCAGTCCCAGCACAGAGAATGTGTGTATGAGTCTGTGGGTGGGTGGAGGGTAGCATTAGCTCTCTCGGGCCTACAGACTGGGCACAAATCGGATCCTCTGGGAGTAGGCCAGGTCAGCAATGTAGAAGAGAAAGTTGACATAAGTGAAGATAGCCACCACCAGCTGGCTATCCCAAGGACAGTTTCCTTGAGGACAGTCTGAGGGCCTTGAGGGAGACCCATACTTGGGGTCAAAGCAGAAGACAGGCCAGACCACAGCTGCACTTAGGTAAAGCAGTACAGCTAAAAATGTGTACACAACTACGATCCGGTCAAAGGGGAAGCCCAGGGTTCCAGCCTGGCCAGTCACACTCAAGCCTACCACCACCACAGTGCCTATGAAGCATATACTGTACACGGCCACGCACCACTGAGTGGCCACAAAGCGCCCATAGCGGCTGTCATGGACCAGGGCCCCAAAGATGATGCAGGCCACAAAAGCCTGGACGATTTTCAGCAGGCCCGACACTGTGGCCATATAGCTGGTGACCTGGCCTGGCCTTGCCCGCGTCAGGACCACTTCAGTAGCATAGGTTACAAAGAGCAAAGCCGCAAAGACACTGGCGGCCAGGCGGAAGTCACGGGCAGTGCAGCCTTCTGGCTCCGGGGGGCACTCGAGCCTGGTAAAATAGAGAGGGTAGACAATGGCGGCCGTGGCTGACAGGAGCGTGGCCAGCATGGCGAAGGCTGCAGTGAAGTTGCCCCAGGAGAGACGAAGACAGCCGTGGAGTCGGGTGAACTCGAAAGCCACCACCAGACCAGTGAGGGCAAAACAAAAACACCAGGCAGACATGCAGAAGGTCCCATAGGCAGCATCAAAGCCGCCCCGGTGTGCCACAAGGCTGAAGGTGGCACAGCCAAATGCCAGCTGTAGCAGGCGGGTGGTGCCCACTGGGGATGTGACAGCTCCCAGGTTCAGGTATGGACCCCCTGGGGGATCCATGGTACTCCCCATCCCTCCAATCTGAGGACTCCTGCCTCACCTCCTGGGAGGGTGGTACTTATCCAATCTGTTTCATCTTGCCGATGTCTAAGGGCCTCTAAATCCCACCAGGATTGGGCGGCTTCAAAGGCCCCTCCGCTGTCACCAGATTCCTCTTGTAGTCTCCGGCTGCTGTCCTGACATTGCAGTCAACTCAGCTTGGTATCAGCAGTGGCAGCAGCGGCAGAGGCAGCAGCTCTGCGTAGTTCTCTGCTGCAGAAGGCTGCTGGCCACCCCCATGGTATAAATAGACATTATCTTATTCATGCACCCAGAATAGCCCAGCCCCCAGCTTGGACTGGGGGGTTTGGACACCCGACCCTCACTCTCTTCTGCTAATTATGCCAGACCCATTAACCCCATGGTGGCTGGAGCTGAGTCTTTTACTGCTGAACAGCCACACAGTGCTACTAGGCATGTTTCTCTCTGCCAAGGACAGGAGGAGGTTGTTGGTCCTGGAACACATCAAGCTCTGACTCTTTTCCCATTCTCGTGGCAGGGGCCCACAGGGCTCCTGGTAAAAGGACTGTGAGGAGAACTAGCCTTAGGGCTTAGGAGCTGGGGGTGGGGACATTTGTGTGGAATGAGATTGACAGGGCAGATGGTCTTAAGCTTAAAGAGGTCAGTTTCATTTTGAAGCTATCTGTTCTTCCTCTCCTCTTTCTTACCTTAGCTAGCCTCTTGGACAGCCTTGTACTGATATCAGAAGCCTCTTATCTTTAGCTAACCTTCCCACCTCCTCCCCTTTAGCAACTCCCCCTTTTTCTAGGCTACAGAATATAATTCTTGGATCTCTATATGGGGATAATTGCCTCCCTATGATTTCCCTGAACAATTAATTAGATGGTGTAGTGGATAGAGCACTGGGGCTGGAGTCAGGAAGACATCAGTTCAAATAAAATCTCAGGTACTCATTAGCTATGTGACCCTGGACAAGTCACTTAACTTCTGTTTGCCTTAAACCAACTGGTAAAGAAAATGACAAACCACTCCAATATCTTTGCTAAGAAAACCCCACATGGAGTCATGAAGAGTTGGACATTATTGAATAACAATGATTTTCCTAAAATGATCTCCTTTCCTCCCCCTCTTCCTGGTCCCTACATCCCAGTCCTCACATTTTATTAGAACTGGGGTTTTTTGAGATCATTTCTTTGACCTATCTGGTCTTTCTAAAATGTAAAGACAGAAAGGGAAAATAAAAACCAAAAATAATTACCACTACTGCATACATATTATTTTTTGTAGGACTTCTATCTCAGTGAAATGCTGCAGGGGGCGGGGGGGGGCAGGGAATGTTTTAAATTTTGGATTGTTATTTTTAAAACAATAATAACTCACTTTTGTAGTAGCCCTTAAGGCTTACAAAGCCCTTTATTCAGGAGGTAGTTCAAGAATGTTTTTTTCTCTTTCTTTGTCTTTTTTTTGGACTGGACCTGTGATTTCACTGGCATAATAGGGAATTTCCAACAAGGGAACGTTCTATACCAAAGAAGAACTGTATCCTCTTAGGGAGCAGCCTTGGATGATGAGAGATTAAATTACTTGCCTAGGTCACATAGAGCCAGAGGTTGGACTTTGTTCTAGACCAGGTTTTACATTCCATCTGACCATCTATCCTTAGCATCTGCCTTACACCAATTCCCTCCAGACTTCTGGAGGCAATGCCCTAGTTGACTTAGTCTACTTAATTTGGAAACTATAACCTTGGGGCTGCTTTGTTCTGATAGGTGAATAAGCTGGTGTAAATGCTTGTGGTCCTCTATAACTAAGTTGCTCCTGATTCCAGACCATGTTTTACATCCCATTAGCCCATTTACCATGGTCATGTCTCACCCTGCCCATTCCTGCTCATTACCTTTCTTTCCAGGTATTTATCTCTCCCTCTGGGTATAACAATAAGATTAATTGCTCTCCAATGGTGTCATTCTGGTGACTTTCCAAACCAAAATAAAATTTCCTGGCCTTTGTTATTCGATCATATCCAACTCTTTGAAAAGCCCTTTTGGGTTTTTTTGGGCAGACTTTGCCATTTCCTTTTCCAGCTCATTTTACAGATGAGGAAACTGAGGCAAATAGTGTTAAGTATCTTGCCTAGGATCTCATAGCTAGTAAGTATCTGATGCTGGATTTGAACTCAGGAAGATGAATCTTTTGATTTCAGGTTGCTCTACTTCCTTGTATTGTTTCCACTTATAAGAATATAAGCTCCTTGAGGTCAAGGACTGTCTTGTTTCTGTTTTTCATCCTCAATGCTTAACACAGTGCGTGGCCCATAGTAAGGGCTTCATTAGCTCCTGACAACAAGGCTGGTTCTCTCTTTGTTTTTCTTCTTTTCAAAATTTTTACCCTAATTATATGTAAAAACAATTTTTAACACTTCATTTTTGAAAATTTTGAGTTCCAAATTCTCTCTCTCCTCCCTTACTGAGAAGGTAAACAATTTGATATAGGTTATAGGTGTGCAGTCATACAAAACATAATTTCATTTTAGTTATGATATGAAAGAAAACAGACAAAAAACCCCACAAAAAAATAAAGTAAAAAAAATTATATGCTTCAATCTGTCTTCAGACTCTATCAGCTCTTTTCCTGGAGATGGATAGCACTTTTCATCATAAATCCTGTGGAATTGTCTTGGGTCTTTGTAGTGCTGAAAAGAACTAAGTCATTCACAGTTGATTATTGTACAATATTATTGCTACTGTGCATAATGTTCTCCTGATTCTGCTCATTTCACCTAGCATAAGTTCACATAGGTCTTTCCAGTTTTTTCTGAAAGTATCCTGCTCATCATTTCTTATAGCACAATAGTATTCATCATAATCATATGCCATAACTTGTTCGGTCATACACCAATTGATGGGCATCCCCTTAATTTCCAATTCTTTGCTACCATAAAAAGAGCTGCTATAAATATTTTTGTACATATGGGTCCTTTTCCATTTTCTATGATCTCTTTGAGATTTAGATCTAGTAGTGGTATATTGCTGGATCAAGGGGTATGAACAATTTCATAGCCCTTTGGGCATATAGTTATCCCTTCCACATTCCAACTCTCCCCAGTGTGGTATTAGAATATCAGTTGGTATAAGAAATTACTTTGGAATTTGGGAGGAGTTTTGTGGAAGACTCAGACAATATGCAAAGGCCAGCAGACAACACAGAAAAAGTTTAGAAACTCAGAGATGCATAAAATACGTGAAGTATTGTATAATATCAACATATTTTATCTTTTAATACTGTAAGCACCTCATAAAAATAAAAAATGAGACATCTTTTCTGGGGAGGACCAAAACATTTTACTCAGATTTTCTAGATTTCTGGAGTGCTCCTTACCTACCCCCACAAATATGGAAGGGATAACTGTAATTCCAAAATGTTCTCCAGAATGGTTGGACCAGTTCACAACTCCACCAACAGGTGCATGTGTCCCAATTTTCCCACATCCCCTCCAACATTTGTCATTTTCCTTTTCTGTCATATTGGCCAATCTGACAAATGTGAAGTGGTACCTCGGAGTTACTTTGTTTTTCTAAGTGAAGGTTATAATCCTCACTTTACAAATGAAAAAAAATTGAGTTAAAAAATACAGCTAGAGCTTATCAAAAGCAGGATTTCAACTATGTCTTTTGACATCAGTGAGAGCCATCCCATGGAACTGGCTTAGAGTTTCTCTTCCTGATCCTGGTCAGCCTCATGATCGGCATTTGGGTGTGTCAGAGATGAACTCCCTGGTGGTTTCCAGTTAGCTAGTGAATCAGAACTGAAAGGACTTGTTTTGGTATGACATGGAAAATCCTAGGTCCGTGGGTTCTTCCTTTGTCTTGTGAAACCATCAGGGGTGCAGGGCTCAGCATCGATTATAAAGAAAGGATGGTTTATGGTTCCCTCTTTTGCTTTAATTCTTCTATGTGGCAACTTTCCATCACTAAATTCCCTTTGAGTAGGTAGAGAGAGAAGCAGCACTCTCCCCCTGCCATCCAACCCTCTCACACAGAGCATAAACACATCTCGGTCCCTGGCTATCTTTTATACATTGTATTTCCTTTCCTGAGTGGATAAGCAAACATTATTCCTGAAGCTTGAAGGCAAACCCAGAAGTCCTCCTTCCAATGTCAGAAGTCCAAAGGAAGCTTCTGACAACCACCAACAGAAGGATGAGCCCAAGCCTTTGGCATGATTTGTCAAAAGTCAAAGCTGCTGAGGGAGACAGTGCATAGCCAAGGTGAAATGTAAAATACCTAGTCAATAGTCTTGCAAATAGATTTATGAATATCAACCTTCCAGCAAATTATAATAGTAGTAGTCAGTTAAGTTACTGAATACTGTCTTAAGTTATTCTGACAATAGGCAATACCAGTCTTTTGCTTCCATCACCATTTCTTTGTGTATAGGAATTGTATATTGTATAGTGAATATATTGTGCATATATCATATAGTGAATACCTTTATACTTCCTCCTTTTTGAGAAAACTCTAGATATGAGTTGTAATCTAAACCTTAAGCAATTTTTTCTAGAGTGCTAGAGTGGTGGTCTTAACTAGATAAAGAATGTGAGAAATGAGAGCTTACCTCTCTTTTATTAGAGATCAGGCTCTGCCAAGATTAAAGTTGGTCCCAACTATGTGCCTGACTTCAGAGAAGGGGAAAACCAAATTGTTGTTATCAAAAATGAAAAAATAATTCACAGCAATTAAAGATGAAATAATGAAAATTCGAATTTCAGCATAACCTTTTTCTGTTCTACCTTACATATGGTTATACTCATTGTATCTCTCTAAGGGAGAGGAAGTGGGTTATTAGGGAAAGGGGGAGGAAATAAGCATTTATATAGTACCTACTATGTGCCAGGTATTGTGCTAAATGCTTTACGAATATTATTTCATCTTATCCTCACAACAACCCTGGGTGGTGGCTGCTTTTATATTACCCTCATTTCATAGTTGATGGAACTGCAATAGAGGTTAAGTGACTCACCCAGGGTCACACAACTAATAAATCTCTGAGGCTGGATTTGAAATCAGGTCTTCTTGGCTCCAGACTCAGGACTCTGTCCACTGTGCCACCTAGCCCTTGTGTCTAATAGTGCTTCTTTAATATTAGACAAGTATACTGCTCTGGTTTAAGATAAGGTGTGCTAGCTATACTGCTCCTCATACTTTACTGACCCAAAACTTTATTGTCTCTAAAACTTTTATAATGGTTTGTTTAAAACTAGCTACAGTATCAGATAATTGTCGTTACTTTATCTTGAGGAGTCTACACAGATGCATGACTCTCAAATGCAGAGCCATGGGACATTTCTGCCTCCAGAGGGCATATTCATTTTCAGGAGAAACAACAGAAAAATTACAGACCTTCTTTATTTATTGGCTCCCTCCTTTTGCCTTTTAATCTAGGCTGTTAGGTAGGTACCAGCCCTTTTAACTGGGTCTTAAAAGTCCAGGAGTATTGGACACTAGCAACAACATCCAGTTATTTTTATTTTTCAAAATTTATTTTCAAAATTTAAATTAACTACACATCAAACAAAATGAGTCTTCTCATATGTAAGGTAGAACAGGAAAAGGTTATGCATGAAACTAAGAATTTTCATTATTTCACTATCAATTGTTGTGAATCCTTTTTCATTTTTGATACCAATAATTTGGTTTTCCTGTCCCTTTTTAAATCAGGCTAGCTAATTGTTTATTCACTTTATTACTTTTCTTTAAGTTCTTAGTATTATTTGTCAGTTAAATGGACTTTCACTCAATTTTGTTAATCTCTTCATTTTCAGAATTTCTATTTCCATGTTTAATTGAGTTATTTTTATTTATTGCTTTTGTAGGTATTTTTTATTTGTTGATTTGTTCTTTTTCTTTCACTGATGAAAATGTTTGGAAATATAATATTTTTCCTAAGAACTGTTTTAGTTGAATCCCCAAAGTATCATTTTAAAAATAATTTTCTATTATTTGTGTAAATTGTTCTTTGATCTACCACTACTTTAGGATTAAATTATTTTGGTTCAAATTCATTTTAAATTCTTTCGACAAAGAATTTTAAAATTTTATTAAATATAATTAAGCATAATTTTTATTAAATATAAACACATTATATTATTTATATATTATATAATTAAATTAAATTAAATCTTTGTATTGTCATCAAAAAAGAATACATTTAATATGTCTGGTTTTCTGCATTTTGTGAGGTTTTTATGCTATAATACAGAGTCAATTTTTGTAAAAGTACCCTACTCTGTATAGAAATATGTATTTCTGTTTTCATTCAGTAATTACCAGAGATCTATTATATTTAACTTTTCTATTCTATTAATTTCTTTCTTGTTTATTTTACTGTTTAATTTGTTTATATCTGAAAGGGATACATAAAAGTCCTCTACTATCGAAGTTTTACTCTCTCTTTCCCCTTGCAATTTTATTAACTTTTCCTTTTAAGTATATTGATGCTATACCATTATTAGTATTGATTCCTTGTCTATCACTCCATTAAATATAATGTAGCTTCTGTGTTTTAATCTCTTTTTTAATCATGGTGGATAGAGCACCGGGTTTGAAATCAGATTTGTGAGCTCAAATTCAGGCTCTTATTAGCAGTGTGATCCTGGGCAAGTCACTTAACTCTGTTTGCCTCATTTTCCACATCTGTAAAATTAGCAGGAGAAGGAAATGGCGAACCCCTCCAGTATCTTTGTCATGTAAACCCAAATGAGGTCACAAAGAGTCAGGCATGACTGAAATGACTGAACAACAATTTTTACTGTTTCCTTGTTTGAGATCCTGGTTGCTACCACTGCTTTTTGGAGCTTGCCTGAAATATAATTGCTTTTCCTCGAGCTTCTTTTTTAAACTTTGAGTGAATCTTTATGTTTCTTGTAAATAACATATTGTTGGATTCTACTTTCTGATCCATTCTGTCATCTACCATTTTGTGGATAAGTTTATCCTATTTATGTTCATGGTTGTTATTGTTAATTGTGTATTTCACTTCATCCTGTCTTCTTTTGCATTTTTCTCTCTTTGTTCCCTGTGTTTGTTACAAAGAAGAGGAAAGTACTGAAAAGAGAGAATGCTTAATACTAGTGATCTAAAACTGAAGTGATCTGTTTCTACTTCACTATCATTCTTTTTTTCACCCACTCCTGAATACAAGTTTTAACTCTTTCAGTTCATCCTTTTTAAAAAAAAGTTTTAATCCCTCTTCACTCCCTACCCTCCAATACTAGAATTTGTTTTGCTTAGGATTAATTCCTCACCTACACTATCCTCCCCTTTAACATACTCCCTGCCCCTGCTCTATGTTTGCTTATTTCCCTGTTGAGGTTGTATTTCTACAAAGAACCTTTTGTCACATCAACAAGCATTCATTAAGCTCCTACTACATGACAGACATTGTGCTAAGCACTGGGGATACAAAGAAAGGCAAAAAACAGTCCCTGCTCTAGAGGACCTCATAGTCTAATGGAAGAGAAAAATGCAAATAACTATTGCATATTACACATATGACATCATGCACATATTACACAATATATACATTATGAGTTGGAGAAAATCTCAGAGAGAAGACAGGAAGATTGGAGGATCAGAAAACACTAGAAAACAAAGGAAGTCAGGAGCTGGAGATAAAGAGGGAGTAATTCCCAGTCTCAGGGAACAGTTGATGAAAATGCCTGGAATTGGGAGATGGAGTATTTCATGTACAGAACAGTAAGAAGGTCAGTGTCACTGAATCACAGAGTAGGTGGAGAAGAAGAAGGTATAAGACTTTTTAAAAAGCTAATTTATGCCTATGGACTAAATGTTAATAAAAAACATACTGGTGGAGGTCTAGAAGTGGCAGTACAGTACTAGAAACCCTTCACAGTTAGCTCTAGGCCAATTAGGGACAAAGTAGTTAGCTGTCCTTTGGGGACTCAAACTACCAGTGCCAGTGTTTGTTGAGGGAATTACCTCAGAGCAGGTGCTACAATTGAAATCAAGGAATTATCAAAGAAGAAAAAAATATAGAGAACTTTGTCTCAATAAGGACAAACCTTTGGTTTCCGGAATTTCAGAAAGATATAAAAATGAAGCATCAGAAGAAGCAAAAATTGTTGATAATGATAGCTTCAAAAATTAAGTTGACCGGATAAAATCCTGAGTGGTGAAGGTTTCGTGCTTTCTCCCTATCTTTTCAGAATACTATGGTGTCTTTCTTTCAGATTGTCTTAAAACCAACAGTTTCTGTGCCATAATAATTCTATTTTTCTATATAGACAATTCACAATTCATAAATACTTGGCTTGCCAGTCACGTATATAGAATCCTTTTCTGTAACAAGGTGCAGAAACCTGAGACTCTGCCCTAGGTTCAGACATTGAAATTTAGAGGTACAAGCAGAACCTCAATATCCAAATAATGTAACTTAGCACCGGACTAGAAAGAACAATTAAAATAGGAAGCTACCATACCCCAGACTTCTTCATTGCATTTAGTTGGATTCCAGAGGAGCTCTTCCTGGCCTCATCCAGCCAAATCTTACTTCCTCTCTTTGAGGATTGAGATTCCCAGGAGGGGTATCTCAAGGTTTCTGTCTCTCAACTTTAGGCAGTATCCTAGGGTCTCTTCCCCACCCTACCCATACAACTAAATTTTGTCTTAAAAAGTTAATTTCAGGTTGAGTCTCATGTGGCTTGCCTTCAAGGCATTTTATGCCTTTGTTAATTACAGCTCTCTCTTAACCACATTCCCTCCAAACTGGTATTGCCAAACTGGTTCTTGCTACCACATTTGCTATGGATTTCCCTCCCCTTTCCCCTGCTTCCTTCCCTAGCCTACTCACTGCCCCACCCATTCTACTGTGACATTATTACAACTATATTTAATTGTTATATGAGTTAACTAGACTAGGCTGGCATAAGACTCCCACTGATAATGTTGTTTCTATGAGAAAAATGTGCTTTCCAAATGTGCAGTTCCAAACAATATACAGACTAATTTTTGGAAGACATCTGGTTTGTAGCTATAACCCATGACCCAGAGAAACCTGAAGTTCTGTGTTTATATAGACTAGATTAAATCTTTGGGTTTTGATAGTCGTAGTCAGATTCATTACGTAATCTCCCCCTCAGTGTGCCCAGGCACAGAAAAATTTGAGGTTGTCTCTTGCCATTGAATGAAGCCCTTACTGACCGTATTCCCCCATTTTTAAAGGTGCCAGTGACTAGAACCCAGTTCCATTTAATCACCTAATATGGGATTAGCTTTTTTAAAAGGGTGTTTACTTTAAAGCCATAGAAGAAACAAAAAAGAAAACACCAATTTTTTCCCCAATACCTTAGATGAAAAATTTTTCCTGTAACATCTTGGTTTCTGGGGAGGGGGATGAGAATTAGACTCACAGCTTAGATCAATTCCTGCACAGTATTAGTTCTACCAAGTTCAAGTCTGGTGTTGGCAATGCTGGATTCTGTTGGGCTGGACTCTTGGAGACATGCTCCTAAAAGTGTATGACTTTTGACCTGGATTTTTGGTCTTCTGTACCTCATGTCTTATGTTCTTGGGCATATCAAATACCCCACTCCCTGTACCTAGAAAAGAATGAACAAAAAGACCAAAAACCCAGGATCATTTCTGGAAGCCCCATGGTCTAAGTGGATGGGAGGATGGGAAGGAGGGAGGAAGCCCTTCCATCTGGTCACATGGTTTCAATGGCTTAGAGTGAAGAGTCATTTTTAACCTTAGATTCCAATGCAGCCAAAAGCTCCAGCAAGTATTGAATCAAGCTGTTATGAAGATGTCAATAATTCTGATTACAGAGCTATTGGAAAAAGGCTGATAATAACCATGTAGTTGGCCAATACAAAATACCTGCATATACTCCAGTTCTCCCATTTCCTGGAAGTACTCAGTAGTTTTTACATGGATAATGTCATTTTAGCAAACTGATAGTGTTGCACAAGTCACTAACTTCCATTATACAATAAAAGCTTTTTTTTTGACTTATCACCTAGAGTTTGCCTCAGAGAATTTCAGAATTTATCCCACATCTAGTCTCCATAAAAAAGGAAAAACATTCTCAGATCTCTCTCTCTCCTTCTTCCTCTCTTTTCATACATATATACATATCTGTTCAAGCACTTGGGCTAGAAATATTTGGAATATAGAGCAGATTTTAACCCAATTTTTAAGATGTAAGGACTCACATCAGATCCCTTGCTAGTTTTCTTTCTTCTTTAGTGGGTTTCTGCCTCTTTAGAGATCTACACAGTCTTCCAGATTTACAATACTCCCCTGATGATCCCTCAAAAAGGTAAAGGTAAAGAACCAAGTAATCTGTCCCTCGGTTGAATCCCATATCTCATGAGCCTATAATAGTTTACTAATTATTTGAAGCAAAATAAAATAATTAAGTTTATAGAATTAACACCACCTTATAACTTTTTACATCTATAAACCTTTAATTTACAATATATCCTTCTTTTTCTGCAATTACTTGTTTGACATTGTGTTCACAAGATTTGATACATATTCTTTAATGTTTCATTATGAAACTACATTTTTATCACATTGAATATTAAATATATCTTTGAAGAACTGTCCATTTTTTTTCAAGTTTAACCTTGATCTTAGCCTATAGGTTTTTCAATGGGGTTTAAATTGAGAAACATATCCAATAGAGGCTATGACATCTGTAATCTGTACTAAAGTGTCTTCTTTAAGAGTTACAACTTTTGCACGTTATCTTGGGGAATTATACATTCTCAAAACCCACAGAATTAAAAATAAAACAGAAAAAACAAGAAATATATCATGTATGGCACAAAATCTAGCATTCAACTGATAGTGAACTAATTAAAGTTGGGGAAGTTCTGGAGAAGCCAGGTCAATTCAATTTCATCTGGTCTAGATCAGACATTCTGAGTCAGCCCAGCATTATTAGAAGTATACACATAACCACTGCTATAAGAAAAGGAAATCATATCAAAATTATTATTTGTATGTATACCCCATGTAATTCATATAGCACTGTAGGTAGTTTTCTAGACTTGTAGAATCTATCTCTAGATTTTTATTGCCATCTCCACCCTACCCTGACAAAAGGAAAACACTTAGAGTTACTAACAATATCCCTTTCTCCAAACTTTACAACGCATGAACTTGTTGAACCCGGTTTCATGGGAACTTGTAGTACTAGAAGAGTAAGGTCCAGCTTGTTCCTACACACAATGGCCCTGTCCCTTGTTGCTCTTCAGTTCCAGCTCCTTTTTGGTTCAGGAAATTTGAACAAGGAACTTCTCTGCTCAGTCTAAGGGCTCCTCCATGGCTTTTGTGTTATAGGCTATGATTGACTTGATCTAATCTGCAGTTTAGGTTCAGGACTGGAATAAAATGAGACACTTATGGTTCATCTAAACACAAGAAGTGCCAAGTGCATCACTTGATGCAAAACTGTCTTTAGAAACTTGGAAAGGCTTAAGTATTTCTACTCTGACTTTTATTGTATCTTTTTCTATCAATATTCCTTAGTGTTGAGAGAACAAACGAAATTCATCGTCGGGTTCTACCTATAAGGACCAGATGCATCAAAAAACCTTATATATTTTTTTATTTGATATTTTATTTTTTCCCAAATTACATGCAAAAACAATTTTAGACATTCATTTTTTAGAATTTTGAGTTTCAAATTTTCTCCCTTCCTCTCCTCTCCCCTCTTCCCCCATTGAGAAGGCAACCAATTTGATGTAGGTTGTATATATGTGGTCATACAAAACACATTTCCTAGTCATGTTGTAAAAGAAAACACAGACTTAAAAAGTATTGAAAAATATGGTTCAATCTGTATTCGAATAGCATTTTTCATTATGAGTTCTTTGGAATTGTCTCAGATCATTGTATTGCTGTGAACAGCTAAGTCTTCACAGTTGATCATTGTGCAATATTGCTATCACTGTGTACAGTGTTCTCCTAGTTCTACTCATTTCACTTTGTGTCAGTTCATGTAAGTCTTTCCTGGTTTCTGCGAAAGCATACTACTCATCATTTCTAATTGCACAATAGTACTACATCACAATCATATATCACAGCTTGTTCAGTCATTCCCCAACTGGTAGGCATTCTCTAAATTCCCAATTCTTTTGCTACCACAAAAATAACTCTATAAATATTCATGTACATACAGATCCTTCTTTTTTTTTTTTAATCTTTCTTTGGGATACAGATCCAGTAGCAATACTGCTGAGAAATGGCTCATATGTTCAAACATTTTGTGCTTTTGTTGTAGATAAGAGGAAATGCTCCTACATTTCCTTACACTGGTCATTCTTTGGCTTCATATTAGTCCTTTCCCTTGGGAGCATTGGTAGAATTCATTAGATATTTATAAAACTTGGTGAACGCTATATTTAAAGAGTAAAATGTAATTTTATCTTGTCATATAACACCTACTATTTTGCAAATTTATTTATTTTATTTTCTGCTACTTCAAAATAATTTAGTCTTGTTTGTGTTCTTATTGATAAAATGTCCAAGAGACTCTCTGATGAACAGATTTTAGAACTAATAAAAAATACCTCATCCAACTTATCCAATGGTGAACTTTTAGATAATTAATTCAATGACATAAATGCTACATTTGCAGAGAGTAAGGCAGATAAAGAGTATTCCTCCTCTGACTATATGATAATCTAAAAGATAATGAGCAACATGGTGCTTGTTGGACCCAGTTCACAGTAAGAGAAATGAAGACCCACAGTGTTTCAAATGTAAAGATAATTCTTGCTGATAGCTGTTGTTTCTTAAGCAATATGAGGATGCTTGTAACAGCTCAGTATTACACATCAGTCTGACCTTACAACCCATGCTGTCAAGCAAAGTCCTATTCCTTTTTTTAAAAAAAAAAAATTATTTAGTGATTCAGTATTTAGAATTGTTCAAAAATATACAAATTCTGAGGGCCAACAAGCAACAAGCAATGCTAACTGGTATATTACTTTAGATAATTTAGAAAAATGTATTAGTTTTACTGTTGCTTGTGATGGTGTTGGTGAAAGAAACCTACCCATAAAAAATAGGTAGACTCTTATCTGGGTGTGTCCTTCATTCAAAAAAACTATGCCATGTAATCATTTCCTAGCTATACCTTCCCTTTGACCTGAAAACTGAAAAGTAGTAAAATCTATATTAGAACAAGTTTTTTCTAGCATCCTTGCTGAATAATCATTTAACTGAAAATTGTCGGAAGGCAGGTAGGTGGCACCATAGTGCATAGAATGTCAGGCCTGGAGTCAGGAAGATTCAACTTCCTGAATTCAAATCCAGCCTCAGATACTTACTAGCTGTGTAACAGTTTCCTCATCTGTAATATGGGCTAGAGAAGGAAATGACAAAACACTCCAGTGTCTTTGCAAAGAAAACCCCAAAATGGGATCATGAAGAGTTGGACATGACTGAAACAAGTCAACAACAACATCTATTCTCTATGTATACATAATGGTTGATAAGTCATTGCTGCTGCCTTGTAAGGCACAATGTAAATTTATCTGATATATGTCAAACAAGCCAGACAAATTTGACCTGAAATTTTGGTTGACAGTAAACACCAAAAACAAAAACCTGTGCAAGAGATTCTCTTACTTGGGAAAATACAATGTGGGATCAATGAGAACAGTATGCCTACTGATGGAGTATTGAAGCTCATGAACTCACTATTTAATCAAAGGCTACAATATAACCTAAGGCAATTATTTTACACCTCTTGGAATTTCCTTGAAACTTGCAAAGCAAAAGTGTAGCATAGTTGGGACTATTTCTCAGAACCATAGAAAACTTTTAGAAGCAAAAAAGTACTAGTCTTCCATGAACACACCAAGGTAAGTGAAGAGTTTACTAGAGATTGTCCAAGTAGCAAACTGAAAATTACAACCCTGGTTTAAGACACAGATGCTCTTCTAGCCAAAATGTGCCACATTTGTTAACATTACAGTACCTTAGCTAGACCACAGATGTAGGCTTCATTTTGAACAAAAAAATAAAACAAAATAATAAAAACACCTTTACAGCAAATACACCGCAAAAAATATGATCATAAAAATGTGATTCCTAAATTAGTGATTACAAGGAAATATATTTGACAGTAAATATTTTCTTTCTCCAATCTGTGCAAATTCACTTTAAATACAAATAGCTGTCAGCAAATATTACCATTTTATCTTGAAATAAAAATTTCCAACCTATATCTATTTTCTTTGCCTTTTAGATAAAAAATATAATAGACACTTTTGAGATATTCCTAAATACTGGTTCTTCTTAACAAGAGGAGGCTTATTTTGCCAAAGCAAGGATACAACATTGACCTAGTAATACTCCTGTTATACATAATTTCTTGGTGGTAAGGTCATAATGGTCTTCTAGAGCAGTGGTATCAAATTCAAATAGAAATGGATCCCTGCAGGCTGCATATTGATTTAGAAAATCATAAATTAACATTATCTGTGTTGTACTGTGTTTTTATTTATTTTGTTAAATATTTCCCAATCAAGTTTTAATTTGGTTTGGGTTCTATTCAGAAGTTTTACAAACTGCTTGTTGCCTGCAGACTATACGTTTGACACTTCTCTTCTAGAGAACTTACTACCACTTACCATCAGTTTTAGTGCTGTTTACTTGACAATACTAATTTCGGAGTCTCATGAAGCCTGGTATGTAGGTAGCACTGGAAAAAGAGCTTAGAACTCAGGAAGACAGCAATAAAAATGACCAGAAATATAATAGTCCCATGAATAAATGGACAAATATGGAAAAGAATGAAGATTAGAAATCTCAGGCTTTGCTTTTCATGTCTGAATAACCAAATCCTGTATCTTAATGATGTAGTCCATACAGTGGATAATGTCAAATCTTTGAATTCCACAGTGAATCTCTTTTTATAAAGGAGTGACATTAAGCAAATTCATCCCCAGAAAAATCCAGGATATATATCAAGGCCATAGCACAGATGATGTCACTTCTGGCATAGTCACCAATTTGCATCATGGGCCAGGGTCATCTTCAATAAAATAGATTGGACCTGTCCCAGTGCCAGTATTAATATTAAGACTTTCCCTTACCACTACCCCCTTTATGTTCCCTGGCCTCCTACCAAGAGCCTCATGGTGGGTGGAGAATACTAAATCTCTGTTCCTTTAGAAGCCTCTCCTGAGGGACTTTCCCTTTCTTTTACAAGAACTAGGTAAGAACTCTCCCTCACCTTTATCCAGAAACTGAGGAGACTGATACAATCAGGCTAATTAGAGGATCCACTTTTTTTTCCTAGAAAAAATACCTATTCACTATAGTTATACAGAGATGGCCTCTCCTTTCTCTCGGCATTAGAAAGAAAGGCACTCTCAATACTACCATTCCAGTCCACTGTAAAGAAATTATTCAAAGCAACTAAAGGGGGAAAAGAGACATTCCAATTGAAGGATGCCTGAGTTATATCCTTAGGATTTTGGTAGGGGAGAGCAAGGACCTCAAGGCCAGGGAGACTCTGATCCAGGGATACAATAAGGAAGAGCTGGAAACAGTCAACTACCATGGTCTAAAGACAGCCCATCCTTACTGTGAAAAGCTTTCTGGAGGGTGGGTTTGAGAAACTGCTGGACCTGAGAGCTCTCCTCCTTTGTAGGGCAGTATTGAATTGTCATGGATATGGCTTCTGGGATACATGTCACACAACTCCAATATAACATAACAACAAAACAGTTATTTAGCAGAGGCCTACCTCTTAGTCAGTTGGGAATAGGTCAAATGCCATGAAGGATACTAGCACAAAAGCTTGGGATGAGGAGCCCTGTTGGACAGAAGGAAGTAGCAGCCTCATCCTCAGCTAGGAGGACTATAGTGTCTTGATGTCATGATCCTCTTCCAGAAGAAAGGACAAACACAACATCAACAATAATGTCCCATGCTCAGCACAGTATGACATCATTCTACTCATTTTTCACACTGGCTATGGAGCCATTGCCTATCTTCTGTTATTTTCATAACTTCAACCCAGTTGTTTAGTTTAATAGAATGCCTAGAATTTTCTCTGAATGATATTGACATGCTTTACTGATAATGGTATGGTGTTGGAGGCATTAGCAAAATTCTTTCTGACCCCAAAAGAAAGAGCTTTCGATTGTCTAGTCCTGTTACCTCCAGGCCCCAGGCCATTGGATCAGACCTTGAAACCAACCACCTAAGAATCAGTGTAGATGAAGATTTATCTGACCCAGTTATCCAGGCTCTTTGACTCACTAGCTATGAGGTTTATAACTTAGCCTACCAGTAGGACTTCTCAAGACCCCATCCCTCACAATATCACCCGTCAGCAGACTAAGGGTCAATGAATTCCAGTTTCATATGCCTTTTATAGTGGGAGACTGCTGTGAACTAGGCAAAGTGGTATTCCTCAAAAGCCAGGTCCTTCCTTATAGGTGGAGGTCCATCAGACTAAAGATACAAGATGTCAGAGACCTTGTTGAGCATAACTTTGAATATACAATTTATATTCAACAATAGGGGTCTTCTGTATTCTACCCAATTTCTTAGAGGTCATCTTGCATTGTCCTACTCATAATGTGCAAGATGATTATTTGACCCTGTGTCATATATTCATTCAGTAGCAACTAGGTTCCAAAAACAGGTAAGTGACTGTTTTTCAAAAGTGGTATAGAAAAGGTCCGCTTTAGGAAGCTTGTATCTCCATAGCCTTAATGATTATTTGGTATGGCATCCTTGGGTGCTTGCCAAAGATTCCACAGAATCTGGTCTTTATGAACATGGACACACCAGATCAAAGGATTCTTATCATAGGACCAGTATTTTCCTGACACAACTTCTTTAAAGCTTCTCTGACAAAGCATCTTTTCCACACAAACCTTGATTGGCCCCAGGTTCCCTGATGCATTTTCCTGGTAGATAGGTATAAAAAGTCCCAGCCACTTGTAGTCTAGGTCTCTCAGACTTGGTAGAGACCACACAAGTCACTATATCCTACTGACGTACTGACCAGACACATTTTTGGAGATGAGGGAACTCTCATGACCTGAAAAGCTAAGTGCCATTGTTTCCTTGTTGAATATTCTTTCTGTCTTGAGGGAGAAAAATAAACTCTCCTTGTTAAATGTTCAGTGAGTTATGAATGTCTCATTCCATCTCAGTACTGAACCTGAACTAAGAGGGGTCTGGCATTAGAGCCATAGCTATAATAGATCTATGGGGAGAGACTACTGAATGGCATAATATAGGTCTTCAAGAATGTAGACTATTCTGTGCCCCATTTGGAAGGGGTAGATTTGTGGATGACTTGGTAAAAGGGGGCAATCAGAATATCTTTATAAATATGAAAAATTCAATGTATAGAAGTGACTTTCTCTGAGAATAAAGGTGTAAATTGAAAAATGTAATGACTTCTGCCCTCTTTTGTCTGTAAGTCACTTAATTCAACTCTTCCCACAGAAATGAACATAGATTAGGGAGAATGAAAGGAACCATCATTGGAAAGGAGTTAGGGATTGGGGCATGAAGTCCTTTCCTCTTGATAAGCAATTCCAAGAATTGTGAAATTGGCATGCATAAAATGAATAAAGTTGCATTGTGGCCTTTTCAGACTACTTCATTGAAGAAATAAAGTTTTGTAATTGTACTGATGTCATTGATGGCAGTTTGCCAATATTCCAGAGAACATCTGAAGAATAATTGGCTTCTGAGGTAGCTGGTGATGTAGCAAGAGAAATACACCAGTGGACTGCCAATATGATACATTCGTATCCATGCAATGACAAGGGATTGGATGAAGGCCATTACTCTGGATTGACCTGTTTTGGAGAATTTACTGGAGGAAATAGGTGAAAGCTGCATAAGATGAGATGTTGTGGATGGTTTGCAACCTATATTATTGGAGGAAGTTCCCACGTGGGGATTGCCAGTGGATTAAAGTATCCAAGTGAACAGTAGTACTGCCTTAAAGTGTTTTGCCTGGTTCTGACCATTTCTCTCACACCTTCCTCAGGAGATGACTATGAAATCTCTTGTAGTTTCAGAGTCAATCAGATAAAAGGCTCTGTTGATTGAGTCTTCTTTCCTTCTCCCTCTCCAAACTTTGGCTTTTGCCATCAACCTCTCTCTTGGATTCATTTCCCATTGTCTACTTCTTTCAGTCCTTAGCATCCTGGGAAACCAAGACCAAGATTATAGGACTGTGTGCCAACAGCATGGGGTTCTTCCAACCTTCCTTCTTTGTAGACCTCAAAGGCACAGTATGCTGCCAGATAGAACTTCTGGGTCACCTGCAAACCAGTTCTGTCCCCTGGAATGAGTTTCTCCCCTTCTTTATAATTTTTAATCACTATATTTTTTGTTAGCATTTTTGTGAGCCACTTGAATTCAGTGGATTATTCTTTGATATTTATGAGGCCAAGGTCATAGTGGCACTGCACAGAGTAAAATTATTCCAAGACCACCTATTCTAATCTTAACTCCAGAAAACCATCACGAAAATGTGGATTATAAATTTTAAGTGTGAGATTCAGTTGGATGACTCAGTATATCTCAATTCTCACAAATGGATGAAACTTAATCTTAACAATGATAGTAAATGGAAACAGAAGAGAAGGGAATAAGCATTTATATGGGACCTATTGTGTATCAGACAGTATGCCAAGTACTTTACAAATATTATCTCATTTGACAGTCACAACAGTCCTGTGAGGTAAGTGTGTTGCTATGATCCACATTTTATAGTTGAAACAACTGAGGTAAATAGAGATTAAGTGACTTGTCCAGGGCCACACAGCTAGTACATATCTGAAGCTGGATGTAAACTCAGGTTTTCTCAACTTCAGCTCCAATGTTCAATACACTGAACCACCTGGTTGCCTCAGTAATATATAGGTTAGTGATATCTTCAAATACAGTGTCCAGGGGCACTCCTTTATTCCCAAAGAGTTCCTGCTCTGGATTCATATTGGGTTAAATACTTAGGAGACCCAAGGGGGAAATCACAGTTTTCTTGCACTCTGGTTCATTATGCACTCCACATCAGAGGTTTGGGGAAAATCTCTTAAATAAAGCTTATATAGAGTTCGCTTCTATAATCTCCTCTAAAATGGATTAACAGGATCTTTCTAGAAAAAAAGATACTCATTATATAAATTAAATATAATGTATAGGACAGCTATTTGATTCCTCCTCTACAAAATAAAGGCTTAAAAAAATAAGTTTTAACACAGCTGTTGTCATTCAGTAGTTTTCAGTCATGTTTGACTCTTTGTGATCCCATTTTCTTGTCAAAGATACTGGAATGGTTTTCCATTTCCTTTTCCAGCTTATTTTATAGCTGAGGAAACTGAGGCAAACAGGGTTAAGTGACTCGCCCAGAGTCATACAGATAGCAAGTGTCTGAGGTAAGATTTGAAATCAGAAAGTTGAGACTTCCTAACTTCAATTCCAGCATTCCCTCCAGTGTCACCCAAACACACGTATACATATTTAAAATATAAAACAATAACCTGATTCCCATTATACTCTCCCAAACAGTAAAGACACTTTGTGGCAGTACAAAATACATATTTCACTTTTCCCTCTGACCTGGGCTATCTTTAAAACTCACAAGTCAAGATCTTCTGGTCAACTTGGGATTTCTTGGTCCATTCTCTTAGCAGGTACTTTGTCTCTTTCAAGAAATAGTATAGTTTCAGGAAACATTTTCTTCTGAACAGTGATCCCTGACTCAGGAACCTATTTCTCAAACTTACAGGTTAATAACTAAGACTGGGAAATGTCCATATTTTGGGGATTCTTGATTGGTAACCTGAACCCAGGTAAATAAACATAAAGTATGGCAGAAGAAGCAGACAGGGACTTGAGGTCCAGTTGTGGTAGTAGCAGCTCTCTCTCTCTCTCTCTCTCTCATATATATATATATATATACACACACACACACACACACACACATATATAAACTACAAGGTTTACAAAGTACTTTATATATCCTCTCTCTCCTTCAGCTGGAATCCAAGGGAGAGAAATTATTGATGATTATGGTTCAACAAAAGGGGTCATTTCCTTTTTTCTTTTAATTTAATATTTTGTTTTTCCCCAATTACATGTAAAAACAATTAAGAGATTTGTTTTTAAATTTTTGAGTTTCAAATTCTCTCTCTCCCTGCTTTTTCCTCTCCCTCCCCATTGAGAAGGCAAGAAATTTGATATAGGTTGTACATGTGCAGTCACGCAAAACACATTTCCACATTAGTCATGTTGTGAAAGAAAATACAGATATAAAAATAAAGAAAATAAAGAAAAAGTATACTTTAATCTGCATTCAGATTCCATCTGTTCTTTCCATGGAGCTGGATCGCAATTTTCATCATAAATCCTTTGGAATTGTCTTAGATCTTCGCATTGCTGAGGAGAGCTAAGTCATTCACAGCTGATCATCATACAATATTGCTATTACTATATACAATATTTTCCTGGTTCTGTTCATTTCACTTTGCATCTGTTCATGTACATGTTTCCAGATTTTTCTGAAAGCATCCCGTTCATCTTTTCTTATGGCACAATAGTATTCTATCACAATCGTATACAACTCATTCTGCCGTTCAGAGGAGCTACTTTCAAAAAAGGTAGAAACCATCTCTCTTAGTTCCTTAAAGTCCATAGAATTGGAAGATCTTCCTGGTCAGGTTGCCAAGACTACTTAAATAAACATAGTCTCTAATCACAGGACCAATAAGGGATTGCTTTATTCCAAAAGTACAAGTGTATGACGCTCAGCAAGAGGCCAATGAGCACAACTCGCTACAGGATTCCTATTACATGAAGAAGAATCCATCATTATCAGCTTCATTTGAGATCCTATTAGGCATAAAATGATAGGCAGAACCTTTAACGTGACTGATTAGGATCCTGGGAAGACAGATGTGGGTTTTGCCCACCTTGTAGAAAACAGTTTCATATTCTTTCTCTCCTCTAATAGAGATGAATGGATGTGGATTTGGTTATGATATGGATATGGTCATTATACTTAATGCTGTACTCAGAGGAATTGGATGATATCAATACCTGGTAAGGCAGTAGATTGAATTATTGAAAGTTATCACCAAGATGGATGCTAATTTGTGCCACTTGGGGCTGGTGGGGATAGCTGAAATAGTCCTCCTTGAGAAAGCTAGTTTCTTTCCCCGTACCCATAATCTCATCTCCTCCAACTCCTTCAGAATCTTGCTTCATTGATCATTTCCCCCAACTCTCATCTTCAATTTCTCTTTCCCTTGTATTGACTAATAAGCTTAGATCTCCAGAATTTATTTTTTCTTCAATTTGCTCGCCACTTAAGTTATCAACCTTTCTCTTTCCTCCTGTTGACTGTTAAACTTCTAGAGAGTATTCTACCCTTTTCTGTGTCCAACAGGACAAGGGACTGTTGCTTTGCTAGGCAATAAAATTAAGAGGGTGCTGATAGTACAGTCTACTCCTTCAGAAGGAAGAAGTAACTGAGCTTAGTGCCTAGTTAGCAAAAATAATTAGTTCAAATGGAAAGCTTTTAGATAACGTATTTCCTTCCCATCCTCCTAGGTGAGCTTCTTTCCAGGCCAGTCTTCTCTGTTCTTGTCCCTGACTAATGAGCAACATGGGAAGAAAGTGTCTCAGGGTCTCAGTCCACCCTCAATAAGGCCTTGAGTCCTGAGGTCAGAGTTTTTGCTCCCAAATGAATTTGTCTTTAAGAAGTTCATTTATGTTTCTTTTTCAAGATTTTGGTTTGTGTTTTCTTTCACTACATGACTTACATGGAAATGTGTTTTACATGACTATATATTTATAACCTATGTAAAATTGCTCACCCTCTCAGTGGTGGAGGGGAAAGAAGGGAGAGAATTTGGAACTCAAAATTTGAAAAAAAAAAGTTAAAAATTATTTTTATCTGTAATTGAGGGAAATAAAATATTTTTAAAAGTAAAGATGAAGAACCTGAAAAATTAGTTCATTTAAGCATCTTCTGTGCTCTCACTTCAGGACCAGAATTGCTAGGTACAACCTTATCATCCATTCATTTTTCATTCTCCTGTTGACCACCCTATCTTCCTTCATACCCTGTCCTCCCTGGGCTGTTATAACAACCTCTTCTGTTCTGCTTTGATAAATCCCTCTTAGTTTTTCTTCATTGGTTCCTTTAACCTTTCAGTTCCCAATTGTGGGCACCTCCAAAGTCTTTGTTTTTGACTCTCTCTTCTTCTTTCTCTACTCTCTCCTTTAGCAAATCTATCCACCCACATGCCTTCAGTTATTCACTCTGTACAAAAGACTCCTAAATGTGTATATATAGCCCTTGTCTATCCCTGGGCTCCAGGCCTGCATTTCTAACTGCCTGGCTAGCTTTCTGGCACTCAAACTCAGTACATCCAAAACTGGACTCACCATCTTTTCTCCAAAGTTTGTCTCTCTTTTTAATTTCCCTATTTCAAGGCATAGTATGACTATTCTTCCAGTTACCCAGGCTTAAAACTAGGAAGCAATTTCTTTCTCTCCTCTCCTATTTACCCACTTAGTTGCCAAGTTTTGTCAATCCTATTCTCACTACATCTCTAACATCCATCTCTTGCTTTCTAGTTCTATTGTCACTACTACAAGAGTAGTAGAAATAGTCTCCTAACTGACTTCCCTGACTCTAATCTCTCTCCTCTCCAATTCATACTTCACACAGCTGTCAAAGCAATCCTCTTAATATATAGGTCTGACCACATCACTCCCCTGCCCAATCCTTTAGTAGCTCCCCGTAGAATAAAGTACAAGCTCTTTACTCTATAGTCTGCCTCTAACCAAACTCGACTACTAGCTTTTATCCTATATCACTCTGCCCTCCATCACTCCTATGCATTTTTTGACACTAAACATATCTGGAAAAGTCTTCCTACTACCACATATACCTGTTTTTGCCCATTAATATTCTTATCATCTTTCAAAGTCCAACTTGGGTGTTGCCTTGTCCATGAAACATCCTCTGATCTCCCTAGTCAGAAGGGAACCATCCTCCTTGAATACTTCAGTTCACTCTAACTTCTCCAAAGAATCTAGTCACTTTCTGACAGTTATTAGCATACATCTACTCTGTTTTATTTCATCTTGGTATCCACAGAATCTAGGATAATATTTTGCACACAATAGGTGCATAATAAATGTCCATTCAACTCAACTGACAGAATAAGTATTATCTGAAACTTGACAAAGTAGAGCTTCCCATAAGAAAAAAAAGGAGGAGGTGGTTTGAAAGCAAGAGATTTTCACCTGAAGTGAATACTGTTCTAAAGACTGGGTAAGGGATGATCCTCTAATCTTAGGCTTTCCAAGCCAGGCTTTGGGGAGGGTGTCAACCTCCTCTTTGCTATCATCTCTTAAGGGGAAAACCAGTGGGAAACAGAGATGCACTTTCAAATAAATAAATTGGTAGGGTGAGGTTCTTTGGTTTTTTATTATTTAAAAAAAATATGTTACAAAACAATATCATTCATCTTATATTCTTGCTTATTTCCTTTTTTAGAAAATTAAAGTAATAAAAAGTCACTTTATAAAATAATACAAAAGGGCATGAAAAGGCCTGGGAGGAAGGGACTGAGATGGGGTTTCTGGTGGAATTGAGGAATCCAGTGCTTCAGGCTCTACCCCATGGACCAAAGGCTCTGGGAAGAAAGGTTAGGAGAGGATAACAAGGGAGTCCATGTCGGTGACAGAGGCAGAGCTAGGAGGGGGTCATGAGAATGTTGCTTCATTTGATGGGCAGCCAGTCTCTGACCAGACTGCATTGGAAGCAATGGTATGAAGAGTTGAGAACAGAGAGCTCAGCCAGGGAAGGGAGGAGGAAGGGCGAGTGGAAATGATGGGAAATGATAGGGAAAATTACATTCCTCCTAGAATTTTTGATAGAGAAAAAGAGGAAAGTCAAGTAGGGTCTGACATGTACCCTAGATTTTTTGATAACAGAGTTCAAAACAGAGAAAGGGCTGTTTAGGATCCTGTAGACCTACATTCTATAGGGGAAATCTGCCTAGGAGGGATGAGACACTCTCAAGAATTTCTTGGTGACTAGTCATCAAGGAAAACAATTCCAGTGAATAAAAATAGGTGTCCAAAGAGAGCAATGTGGATATGGTGTGAACTTACCAGCCAACTGAAATTACATGACACTGTCCCATAAATATATAGTGTCAGGATGCTAAGGCTCACAATGGGCTGAGGCTAGCTAGGAAAGTTAAAGATGACCAAAAAAACCAGTATATTTTTGAAAAACATATTAGAAAAAAGGAATATTAAATAGGATCTAGGATTGCTAGAGCATGGGTGGGTGGATAAAATAAAATAGCTGACAACAGAAAAAAAGTAGGACTCTAATTCTAATTTTCTTTTATGGTCTCTGGCAAAGAGAATGAACTCTGAACTGACAGCAAAGTAAAAAGGACTCACAGAAAGTTGATGTCCAAGAGAAGTAAAGAGATATTAAGACAATGCCTAAATGCCCTTAATCAATTGAAGCCACATGGCCAAAATGGGCATCTTTGGGTCCTGAAGGGAGTGCCACTGATGGCAGAACCACTGTCAACAGTATTTGAAAGACCAAGGAAAAAGCGAGAGGTGTTATAGACTCAAGGAAGAGCAACTGTTATCCCAATTTTCAAAAAAATAAAGGCGGGGGAGAGAACAGTCTGCAGAATATCGGCCAGCAAGTGTGACTTCAATTCTTAGGGAAACTCCAGAATGGATCATTAAAGGAATGATTAGCGAATATATAGAAAAAGGCACAGCAGTCACAAAGAGCCAGCATGGCTTCCTTCATCAAGAACAAGTCATGCCAAATAAATGTTACTTCCTTTTTTTTTTTTTGACATGGTTACTGGAGTAGCAAACTAGAATGCTGTGAATATGATTTACCTCAATTTTAGTCAAGCGTTTGATGAAATATCCCATGCTTTTCTTGTGGAAAAGTTGGAGAGATGTGGGTTAGACAGATGCAGAATTGAGTGCCAAACTCAAAGAGTGGTTCTTCATAGTTCAATGATAAAACTTAGAAGGAGACATACAGGGAAGTACCCTACGATTCTGGGCTTGATCTCATCCAATTAAACATTTTTAGCGATGACCAAGTCATACCTATCAAATTTTTAGGTGACACAAAGCAGGAATTTAATGATACTCTAAATGACAGGCAGGATCCAAAAAGATAGGCTAGACAGAATCAAATATGGGCAGAATCAAATAAAATTGAACTCAACAGAGATAAATATAAAGACTCACCTCTCAGTTAAAGAAGTCCAAGGACAGAATGGGGCAAAGGGCATTGTTCGACAACAGTATGTTGGGGAAAGAGCTGGAGGTTCAGGTTGACTGCCAGCTCGAGATGAGTCAGCAGCAGCTGACAAAACTGATGTAATCCTGGTCTGCATTGAGAAAAATAAGGCATAAGGAGGGGAGTGGGCCTGTATACTCTGCCCTTGTCAGACCCTTTTTGGGATACTGTGTTCAATGCTTGGTGACATAGTTTAAGATGGACTGGATAATATCCAGAGAAGGGTGACCAGGATGGTAAGAGGACCAGGAGGAGTTGAAGGTCCTGGGAATGTTTAACCTGGAGAAGAAAAGACTTGGGGTGGGGTTGGGGATGGGGGAAACACATGACAGTTTAAATTTGAAGGACTGTCATATTGAAGATGGATTAGACATGTTCTGCTTGGCTTCAGAGGGCAGAAACAGAAGCAATGGGATGAAATTGCAGAGACAAATTTAGGCAACATAGGAAAAAATTTCCTAACAAAGCTATCTAAAAGTAAAATGGGAAGCCTCAGGTGGGGTTGTGTTCCCTTCCTACCCACTTTAGAGGTCTTGGAGTAGGCTGGATGACCCACATTGAGCACGTTATAGTGAGCATTTTTTTGGAGAGCATGAATTAGACTGGCCCCTGAGGACCCTTCCAACTTGGAACATTCTGTGATTCCAAGTGTCTCAAGGCGAGGGAAGAGGTGGCTTAGGGCTCTGGTGGCCCCAGTGGGACACATGTCTAGCTCCAAGGGGCATCAGGCACAGAGCAAGAATGTGAGCCTCGTGATGTGAAGTGAGGTGGAAGAAAGGAGGGAGGCAAAGGGTCTGTAGGGGATCACCCTCTCCTGTGCTGGCCATGAATCATTTCCACATCCCAACTTCATTTAGCTCCCACTGCTAAGCATCCCCAGCAGCTTGCTGGGCTCCAGCCCTTGCTGCTGGGCCATCTTCTGTACATCGAAGCCCATGTGCATGAGGAACTGGATTATGTTCATCTCTTGTCCCGTGAACTGGTCTCGGATGGTAGGACAGGAGGGGTTACAGTGCGGCCAGGGGCAGTTGTCAATGAGGTGGACAGGACAGCCCTTCAGTGGGGGTGCTTTGCCATTTTTGTTGCTCTCATGAAGACTTCGGTCCCAGCAGTGAAGCGCTCGAGGCAGTGAGGTGCCCTTCACCTGAATGTCTGTCCAGTGGCTGCAAAGATTGAGGCACACAGGTAAGTGGGGGAGGGGGTGGAAGAAAGCTGAGTGAGCAGAAAAGGCAGAGGGAAGCTGATGGATTGAGGCCTCATACATAGTAGGTAGACCTGAACTGAATTATTGCACTGAGACACTTACTTTCGGATGATGATCTCATGGGACAGGCAGGCAGGGGCAAAGCTAGCCCTGTGTTGGGGAAGAGAGATATGATCAGTGATTATCAGTCACCACTGGTGCCAACTTCAACCCCCTTCTCACTACAATGTACCCAGATGGCCATTCTATCATCTAACTCTTCAGTCTGTCTCTCATGCCCTTCCACCAGCTCTTTGCCCCTACATATAAAATCACAGATCTAGGGCTGGAAGATCCACTTTGGAAGTAACCTAGTTCAATGCCCTCATTTTACAGATAAGGAAATAGAGGTGAAATAACTTGCTCAGTTCACATAGCTAACAATCAATAGCTCTAAGATGTGAACCTGGGTACTCTGATTCCAAATCCAGGGTGCTGTCATCAGCCGTCATCAACTTCATTTTCTGTTGCTTTTCTGCAATCTTTTTAGTTAGAGATTGCTAGGTGGTATAGTGGATAGAGTACTGGGCCTTAGAGTCAAGAGAGCTAAGTTCAAAACCAGTCTCAGCAAGTCACTTAACCTCTGTCTGCTTCAGTGACCTCAACTGTAAAATAGGTATAAAAATAGCAAATATCTGCTAGGGATTTCGTGAGAATCAATTGGGGTAATAGTTGTAATGTGGTTAGCACAATGGGACAGCTGAATGGCACAGTGTATATAGCATCAACCCTGAGTTCAAATCTGGCCTCAGATATTTATTACCATATGACCCTGGGCAAGTCACTTAACCCGGATTTCAAAAAAGTGTTTAGCACAATGCCTTGCACATAGTAGGCACTTAATCAATTCTTATCTCCTTCCATTCATATAGAATCTGCTTACTGACCTCCACATAAGAATTTTGTTTTTCTTACATAGATGCTTTCCACATGCTGTTCCCTACAATAGGAATGCCCTTCCTCACCTTCTTTCCCTCATCCAGCATTCTTTTCCACATTCAAATTTCTGTTCAAGATCCATTTCCTCCTGAAGGTCTTATCTGACTTACTCTATCTAACCTCATTCCTTTACTCTGGACCATGTTCAGCCCTTCTATAGTACTCAGTAAGTACTATTTTCATATCTTCTCACTTGATTTGCTTTTAAAGAATTCTCATATAATCTAATAGACTGTAGGCTACTTGAGGACAGAAATTGTTTTGTTTTTGTCTGTTTCCCAGCACAATGCCTTAGATACAATAGGTACTTAATAAATTATTGTTGAAGTTGCTGAATTGAACCAAGGACACATGATAAGGAATAATAATAACTTAATAATTAATATATTAATAAATTACAATGTTATTTAATATTAATCAATAACCTGTTAATTATAACAACTTATTTTAACTTATTAATTAGTTAACTAATTAATTATAATAAAAAATAACTCATATATTGCTTACTATATGCCAGGAATTTTGCTAAGAACTTTTATAAATATTATCTAATTTGATTCACAACTCTGGGAGGTTCAATTGTTGGAGCAGCTAGGTGGCGCCATAGCGCATAGAGTTGGGGGCCTATTCCTGAGTTCAAATCTAGCCTCGGACACTGTATGTCTGTCTGCCTGGGCAAGCCACTTAACCCTGTTTGCCTCAGTTTCCTCATCTGCAAAATGAACTAGAGAAGGAAATGGCAAACCACTCCAGGATTTCTGCCAAGATAACTCCAAATGGGGTCACAAAGAGGTTGGATATGACTGAAAATGACTGAAAAATATAAAATCTCATTTGATCTTTGCAATAACCCTGCAGCTATTAAAATCCCCAACCTCCAGTTGAGGAAACTGAGGCAAACAGAGGTTAAGTGGCTGACCCAGGGTCACATAGCTAACAAACATCAGAGGTTGGATTTAACCTCCGGTCTTTCTTGACTCCAGGTCCAGCACTCCATCTATCTGGAAGACTGAGAGAGAATGATTTTAAGAGACTTTCCTAACCAGGGCACTCAGTATAGAGGTTTCCATACTTTGAGCACTAGTATTGGCTGATAATTGGCTCTCACCTGCTACCACCATTCTGTCTCATTTTAGGGCAAATATTTAACGTCCCTGAAGGCTCTTACTTTCTCTGATTGAACTACTTAGGAATTCAGTGGTGGATAATTTGAGTATGGTGTCTAGGAGACTGGGGTCAGCTATCCCTATGTCCTTTTGGGCCCTGTTCCTCCCTTGTATACCCTCCCCCTATGCTGAAAACACTCACGATACATCCTTTAGTGTATTCCGAAGCTCCCGGCCAAGGTTCTGGATATAGAGCCATTGCCCTTCCTGCACAGGCTGCCCGGTCAGATGAACATTGTCCACAGTCAACTGGGCTTCATCAAACAGCCACTGTACCACAAACACAGGGCCTAGGACAAGGCAGAGATATATATTGTCTCGGAGTATAATCTAGCTCACTCTGCCCCACCCCCCTCCAAGATACCCTCCTGCTTTTCCTCAGGGGCAACTCTAGGTATCCCCTCCTAATCTTTTCCTACCCTAGTATTAGGGGTGGGAAGTATTCATTGTCCTCTGCCTACAACTCAAATTATTCCTACCTTTGAGACCATGCTCTTGCTCCATACCCTCCTCTTGGAAAGTCTTCCCAACTTCTTTCAGAAAAGGTACATCCTCTCCTTGCTTCACATCTGACTGTGAAGACTCATCTTCTCAGAATGTTTACCCCATTTGGATTGCTTCTTTATCCTGAATCCCAATCCCATCCCACCCTCCCCATTTATGTATATAAATCCAGTTTTCCTTTGTTTTGGGCTATAGAACCCTAGAGCCATCGAATGTCTGAACTAGAAGGAATCTAATGCAATCCCTTTATTTGACAGATGAGGAAGAGAGACAAAGGAAAGGAAAGTGATTGACCAAGGTCACACAGCCAGTTAAGTGGTGGAATTGAGACTTAAAACCAAGGCTCAGAACTCCAAATTCAAGGGTCCTTTCCATTCTACTACAACATCTCTCTTACACACACACACACACACACACACACACACACACACACACACTATTAGCTCTGAAAGGAAATATAAAGAATGAGTGACTTAATCCCAGGGAGGTGTTGCAGTCAGCTCCACATGACTTGTTGGAGCCGATCATTAAATTTTCAGTGTGAGTCTTGGAAATAGGCAATCACTACAAATCAGGGGCTGGGTGGCTTGAGCTCAGCCCAAGTACAGTAGAAGGCTCAGGGAATAAAGTCAACACGAGGCTGGGGGTTAATAATCAATGATAATAACAACTGACATGATACAGTAAGGTTTGCAAAGTGCTTCACGTCTAGTCTCACCCTCTACCCTGCTTAAGCCCCTATTCCTTCTAAAACATCCTCAGAAGGTGTCATTCAGACCCTGCTTAAACACCTTTATCTACAAGGGGCTGATGGACAGCTCCAGGTGCTAGCAATTTCTTGGTTCTTTATAAGTATGCACGAACTCTTTTGAGGCATAGTAGTCTCTTTAACCAAATGGTTCACGTACTATCTCAGGTAATTCCTAGCTGAGTGACCCTGGGCAATTGACAAATCCTCTGAACTTTAGTTTCCTTATGTGAGAAATGAGGACACTAACACTCATAGTACTTACTTGCAGGGTTCTGGTGAGCTTCAAATGATCGTGTATATAAAAGTGCTTTACAAACTTTAAAGTACTATATACACACACACACATATATATATATATATATATATATATATATATATATATATATATATATATAGTCAGTTATTGATAGTGATGAAAATAAAAACAATAATAAACTTTCTAAGGCTATAAATTCAAGGAGAAGGTATAGATCTGCATTGAATTCCTCATTTGGAACTTCCTATAGCAATCAAACCATATATCCCATAAAAAAAGGATAAAAAATTAGTGTGGGTGCAGCTAGGTAATGCAGTGGATAGAGCGCTGGCCCTGAAGTCAGCAGGAACCAAATTGAAACCCTGCCTCACACACTTGTTAGCTGTGTGACCCTGGGCAAGTCATTTAATCCCTGATTGCCTCCACACACACAGAAAGTATGGCACAGTGTGTAGAAGGCCAGTCTTGAAATCATCAGGTATACCTAGATTCATACCTCTGACATATACTTGCTGTGTGACCAAAGGTAAGTCATTTAACCTCTTTGATAATTGTCCAAGTTATAGAAAAGTTGCGTAATTACATCAATGGAGGGAGTTTTCACTCTGGGTATTCCTTTTATACCAAGAAAATTACAGGTCCAGATTAAAACAAGACAAAACAAAACAATTCCCATGCACTAAAGAAATAAAAACTAAACTGTCAGCTCCCTGAGGATAGGGACAACAATGCTCACAGTGAGTACTGACTCTGTGTTGACTATAAGCCCCACTCCACATTCTCAGAACTTGATATCTCAACTGCTTATTTCTACCCTGAATTTTCAAGGGAAGTAAATGGGGATTTGGGGGTCTTTTGCCATCATACCTCCTCCTAAGCCCCAAGCTCCCACCCCCACTCACAGCGCAGGGTGGGGTAGATTTTGTATCCGAAGAAGCAGTTCCACTCCTCGCCTTCCTTGAACTGTAGCCGGCAGCGCTCGGGGACGACCCCGTTCCAGTACCTGGAAGGCCAGGAGCTTTGGAATCAGGCCAGCTCTTGAGAACCTCTTCCAATACCTCAACTGTGGGACGGGGGAAGGAGGATCCCTCATAGGGTGATAGGTAGGTATTTTTCCCTCTAATCAATTCTGCCCACCTGGGCTCTTGCCACTAGGACTGGAAGTGATGGATCCACCATTCCATGGACACTCACTTCCCATCACTGGGGCCATGAGCCTGACCCAGCACTCTCAAACCCCAAAAACTCAACTGTTGGAATTTGTACCTGATTCAGCCTTTAATACTGCTAAGAGTCTCCCTCTAGGCTAGACTGGAAATACAAGGCATTCCCAATTCCTAGCCCTGGGTTAGGATGTCATCCTTCAAACCCCAGTGGTACCATGGGCTAGGTGGGTCCTCAGTATTGGGGAACAGGGGATCAAAGGGCATTAATGTTTGAATGTAAGGAAGGGAAAGGGGTCTGGGCACCTTCAGCAGAGTGTCAATGACTTGGGGAGAGGAGGTGAAGGAGGGCAGAGGAGGCTGTCACCTGATCCCTCGCCGGATGGCTTCGGTGGGTGCACAGGTAATGGTGTCGATGCAGTCTGTTCGACGGTACTGCCTGTTGTCCAGGAACCAACCAGAGTCAGCCAGGCCTCGAACTTGGATGGCTGAATAGCCCAACTCCTCTAACTGTTCTGCAACCCGGTCCACATTCAGAAGAACCCCAGTGCCCCCAGCACTGTGAGTGAGGGAGAAGATACATGGGTAGCTGACACAGCCAAGCAGGTAAGCAAAATCATTTCTAGAAAGGTCACTTAGCCTTGGGGTCATGACATATATTGATATCATTTATTTTAAGAGAGTCATTGGAAAGGGCCCTGAATTTGGCAATGGTGGTCCTAGAAATGAACCCTGCTACTCACTACCCATGTGAATTGGGACACATCACTTCCCTTCACTGAGCCTGTTTCTTCTCTGTAAAATGATAGGATTGAATAAATGTCTCCAAGAAGAGGTATGAGAAGACGCCACCACTCTATTCCTTTGCAAAAGTAGAAAAGTCATATGTGTGGTATAGTACACATATTTTCAGACTTTTAAGATGTATTAATCAGTTTTACTGATTTTTTTCTCTTTTTCTTTAAAGAACAGTGTTATATAAGATGGCTCTTGGATGGGGATGGGGAGGGGGAAGCGAGGGATCCCAGGAGAAATTCTGGTAAAGTGAAGAAGTCAGTTGGCTAACAAGCATTTATTAAATGTCTGCTACATTCTGGGCACTGTGCTAAGTACTGAGAATACAAATACAGAACCCGAACACAAAATAATACAAAAATTACAACCCAACAGCAAATATATCAATAAAATTAGTTTTTTAAAAAAATTAATTGGAATAGACTAGATAATTTCTATGGTCCCTTTCAACTCTAAAACCAGTGATTTTATGACCTCTGTCTGTTTCATTTCTGTCTCTCTCTCTTAATTTCTTCCACTCCGTACTTTCTCTCATGTTTAGTATTATTTTTCTTCTCTGAAGTAAGGCAGCATGGGATAGTGGAGGGAGGATCATTCTGGGACTGAGGAGACCTAGATTCTAGTGCTAGCTCTCTTGTCACCGGCAGTATCCCTTCTTCCGGTCCCATTTTCTCATTTGTAAAATCAGGGAGTGGAATTGGGTGATCTCTAAAGTCCTGTGAAAATCTTGCAGGTCCAGTGCCAGGAGCAAGCACTCACCATTTTCAAGGGTACACATACTTCTAAAAGTAGAGTTCATAAACTGTGGTTCACTATAGGTCCACAAACCTCAAACTATAGGTCAATAATCCCAACTGGTATGCTTACCTGAATTAGCCAGTTGGCCCAAATAACTCAAAACAGGGGCTTTTATGGGGATGGTCTCAAAAGAATAGTAGTAACAAATATAATAAATATAATATGTACCTTTCAAAAAAAATAAAGCCCTGTGAAGCAAAGTATTTGAGCTTTGGCCAAACAGGGTCTTTCCCCTAACCTTCTTTGTTCTCTAAGCCATGCCATACCCAGTCTAATGCAATGCCCCTGTGTTGGCCTCATGTTCCTCTCCCTGGTACTCACCTGCTTCCAGCCAACAGCAGTACCTTGGCACTGGTCAAGCCTTTGCCCAGGAGTTCTCGAACTACCTCCTGGATAATAAGGGCCCCCATGAAAGCATATTCATCTGTAAATCAAAGGAAGTATCTTTGCTCTAGGAAAGTATTCACTCATTAAAGTTAGGTTATCCCTCACTTGGAAAACTGGGTTCTTTAGGAATTTCAAGTCTGGGTGGACAAGGCCAGCCTAGGATTCCCATATCTTAAAGATGAAATCATATCTGTTCACTAGGGAGAACTATGCCCCACAAAATCATGGTCTCTAATTGAGCCCCTTGCCTAAAAGAGGAAGATGGTACCAGGGATAAATACTCAGGGGAATACTTAAAAGGATTTCGGATTTGGGGAATCAGAGCAGGGTTAGAATAACCATGGGTCCCCCTATCACCATGAATAGAAAGAGGGAGAAACAAAGGAGAGAAGGAAAGGGATAGTAGAGGGGAAGAGAACTCACTGGTTTCAGACTTGGAGGAGGCTCCACTCCAGACATCACTGGAGCAATAGGGGATAAAGCTGCAAAAGACAAAGTTGACAAGACTTGCAAAAAGTAGTATTTCCCTCTTCCAAACTGACACCTCCCCTGCAAAGATGAAACTCCGCTATTCTGTTGGGCACATATCAAAAATTTCAGTGCTGTGACTCCACCCTATCCCCCCCAGGGAATAATCTCTATCTCCCACACTTATTCCTTACACCATGTTGGCGTTCCACCAGTGTGGATTCTCCTCTGGTTGAGATGAGAGGATACCAGTACCTAGAGGGGAAGGGAGAAAAACAGTGAGAGTGAGTGTGGAGATATGTTGACACTACAGGGAGAGGTCAACTTGGGCCCTAGGGATAGTGAGGTATTAGAACAGGTGGTACCTCCAGTAAGACAAACACTAACTGTGTAAGGATGAGAAAACAGACAGTCAAGTCATTTTGTGTCTTTGCTTCATTATTGTTATCAAAGGGTGTTTGGTAATCTTGTAAAAGTTTAAGAAATAGGAGAGGTTAGTAGTAATGGAGAAGGGCTTTGCAGATAGGTAATGCTTCTCTGAGGACCTGAGGAGAAGCCCTTTTAGATAGAATAGTTTAAAAAGTTAATGATGAGAATACTTCTCATTTCTTTAGGGCAAAGACCTCAAAATGTAATGTGTTTCCCTTTCACAACTGCAAAAAAATGGGTAGAATCATAGCAAGTCAGCAATAGAGCTGAAAGCTAACAATTCTCTTGCTTCCCCATACCCTATCCCTGGGAGAAACTACGGAGTCAGGGCTAGATAGTGGAGAGCCACCTGGTACCAATCTTTCTTCAGGGAGAGAAGAGATGGAAGGGCCAGGCAGGGGAGACAGGCAATGAAACTAAGGTTTGGATAGGGGGAAAGGAGAACAGAGTTGGGGACCAGAATTCAAGGAGAATGGTGGGAGGGAACAAGGGGGCTATTAAGGAGAGGCCACATGAAAAGGAGAGTGAAGAAAAAGTCGGTCATGCAAAATGAAAGGGGGCATGTGTGACGGCTGACCTGTGCGAGTTCTGGGCCAGTCTTTGGAGCTCATAAGGCGCCTCATGGTATCATAGCGAGAATCGCAGTTCTCCCGGTTAAAGCAATACCAGCCGCCTGCCAGGTCAAACACATATTCAATACCCTGTGGTTTGGGCCAGCCACCCGCCCCTCCTTCAACAGGACCCTCACTCACTCTCATTCTTTACTCTCTTTGGCTTCCCCAGTTACTAGTCTTTCCTTCATCTCTTTTCCTACCCTCTTCCTCCCACTCCCACCTCCACCCTAAGACCCACCTTCCAAAAAGAGCAACCAGCGCCGGCTGCCTTTAGACTCCTTGAGGTAGTAGCTGTAAAAGAAATAGAGTTGGCAGGTCATCTAGGTCTTCCCTGACCCTCCATAACTCTGGGATGTCAGGTAAGAAAGGGTTATTCCACCTGTCACTAAGGCAGGACAGTCTTGTGCCACACGGGGGCGCAAGAGACTAGGTAAACCTGTAGCCAAGATGAAACTTACAAACTTTGAAAAGACTGAGGATTTGGAAAGGACAGAAACAGGTCTCCTGGGGCTAGTTTTAGGGAAGACGTTAGGGCAGGTCCAGGTTCCTTCCACCCTGGAGGGCCGAGTCAGCTCAAAGGAAGGGTTGTTGAGGGAAGACAAAAGGGTGTTACTGTTAGAAGGAAAAGAACCCTGGAGAGACAATCCAAAACTTTTGTTCCTGTGCCAGCTCTGAAATAAACTACCTTTGTGGCCTTGGGCAATTCATTTGACCTCTACAGTCCCGGTTCCTTAGCTATAAAATAAAGAAGCTAATTCCTTGCTCTTCATGCCCTACACTTGTGAAATCTGAGAAGAGTCTAAAAAGTTGTGTTCCATATCATAGCATTGTCACTCGAAGAAGGAGGCAAGGGTGCACATCACATTAACCTCTATCCACCCTAGAGGAAAAACTAAAAAAGGCAAAAGATGAGGGATTTGAGTATTCCAGCCAGTCAGAGGCAGAGTTAAGAAGGACAGACGCAGTCCCAGGAGACGAAAAGTTGGGGGAGATAGAATGCAAAAGAATGAAGGAGAATGAGAGTAGACAAGAGGACGAGGGTAGGGAATCCTGGTTCAATTTTGCTCACTGAACCTCATCACTCCCCTCTCCCTCATGTTTGATTGTCTACTGTGTTCCATGCTGTTACCATGTGTACATCCCGGCTTTTCTGTTCCCTTTCACCCTCTACCCCCATTAGCCAGGAATCTCTGCCAGGGCAGTGACAGTGTCTCCATACCTCCAGTACCCAAGACTGTACACTTCATGGATATTCAATTCATGGGGTTGATAGACATTTGGTAAACAGCTGTTGATCAGGACTGTCACTAATTTGCTGCATAATTTTGACCGTCACTTTACCTTTGAGCCTCATTTTTTGCCAATCAACATCTACAGATTCCTAGTCTGGTTTCCCTCTATTCTCCTCTAGGTGCTAGTAATGGCATCTCCCTTCCTATCCCCCCTTCCCACTCCCCCTCCAAATGCCACAGTGCTCTCTCACCCTAAAGAGAGAAATAATGTCCCTAATGTCAGTTACACAGCATCAGAGGTCCCTAGACTCCAATTCAACAAACTCAAGGGTTTATGCTACGCTGGGCACTGAGGATACAGAAAATAGATCCCCTTCTTTTTCTGGGTATTCATTAGCCAAGCCAGGTGGACTGGACTAAAGTAGTCTTCAGACAAGGGGTGCCCTGTGACTGACTTTCTTCTCTATAGTCCTCTCATTTCTTCACATGGAAAGGGACCTGAACTGATTCCTAAGGCATCTTGGAATCCTTTCTGTGAAGCAACTGACTTTCCTGCAGAGAAACTTAAGTGATTATTTCTCTCCCCTCATTGATCTTTTTTTTTTTTATACCATGTATTGCAGAAGACAAAGGAGAATGAGTAGATTCAAGACCTGATACTTTAACATCCAGGGCTCCTTGTGCTAAAGTGGATTTCGAGACTTCAAAGTCTAGGGTCTTTCCCTAAGTATCATTAGTGGGGAAAAATCTTTCTATCTGGAGGCTTCTTTACGAAAAGGGATGGACCTTAGGACCAGAAGGGAGAGGGCTCCCCCTCACTTTCTCCCCCTCCTTCTTGGGGGTAAAAACTCCAGGGTCTCTAAAGGAAAGGCAGACCAAAGTCTTCTGCTTCTACAAAATGGATTGGGGGGTGGGTGGGTGGAGGGAAGAGGAGGATGTAAGGTGGGGTGGAGTGGGGGCAGAGACTGCGGTGTGGGATGGGCCGAGATCCTGCTTCTGTTCTCTCGTAGTTTCCTTGGGAGAGAGAAGGATGAGACTGAGGGGAGAGAAGGCTGAAACAGCGTCCACCTGCTGCTGAAAGGAGTGGAGTTGGGAGAGATCTGCGAGCTGGGCAGAGGTGAACGTGCATCCGCCGGAGACCCGAAGGGCCTGGAGAGATCGGGATAGTGGAACCAGGGGGCGGAGGAAGAAGACGGTGGCGGGGGGTCCAGGTTCTAGAGTCACTTACCCGGCGGGGCTGCCGTCATTACAGGTCACCGAGGTGTTGAGCAAGAGGTGAAGCCGCAAGTCCTCATCCAGTTTTTGAGCGGAACAGGGATACAGGGACTGCGCCAGACTCTTGATCTGAGACATAAAGCTGTCCATGTTGCCCTCCACGGCCGTGAAGTCCAGTGGGAAGCTCTCCACTGGCTGCCCTGCCACCTCGCCCAGCTCCCGGACAGGAAGTGCCTGGACTTGGGGCTGGGGCTGAGACGGAGGCGGCTGCGGCTGCTGCTGCTGTTGCTGCTGCTGACCACGCCGTCTCCAGGTTTTCCTTCCCTCGCTGCCGGGGCCCCAATGCAATAAGCCCAGGAGCAGTAGCACTCGCACCGCTCTTTGGCCCATGCCAGCGCTGGTCCTGTCTTTTCGGGGCCACCTGCAGGGGAAGCGGATCAGCGGGTGAGCCCCAGCGGACTTTGAAATTCGAACCGGGGCGCCGCAGGGTCGGTGGATCCCCGGCTGTAGTCCCACTGCCCTGCCCTGGACTGGGCTCTGGGCTCCTCCCGAAGAGACTGTCCTTCCCGGGGTGCTCAGACCCACTCCGCCCCACGGTGTCTCTGGTGGGCTCTGGACGCTGCGCTGGCTGCTAGGCGTCGAAGCGATCTCTGTGGCGCCGGGGTCGGGTCCTCTCGCCCCCAGCTGTGCCTGAGTACCGGATAGCCTCTACTTGGGCTGGGCTGGGTTGGGTTGGGCTGGGCTAGGCTATCCCAGGCAGATGCTTACTCTCTCCCCGCACCCTGCTCCCCGCGCCTCGCTCCCAGCTCCGCGTCTAGAGGAGGGCAGTTCTGGGTCTGGGTGCTTTGGCTCGGTCCCGCTCCAATGAGCGGCGGGGGCAGAGCCTGGGCGTAGTTTGCGGGGCCCGCGGCTGTCCCGGTGCCCACGCGTTAGATGTGCAGCCACCGCCCCCCCCGGCCTTCACGGAGCTCAGGGGCGGGGGTGTGGGGGGTGTGTGTCTGGGGTGGGGGTGGCGGGGGAGGCGGTGATCTCTCTTTTTTCTAGGCGGAGGCATCGTCTTTTCTTCCCAAACCGCAAACATGACAGAGGGGGCCTGGATTACCCCGCCGTGACCGCCGGAGGCGCTCCCGGCCCCGGCTTGGTGTGGGGCAGCGCGGCTGTGGCTCCCAGCGCTGCCACAGCGGCTCCCATTAAGGGAAAGCCAGCCAGGCGCCTTTCCCCTTCCCCGCCCCTCCCTCCCCTCCACAGGAGCGGGGGTAGAAGTAAGGAGGGAATTGTTTTTACTGGAAGTGGGGGGGGGGGGAGTCACCTGCGGAAAGGAAATTAACTTCCCCCCTCCACCTCCACCCTCCCGAGCTGCTAAAAGCTGGCGGTAAAAAACATCGCCCTGGGCGGGACAAGGCTCGGAGACTGGAGATCGCTGGAGCTCCATCTCATTTCGTTCCTCTCACCTCAAGTTTGGAGAGCGGTCCCTGAAAGGCTGAGGGAGGGCACAGCTGGAGAGCGCACCTGGAGCAACAGGACAATGACATCCCTGGAAGCCCCTAGTCTCCCCCGCCCCCGCCTCACTTCTACCCGCCTACCCGAGAGCAGCGCGGGCAGCACCTGGGGCCGCTGGCATTTTCAAAGCGCCAACAACATCTGGAGGGAGGGGGTGGTTCGCTGCCTTAGCTCGTGGGTCTTCTAGGCTTGAAGATTCCACTGAGAACGGGGCTCCCCAGGGTTGCGGACCCTCGTCCCCGCCCCCATTTGCCTGACGAAATTCGGGATTCGGTTCCTGGGGTGGTCTCCTGACACCCCCGCCCATCCACCCTGGACATTATAGAAGTCCCTAGCTCCTGGCTCACCGGAGCCCTGAGCTCACCGCTGGCTGAACCCTGCACGGAGTTGCCCTGCCGATGGGGCTCCCAGGCCACTGGCTTTCTCCTTTCCTCCCTCTTCCCTCTACCCCACTTCCAGGCTCCGCTCTCCCCTCTGGCGCTGGCGGACAGCCGCCGGGACTTTTATCTAGCCAGGGCCCCGGGATCAAAGCGAAGGCTGCCACGGGTTTCTCTTGAGTCTTCGGGGTGTGTGTGTGTGGGGGGGGAAGTAATAGGCATGTGAGCCTGCATAGGGGGGGGAAGGGGAAGAGAACGGACAGGTGTGGCTAGGAGCAAGGGTGCTGGAGCAGTTGGGGGTGGGGGGGAGGTTCCCTCAGGTTACGCAGGAACAGATACCTCCTAATCCCTATGAGAGCAAGCCAGGATCTGCCTGAGCTGAATCTTAGCAAAGGTATATTTAGGAGAACCATGATGGAAACTCCGAAACACCAATAATATAGAGAACTGTTATTTGGTACTACTTCTCAGTGCCCTCTGAAAGACCTTTTATCCTCGCTTAATTGAGGAATCTTCCTCCCCAGACCCATTGTCCTCAGAATTCAATGCCATAGAGTCAAAAATTTATAGTTGGGAAGCAACCTTAGAGACTATTTAGTCCAACCGTTTCATTTTACAGATAAGGAAAACTGAGGTCCAGAAAGGTTGAATGATTTGTCCAAAGCCACTCCCTTAAGTAAATGACAGATCTAGAATTAGAATCCAGATCTTCTGACCCTAAATCCTGTACTCTTTCCACAAGGTCACACAAGGTAGATAGCATGTGGCAGAGCTGGGCTTTCATCTGACCCCGACCCTGGGACAACTCAATGGAAAGAACACTGGAAACTGAGGGCCCTGTTACCAATTTTAAGTGACCTTAGCCAAGCTCTTTCTCCTCCTCTTAAGTAAAATATGGATTTGGGGATAGAAGGGCCTCACCCCACTCCCTCCAACTCTAACAATTCTTTGCACACATAGCATGCCTAGGGGCACTTAGCTGGCATGGTGGATTGAGAACTGGGCAGCTTCAGACACTCACTAGCTGTGTGACTCTGGGCAAGTCACTTAGCTGTTGCTGTTTGCCTCAGTTTCCTCATCTGTAAAATGAGCTGGGGAAGGAAATGGCAAAGCACTCTAGTATCTTTGCCAACAGATCTCCAGATGGGATCAGGAAGAGTCAGAATAGACTGAACTGCACACATAGGAGAAGGAGACACTTTCTTCCTGACACTAGAGTATATTAATCCCAGCAACCAAGTACATTGTTTAATAGTTTAAGTAGACATCACTACTCCCTTAATTTACTTAGTATAACACTTAAAATATTTTTTGTGCTTTTGTTTTTACATCACTTTCATTTCACAAAATATCCCTTTCCCTCACTTCATCCAAAATGCCGTCTCATAACAAATAGTAATAATAAAAAAAAAAACGGAGGTAAAAGCATCTTAGCAAAAAAAAAAAAAAGCATCTTAGGGGGTAAAAGCTTTTTGAGTATTAACTAAATCTAACAGTGTATGCAGTATTCTACACCCATAGTCTCTTTTTATCAAATGAGATAACTACACTTAAACCTTGAAGCACTACATAAATGCTAGTTTTTGTCATTAGCTATTATTAAGGAAGGGAGGTGCATTCTCATGTCCATAAATCTGGTCGTCATAATTACACAAACATTCAGTTTCCATTTTCTTTGTGGTTGGTCTTTTGCGTTTGTGGTATTATTCAGTCCTGTTCAACTTTCCATGACCCCATTTGGGGTTTTTTTGACCAAGATATTAGAGTGGTTTTGCCATTTCCTTCTCCAGTTCATTTTACATATGAGGAAGCTGATGAGGAAAACAGGATTAAGTGATTTGCCCAGGGTCATATAGCTAATAAGTGTCTGAGGCTGGATTTGAACTCAAGTCTTTCTGAATCCAGGCCTGGTGCTCTGTCCTTTGGGCCACTTAATTGCCCTGCATTGTTTACAACTCTTATATTGTTACAGTTACTAGGTATATTGTTTTCCTGGTTCTGCTTATTTTGCATTAATTCACTTAAGTCTTCTCAAGATTCTCTGTATTCTTCATATTCATTGTTTCTTACAGTAAAGTAATATTTTGTTACATTTATGTTCCACAATTTGTTTAGTCATTTTTCAATTGATGAGCACCTACTTTGTTTCCAGTACTTTGCTTCTGCAAAAAGTACTACTATAAATATTTAAAAGTACATGGTAACTTTTTTCTCTCTTGATTTCCTTGAGATAGATATCTAGCAGTAGGATCTCTGAGTCACTGGGTATAGCATGTTAATCGCTTGCTTATGTAAGGGTATCCCCTTTGTAGACCAGCAAAGTTGAGGAATGTTAGGGACAAAGATAGAAGCAATGAAATATGAATGGTCCTTTCAGATGCAAATTAAGGAAACTGAGGCTTTTCATAGCAAGATTTTACATGAAAAGCAGAGAAAGGACCTTATTCTAGATCACAGACTGTTTTAGTGCCTTTTTTGGCAGACTTTTAAAATTTACATTAAACCAACAGATATCTGGAAAGTAGTAGATGTTTACCATAAGTTAGGGCAAGGCCTCATGTAAATCTCTGAGTCAGAAAAAATTATGGAATAGGAAAAGCTAAACCTCTGAGTCAAGATTCTGAGGGAACAACTGGAGAGTCAGTTCTAGGCTAAGGATCTGCTTTCCTTTTCAGAAAGAACACAGGAGTAACCAGAGGGATCATGAGGCTGGAGGAAGTGGAGTTCAAGAAATCCATTGGATCAGTCTGTCTAAACAAAGATACCAGGGAACCAGACCATCATCACAATACCATATCTACTATTGAGCTTTGTGAAGACTCTCTGGAGAAAGAAAAGAACACCAAAACCTTCCATTTCTGTAGCTGCACCTTTCCTACTACTTTTGTACTATAAGTTGGAACCCACTCCCCGCTCAAGTACTGTGTCTATTTTTGAGAAAGTGTGCCCAGGTTTTGAGAGAAATGCTTTGTAACTAGTCTTCTTGTTATACATTAGTAATGTTTTTTCTAAGACCTGAGTCTACTGGCTGGAAAGAAGACTGGTGGGGTATGTGAAATACAGTGGTAGTGGTAGACTTCCTTGGGATTAGCCTCAGAACCTGAGGTAGAAGTTGCCCCTTTGGAGATATAACTTGCCACTGCTAGGGAAAGGAGTGAACTCAGAGGGAGTGCTACATTGAGTATAATCCCAAATTGGTTTCCAGAATTATTGGAATAGATCACTCAATTCCACCAACAGTGTAGTTTAGCAAATTACTTTCACATACATTATGGATCTCAGATTTAAATCTGGAAGGGACCCTAAAATCCAATACTTTCCTTCTACAGATGAGGAAACTGAGGTTAAGCGACTTACCCAAAGTCACACAGGCAGTCAGTACCAGAGGCAATATTTGTACCCAGGTCTTCTGATTCCAGAATCTTTCTTTTTTCTCCTATCTCCTTATTTCATTTGTTCCTCCCTAGAGGATCAAATATGTGTGTGTGTGTGTGTGTGTGTGTGTGTGTGTGTGTAGATAGATAGATAGTGTGTATATACATATATATGTATATTACATATACACATATGTATTTATACACATACATATATATGTGTATATATACATATACACATACACATCTATATACATATATGTATATAGTTTTCCTGCTTATGCTTGCTTTTCGTTACTTCACATATATGTATGTATATGTATATACATATACATACATGCATATGCACATATATACTTATATATCACCAAGGAGTAAACCAAGATACAAGGAGATTAAGTCATCCAGGTCTTACTGTGAGTCAAGAGATAATTGTAACTAGAACCTAGGTTTCCTAACATCTAATCCAGTGTTGTTTCCCAGGTAAGGAATATAGTGGATACAACTCTGGACTTGGAGTCAGGACGACTTGAGTTCCATTTCTTTTTTTTTTTTTCATTCTTTAAATTTATTTATTTAACTTTTTACATTCATTTTCACAAAATTTCGGGTTCCAAATTTTCTCCCCTTTTGTCCCCTCCCCCCACCCCAGTACACTAAGCATTCTAATTTCCCCTATCACCAATCTGCCCTCTCTTCTATCAT
>CM053770.1:503054678-503198289 GCA_028658325.1 Potorous gilbertii
TCTATTTTTTTATTCTTTTGGTTTGTTTTGTGATTTCTTGGTTTCTCAGAAAGTCATTAACCTCCATCTGTTCCATTCTAATTTTTAAAGAACTATTTTCTTCAGTGAGCTTTTGAACCTCCTTTTCTACTTGAATAATTCTGCTTTTTAAAGCATTCTTCTCCTCATTGGCTTTTTGAACCTCTTTTGCCAATTGAGTTAGCAATTTAAATTTAAATAAGGTGTTTTTCTTCAGCATTTTTTTGGGTCTCCTTTAGCAAGCTGTTGATCTTCTTTTCATGCTTTTCTTGCATCTCTCTCATTTCTCTTCCCAACTTTTCCTCCACCTCTCTTACTTGATTTTCAAAATCCTTTTTGAGCTCTTCCATGGCCTGAGTCCATTGAATATTTATTTTGGATGTTTGGGATACAGAAGCCTCAAGTTTTATGTCTTTCCCTGATGGTAAGCATTGTTTCTCCTCATCTGAAAGGATGGGAGAAGATACCTGTTCACCAAGAAAGTAACCTTCTATAGTCTTATTTTTTCCCCCTTTTATGGTATTTTCCCAACCCGTTATTTGACTTTTGGGTCCTTTGTCAAGAGTAAGGTATACTCTGAGGATCTGTAAGATCTCAGTTCCTCCAAGGTGGTACAATCAAGAGTGTACACTGTTCTGAGAGCAAGCAGAAATTTTTGTGCCCAGAATCTGCGTAATAGAGTTTTGTCTTCACAACCATCTGGCCTCCAGTTCAACCAAGCCAGCACTGTGGGCTGAGATTCAGATAAGCTGCAGGGGCAGGGCCACCATACAGTGTGAGATAAAGATTGGCAGCTCAAATCCCTCAGGAGGATTAGGTTGGGGCAGGACCTCTACATAGGGCTGAGGTAAGAATCAGCTGCTCAATGCCCCCAGGGGTTTTACAATCCAACAGTGGATGCTGGCTACTGTAGGGGCTTCTGTAGAAGCTGCTGCAGTCTGCCAGATGGAACCTCTGCAGGCTGCAGCCTGAGGCTGGAGCTATGGGAAGGCCCTTCTCCCTTCTCGGCCATCTGAAAAAACCGTCTCACTGACCTTTGGCACCTGTGGGTTGAGGGATCTGCCAACTGCTGCTACTGTGACTGGGGATTCCACTCCTGAGGCCTGCTCCCAGAGCTACGCCATGTGGCCAAGGTTGGGCTGTGCTGTGCTATGGGTCCAGTGCGACAGGCATTTCCCATTGGCCTTTCAGGTCACCCTGGGCTGGAAATCTCCTCTAGTCTGTTGTTCTGTGACTTCTGCTGCTCTATAATTTGTTGAGAGTCTTTCTTTACAGGTATTTTATGGACTCTGGGGGAAGAGCTAGCGTATGTGCATCTTTCTACTCTGCCATCTTGGCTCCACCCCCCTCATCTATAGTAGGTTTTTATGGTCATATTCATTTTTATTGTTTGCTCATTTTTCCAACCTATTACTTGCCCTTGATTATATCAAAGATGAGCTCTGCTCACCTTTGGTTGGACAGTAGTGTCCCAAGCTTCAGACTTTCTTAATCTGCTCTTTTCAGAGCTAGTTCTAGGGATCTGAAATTTTTTGGTACTTCCTAAGTGGTGTGATCTGGGAAGAAGAGTGATCACTGTTCTCCTGAGCTGCACTGTGGTCTTTACCTTTACCAGGAAAAGCTCCTGCTTCCCTTCAGCTGCAAGTATTAGGGCTCCTCTCTGCACTGGAACATCTCCAGTCTGAAAGTTCCTGAAGTTGCTGCTACGGCAGTCATCTCCAAAACTCACCCTTCATGTTGTTGACATGTGTGGTCCAGGCCAGCTCCCACCCTGATGTCACAGACCTCTCTTTCCAATCTCCTAAACTGTCCTGAGCTGGAAAAATGTTTTCCTTGGATCTTAGTTCACTATGACACTACAGAATTCCACTGAATTCATTATTTTAAAGTTGTTTAGAGGAGAATTTTGAGAGAAATTGGCTGGATTACTGCCTCTCCTCTGCCATCTTGACTCTGTCCTTCCTATCTTGTCCTGATAGTTTTTTTTGTTACTATACAGACAGAAAGGCTAATGATTTTTATGGTTTTCTTTTATATCTTACTACTTTGATGAAGTTGCTAATTACTTCAAACATCAGAAAATATACAAAAATCATTAATTTTTTTTTGTTCTAGGATTATTTCCTCAATTCTTAACTTGTTTTATTGTTATAATTGGCAATTCTAGGATTATGTGGAAATAAAAATGGACATCCATGCTTTACTCAATCTTAATGATAAAGACCTTGAGTATTATTGTACTATCAATAATTCTAACTCTTATTTTTAGATATATATCACTTTCCATATTAAGAAGAGGCCCATTTGTTCATTGGATTTTAAATGTTTTAAATGGAAAAGTTATGTTTATTGTATTTTATCAATACTTTCCCTGCGTCTCATGATATAATCATGCTTTCATTTTTTATTATTAATATAGTGTATTGCATTTATAGTCTTTCTTATATTGAACCAATTGTACTTTCCTGAAATATATTCAACCTCATCATAGTGCATAATCTTCACAATGTGTTATTGTAGTTTCTTGACTGGTATTTGATTCATTATTTTTGCATTGACATTGATTAAAGATATTGTTCTAGAGCTTTATTTATTTTCTGTCTCTGTGATTTATGCATCAGAACCATATTTGTCTCATAGAAGTAGTTTAGTGACGTCCCTTCATTCTTTATTTCTTGGAAACAATATATTTTAAATTAGACTTAATTATTCTTTGAATATTTGATTAAATTCTTTTGCAAATCCATCTGGTATGGTTTTCTCTTTCTTTGGGAATTCCTTTATGATGTGTTGAATTTCTATTTCTGAGATTAGGTTACTTAATATTTTTATTTCTTGGTCTTTTATACTGAGTATCTGATAGTGTGGTAAATATTCATCTATTTAATTGAAGTGATAAGATTTTTTGGCATACAATTTGTCAAAGTTTTTAAAAATAATTTCTTTTCATTGATCTGTTATTTTGCTTTTTTGTTGATAGAATTATTTAAAGATATAAATTTCTCCCTAAAAACTGTTCTGGCTGCATTGCAAACATTTTGGCAAGCTGCTTCATCGTTGTTTTCTGTGATGAAATGATCTATTATTTTTATGATTTGTTATTTCACCTACGGCTTTTTTAGTTTCAAATTAAATTTGAATCCATTCTTCAGAAGCCCTTAATGGATTATAATTTTTGCTGTATTGTGGCTAGAAAGGCATATGTTTCTGGTTTTTGGATTTATGAGGTTTTTATGTCCTAGCACACGGTCATTTTCTTTGGTAAAGTTGCCATGCACAGCTGAGAAATATGTATACTCCTTTCAATTTAGTCATTTGGGGAAATATATCTATCTTTCCTAAAAATCTATATAGATCCTTAACTTTTCTCTTAGGGTGACTAGGTGTCTCAGTGGATAGAGCACTAGGCTTGGAACCAGGAAGACTCATCTTTATGACTTCAAATCTAGCCTCAGAGACTTATTAGCGGTGTTACCTGGGCAGGACAGTTAATTCTGTTTGCCTCAGTTCCTCATTTGTAAAATGAACCAGGAAAGGAAATGGCAAATGACTCCAGTGTTTTTGTCAAGAAGGACCCAAATAAGGACAAAGAGTTGGCTGAAAAAAAGTTGTGAAAAAACTTCTTTCTTATCTCATTGTTAGATTTGTCTAGGTCTGAAAAGGCAAATCAAATTGCCCAAATATTACAGTTTTGCTTTTTATTTCTCCCTGTTATTTGATTAACATTTTAAAAAGTTTTAAAATTTATTTTAAACTTAATTACAAAGTGGGTGAAAAAACATTTCCATGTACACAGCAGAACATAAGAGAGGATTCAACATACAGCAATAAATTTTCATTACAGGAAAACCTATATAAGAAAATAATACACATTGTTTTCAAAGCTGTCCAGCTTTCTTTGCCTACCTATAGGTTTTCTTTTATTCTACATTGTGTCCTTTTCTCCCCTCCCTTCCACAAGAAGGCTACAAGTAAGCACAGATATACACACACATAGATATCTATAAACATACATATATATACACATATACACACAATGACATATATGTAAGACCATCCTATGCTTATTTTCACTTGTCATCTGTTTCTCTGAAGTGATTAACTTTTCCATTAAATATTTAGATGTTATGCTACTTGGTGCATAAATATTAAGATTTGATATTATTTCTATGTCTACGTGCATTTAAGCACAATGTAGTTCCCTGTTTTCCTCTTTCAAGCATATCTATTTTTGTTGTTGACTTGTATTAAATCATGACTGTCATCCTTGCTTTCTTTTAATTAATTGTAAACAAAATAAATGTTTCTCTTTGCCCCTATTTGAACTCTTTGTGAATATTTATGCTTTAAGTATGTTTCTTATATAATGGCGGATTGTACTTGCACAGAGTGCCACTCATGTAACTTCTCACATGAAAAAGCCTGGGGCTCTTGCTTCTGAGAGTCAGAATGATTTGTAATAGTAGTGCCTTGAAGAGACTTTGGAGTATACATAGACATTCTGTAACTGGTTGCAATCTGCTACTCATGTGGTAGACATCAGCCTTTTTCACTGGCTACAATTGTGAAGCTTGACCTTCAATAGACCTTAGTCTCCTTGTTGGTTAGACTTTTTGCTCTTAATTTGATCAATGAAAGAAAATGTTATAAGAGGAGAAGCTTTGGGTCTTCTTCTAAGACCAACATGTAGACCCATGAATACATATTTTGTGAATTTTGAAAGGTCAGGTATTGAGTCCATGTCAGGTTTTGTACCCAATCTGGCATCAATGTCAGAAGGAATAAAGGTCCAACAAGGTACCTGAGATAAGGACTCAGTGGATAGGCATATCCCACATAAACATGAATTTGATAAACCAAAGCTATGTAGAGACTGTGCTAGGTCTGAGATTACTCTCCCCAGTCCAGAAAACAAAATGATTTAAGGAAGAGTATGCCGCCATAGTGTTGGAGGTGGGGAAATGTTTGTACTTTGGTTGTTGCTGTAGATCAAAGGAAGAGGGAAAGGGCCCATATGTACAAAAGTATTTACAAAAGCACTTTTTGTGGACATGAACAAATGGAAACAAAATGTGTGCCCATCAGTTGGGGAATGGCTAAAGAACTTATGGTATATGAATATAATGGAATGTTACTGTGCCATTAAAAAGGATGACAGGGATAGATTCTGAGAAACCTGGGAAATCTTGTGTAAACTGATGAAGAATGGAGTGAGAAGCACCAGTAGAACATTGTATATAATAACTATAATATTTACAAGAAAGAAAGTGTGAACTACTGAAGAATAACTAGGAATCCAATGACCAATCAAAGTTCCAAAAGACTGAATCATGTTTCCTACCTCCTGGCAAAGAGATGATGGACTATATAGGTACAGGATGAGACAAATTTTCAGACATGAACAAAATATGGATTTTAGTAAACTACTCTTACTTTTATAAGGGAGAATTTTTTTTTGAGGAGGGGGAACATTATCAGAGTAATGAGGTGGAAAATTATAGTGATGTCAAAAAAAGAAGAAAAAAAGAAAAGAACATCAATGGAATGTTTAAAGACACACCAAAGGAAGCTGAAGAAAGTTCAGAAGGGAACATAGACAACCCAAACAGAGCAGTGTTGATATTACTATTTTGAATTTAATATATACTTTTAAAAAACAAGCTGTATATAATAAAGATTCATGGCTTCATGTACAATCATCCTTTTTGGTTATTCTTTGTATTTGAGAATATTCATGATTGTTGAGATTTCAAAATATAAGAAAATTGTTTTAAAAAAAGTTTTAAGCCCCTAACCTTGTGGAGCAGGCAGCAAGTCTGACCTTCCTCAGTTCACTGCTCCATCATCTTGGCCTTGACCCCCAACACCACCACCCAGCCCAGTGCAAAGAGCTACCGAGATTCTGAGCTATAGCTTCCAAGACTATGAAAATTCTAATTCTTCTGGCCTCCATTGCTACACCTATAAATAGCAAACTCTGCTTCTCTCTTTATCCCTATGTTACTTAATCACTGGTGGCCTAGAAATAAACTACCCTCACTCTGACATCCTTTCTCTCATTCCCATTCTCTTCAACTCTACCCATCTCATATCCCATTCCAACTTTACTTACCCCTTCTACTTTGCCTCTGGGAATTCCTGTTTCATAATTCCCCTTCTGGGTTCCTTTTTTTCAAACTCCTTCCTTCTACTTGCACTCAACAATATCTGTTTTCACCCAGATAACATTGCATTCCTAGTCCTTTCCAGCACTGGCCCTACCATCTCTCATATTCCCTTCACATTAGTTCAAGAGAGGAAATTGGATTATTACACCCATCTCATTGCCACTTTTAGACTCCTTCTTTGCTCTCATCACTCAGCAATCTTTCTTCGTTCATAGTTCACGCTATTAAAGTATTTCATCCTATACAGATCATGGTGGTTGTTATAAGCTATCCTTTTCTCTTGTCTCAAGTTCAATACTTGCCTCACTATCCTCTCCCTTCCAACTCCTGCTCATATTAGGAGACTTCTCAGTTCTTCAATCTTCTCAAATCCCATGACCAACTCTTCTATTCCATGTTGAGCATACATAGATGGTCACGTCCTAGATCTTGCTATAACATAAGAATCCTGACCATAATCTCTAAGCATTCTTTCCCTCTCCATGTTTCAACCCTTGCAAAGACATTCTTGGTTCTTATAATGTCCTTCAATTCCTTTAGGTCTTGGTACTTTCTCAGGTTGTTGCCTCTTCCATGATTTTCCTTTCCACTCTTCCTAATTGAGATCTTATGGTTAATTCAACTCCATACTGTACTCTTTGTATGAATTAATGAGCCCTTTGCCACTCATTCCTTGTCAGAACCCAACCCTGGATTAGTCCTTCCATACTCATATGATGCTGAATGGAGCTGAAGGAAGTCACACAAATGAGGTGACTAGTGACATGAAGAATTTGTATTAACTAATCCCATGTGGGCCTTCACTTCAGCAAAATAATTCTTTTATTCCTCTCTAGTTGATTTCTTGTCTCACTTTCCACAGAAGCTATTCCAAACCCTCTCTTTTCTCCTCAAGTGTTCTCCCCATGCCTCTCTTTATCCTGCCCTCTCACTTGAATACCTCACCTCTTATTTTATTGAGAAAATTGAAGAAAAGGCTCTGTGAGTTCCTTCTGTCACACTTCTCTTCAACCTAAGATCCCTTACCATCATTCCCCAGTCTGTCTTCTTTATCCCCAGTCTTTAGTAATGACTAAGGGCTGAGCTGAGATTAGATAGCAGAGGTCCTGATACATGGTATATTGAAAAATCTGATATTACATATGTGATATGATATTCTCTCTCTCAGTATAGGTATAAAACAAGGATGCCCTATTTCCTTGCAGTTATTTGACATCATTCTAGAAAGTATAGCAATAGCACCTTAAGAAGTAAAAGAAATTAAAGACATAAACACTGGCAAAGGGTAGATAAAGGTCCTTATTTGTTGATAAGGTAATTATTTACTTAGAAAATCCTAGAGAAGAAAAGAAAACCCAACTAATTGAAACAATAGCTTCAGTAAAGTAGAATACAAAAATAAACTTATAAAAAGAAATAACATTTCTAGATAGAAATAACTAAATCTAGGCATAAATAATAGAAAAGGAAATAGCATTCAAAATATGTAGCATATCTGGATGTATATTTACCAAATTGCATTCAAGAAATGCATAGCTACAATTACAAAAACTCCTTAATGAAATAATAAGTGTCTTAAATAATGAAAGGAAGTGCTCATGATTTGGACATGCCAATATGATAAAAAATGATACTATAAAAGTGAATTTACAGGTTTAGTTCTATATCAATCAAACCACAAAGGGAATACTTTATAGAATTAAAAAATAACAAAATTCATTTGGGGGAACAAAAGATTTAGAATATCAATGGAAAAAGTAGGGATAATAGCACTTCTTTCTTGTCCTTAAATCAGACAATAAAGTAACAATCATCAAAATTATTTGGCACTGGAGAAAAATAGAAAAATAAATTAGTGAAACAGACTAGATAAGGAAGAATCAGAAACAACTGAATTCAATTACCATAGTGTTATGTAATCTTGAAAACATTACTCAGGGAAGAACTTTCTATTTGCTGAAAAAACTGAAAAACATTTTAGCAGATATTAGGCTTAGACCATTGTCTTATACTATATAGCAAAATAAACTCAAAAAGGACAAGTGACCAGAATAGTGAAGGGCACATATTTAAAAATTAGGAAATAACCAAATCAGGTACTTTTCATAACTATAGGCAGAGAGAATTCTAAATAAAGATAGAGGTGATCACAAATGGTTACCTAGATGATTTTTGTAACATGCAATTGAAAAGCTCTTGCCTAAAAAGAAACCAAAATATTATTGCAATAGTATAAGAGGGAATGTAGTCAATTGAAAAAAAAACTTTGTATTGAATATAAAAGGTCTGATGTTCAAGATATATAGGTAAGAAACTTAAATATATGACTAAAACACATTTTCAAATGGAGAAATCCTAAAGTTCCTAAGAGTGAAATTCCTATCAGTATGAATTTAATACTTAATTCTTAAGTAAATATAATTCATATAATAACCATATGACAGATTGATCCAAATCACTAATTATAAGACAATATAAATTAAAGCAACTCTGAGGTTTTACCTCTTACTCAGAAAATGGGCAAAAATCATAAAATTTGAGAATAGTCAGCTTTGGAAAGTTTGTGATAGGAATATTAATACACTATTGGTGGAACTGCGAATCAGTCCCACCTTTTTGGCAAGCAATTTAGAATTATGCTAAGAAAGTGATTAAAAACCACACCTTTGATGCAAAGGTATGATTGCTAGGCATATACTCTAAGTAGGTCAGTGATAAAGAGAAAGATTTAATATTTGCCAAAAAAAATTGATACTAGATCTTTTTGTAGTAGGAAAGAACTGAAAGTAGTATATCCCTGTTGATAGCTAAATAACATTTGTGCAAAGATATATTAGTGAGCTGTAAGAAAGGAGAAGCATGATGAATACAGAGAAGTATGGGAAGACTTATGATCTGCAAAGTGAAGCAAGCAGAATTGGGAAAGCAATCTACATAATAACTACAACAACATAATCCGAAAGAATAACAACCACAAATCCAAATGGAATGATATGAAAATTAAGGATAAAGGGAAGTCTATCTACAGTAAAAGATGAAAAATGAGGGTAATGATTATTTCATAAGCTGGTCGTATCAGAAAATAATAATATCCCTCAATGTCATCAACTCAATATTTTCAAATTTTAGCTCATAATATTTTTCCTCCCCAAACTCTCCTTCTTCTGAATTTATTTCACTCCAGGGCATCTCCATTCTTCCCATCTCAGGTTGCCAACCTTGCCGTTATTCTTGACTCCTCTTTCTTACCCCAAAATTCAATCAGATACCAAATGTTGTTTCTACCTCTACTACAACTCTTGCATCAAATGTCCTCATTTTCATATGGCCATCGACCCTTGTGTAGGACTTTACCACCTCTCAATGGACTTTTGAAATAGTCTTCCTATTACCTTAGACTCCTGTTTCATGTCTCTCCTCACTCTAAGCTATTCTATATACAGCTCTCAAAGTGATTTTCTTACAGTACAAATCTGACCATGTCACTTTACTACTCAGAAACTCCAAAGGCTTCCTATTACTTGTAGGATCAAATTAACTACCTTGTTTGACTTTTAAAACCCTTCACAATCTGACCCGCAACCTACCCTTCCAACCATGCTGTGCATTATTCCTCTTCTTGCACTTTCTTATCTAGACAAATTTATCTCCTTGTTCCTCTCATATGACACTCCATCTATAATACCTCAGCACTGACATCCCCCACGCTGGAAATTCACTCTCTCTTTACTTCCATCTCTTAGAATCTTTCATTTCCTTCAAGACTTTCTTCAAACACCACCTTCTAAATGATGCCTTTTCCCAGTCACCCCCGAAGCTAGTACTTCTTTTCATTCTTCACCAATATACTTTGCAGTTATCATAAATGTATTTGTTTATGTTTATTTACGGATACATTGTTTCTGCAACAGAATGAATACAAGCTAAGTCTTGAGGGAAGGAAATGTTTCATTTTGCTTAACATAATGCCTGACACATTGTAGTCTTTTAATAAATATCTGTTGATCATCATCCCTCTCCTTATCTCTTAAAGTGTTGGTGTCTTCCAAGGGTCTTTGTTCTCCTTTCTTGGTGATCTCATCTTCTCTCTTGGGTACAGTTATCGTCTCAATGCTTATGACTCTCAGATCTATATACCCAGTCCTAATCTCTCTCTTGATTTTAGTCACAGATCACCTACTGACTCCTGGACTTCTCTACCATGAGCATCTCAAATTCAATTATGTCAAAACCTAACCCATTTTATTTTCCCCAACCTATCTCTCCTTCAGATTTTCCTATTTCTGTTAAAGGCAACATCATCTTTCTAGTGACCAGAGGTCTCAGCTTTGGGGTAATCCTTGACTCTTCTCGTCCTTCTCTTTGGCCCACATCCAATCAATTATTAAACTTTATCCCTTCTATCTCTACAACTTCTCTTGCACAAATGTCCCCTTCTCTCTACTCACACAGCTTCCACTTTTGTTCAAAATTTCTTCTCCTCTGTCTTTGAGTATTGCAATAGCCTGCAAATTGATCTCCCTGCTCTAGCTTTTCTCCCTTTCCCTCCACACTCCACTAAAAAACAACTGAAATACAAATATGACTGGGTCACTGTTTTACTCAAAAAATCTCTGGTGGCTCCCTATGTCTCTAGAATAAACTGCAATTTCAGTTTGGCAATTGGATAAAATACAGCTTTTTCAATCTCCTTTGCCAGATCATCATCCATACTCTTTAACATCACTTAAGTATTCATACTTAAGACTATCTAACATCCATCACTCTCTAACTGTGAGTGTCCCCTCAGCAGGCTATCCTGGGCTCTCTTGTCTTTTCTCTCTCTCCATTCTTCCTTTTGGTGACCTTGTCAGCTCACATAGATTCATTCAGGTATCTATTTGATGATGATGATTCCCAGATCTATATATCTAGCCCTAATCTTTCTCTTTAGCTCCAGTCCTACAACATGAATTGTCTACTCAATGTTTCAACCTGGAACATGGTAGACATGTAAAATTCAACCTGTCTCCAACAGAATTTGTTTTCTTTCCTCCCAAACCTACCCTTCTAATAAATGTCCCTATTTTTATTAATGGCACTACCATTCTCCTGGTTAACTTGTTTGCAACTTTGCAGTGATTCTCAACTCCTCACTCTCCCTTCCTACAGTCCCTTTTCAGAAAACTGCAATAAATTCCTTGTTGATCTCTCTGCCTTGTTTCCCCCCATTCCAATTAATTTTTCACACAGTCACTTTCCTATAATGTAGATATGATGACCATGTTACTTCTCCTTGTCCTCCTTCTCAGGAAACATAATTGATGCCTATGACTTCCACAATGAAATACTCCTCTATTTGGCATTTATAGGGAAGCTAGGTGGCACAGTGGATAGAGTACTGGGATTGGAACTGGAGAGACTCTTCTTCATGCATTCAAATTCAGCCTCAGACACTCCACAAATACTGATGTAGCCACACTGATAGGTCCCCATATGTAGCATCTCATCTTCCATCTCCACTCTTCTGTGTTGGCTCTTTCCCTATGAAATTCAGCATTCCCTTGAATGCTATCCTTCTGTACCTTTTCCTCTTAGAAGTCTCAGTTCCCTTTAAGGTTTACCATTTTCTTAACTGTCTTTCCTGATCTTCCAGCTGATTGATCTTTCCCCCCTAAATCAAATTTATCTATTTTGTATTTGCTATGTTTCTGTATGTTATTTCACTCTACTCAAACTATGGGTTTCTTTAGGGCAGGGGCTGTTTTTACTTTTGTGTTTGTATTTCCATTACCTATTACAGTGCCTAGCACAGGGGTGGGGAATCTGTGGTTCTAATACATGGTAGGGTCTTAATAAATACTTATTAATTGTTCAATATTCTCCCTGTGACTTCTTTCCAGACTGATTTTATATATCTCCCTATACACTATAAATTCCAGCCAGTTATTCTCTAAACTTGATATTCTATCTCCAGCTTCCTAGTCTTTATGAAAATAAATCCTATCCCCAACCCCCACCTCCACCTCATGCTTGGAATGCTTTCTCCATCTCCTCTTCTTGGCATCCCTAGCTTCCCTCAAGACTCTGTTTGGGTTCCATATCCTCCTTGATTTTCTCTTGCCCCCCAACTGTCAGTGCTCTGCCTTATGAAGTTATTTTGTATTTACTTATCTGTCTACCTACCCAATAGACAGACTGGAAAGCTCCTTGAGGGAAGGCAGGAGTATTGTTTTTTCATCAGGGGTCCTCAGTGCACAGTGTCTGGTGAGTAGAATTCTCTAAAGAAATATTAAATTGAAATGTATTGAAGAATCATTTCTCCACTCTCCCAATTCTACTGCCTCCTCAAGGCTCCTTGGAGAAAAGAGATAAGGAGAAAGGATTGTCTCAAGGGATCATGGAGATTTACAGCTAGAAGGGACTTTATTAGTTCACACTGCCTCTTTATATATGAGGAAACCAAGGCCCGGGTAAGTGATTCTTTGTCCAGCTAAGACTTGCCATATAGCTGTGTGTGTGCTTGTCCTTCATTGCCGAAGAAGACCTAGTTGGTGCCTGAGATTAAACTCAGATCTTTCTCACTTCACCCTACTACACCAAACTGCCCAGATTTGGGCTCCATCACACAACAGTGCAGTTCCTGGCACACAGTAACCACTCAACACATGTTTACAGTTCCTGGCACGTAGTAAATATTTAATAAATACTTGTCAAGGCAATAAGATAGCTTTTGAGGCAACTAGGTGGTGTTTTGGGTTTGAAGTCAGAAAGAAATGAGTTTGAATCCTGTCCTGGATAATTCTTAATTGTATAATCCTGAGGAAGTCATTTAACCTCTCTCTGTCTTAGTATTTGCACCTGCAAAATGGGGATCATAACAGCCCCTACGTCCTAAGACTGTGAGGTCTTTACAAAGTGCTTTACAAAACTTAAAGAATTATATATAAATTAACTCATACTGGGGTGGTTGACTCTAAGGACGGGGGAGGGGCTTAGCACCTGCTGGGGCAGGTCTTTGGGGAGGATGTGCCTGGAGTGCGGAGAAGGAGGGGGCAGAGTAGGCTTTTCTAGGCTGGGATTGGCCCAGCAGCGGAAGTCAAGCTCAGGCCCCGCCCCCTCCCTGAGCTGGAGCTGTTCTTCCGGGCTCTTTTGCCAATAAAGTTGTTTGAATAAGAGCCGGCGGGGAGGGGGCGGTCACGTGATCGGAAGATGGCGGCCCCGGGCAGCAGCGGGGGCCCCGCGGTGTCGGTTCTGACCCCGAATGGGAGGCGCCTCACGGTGAAGGTGACGCCGAGTACCGCGTTACTGCAGGTGCGGCGGGCGGGGAGAGGAGGCTCGGGTGCTCCCCGTCGGAGGGTCCTTAGATGCGTCGGGGGGACTGAGGTCGGAGCCGGGCCTCTTGCGGTTGGCTTCAGGAGAGGAGGGGTGGGGGTAGGGTGGGATAGGATGCCCCTGGGGGCGTGTCCGGGAAGGGGCGTGGCTCAAGTTGACCAATGCGAGAGAGGCCCTCCAAGGGTCTTGAGTTGAGGCGGGCTTCTTCTGGGGGCTCTGGGTAAGGGGAGGTGCCCTGGGGAGCCCTCCCTACACCTGCGGTGAGAAGGTGGCCGGGATTGCTCGGGACGGGGTGGACAGCTGAGAAGGGCTGTGTTGGGGCGTCCCCTGCCGCCCTCTCCCCTCTCCATCGAGGAGGTGACTCGAGACTGAGGCCTTCGTAATCACCTGTCCCTCACCTGAACTCCTAGAGTCCTGTCTTTTGCCCCATTTGATATTCCGATCTTTTGTATTTGTAGTCGAGGCTGTTGACCTTCCCTGACCCTTTTAGGAGAACATGAACTCATGAGTTATTTCCTCCCCCTCCTCCCGCGAAGGTGTAGGAATGGATTTTTGATAAGCTACTCTTGTGCTTTCATCAGATTACCCTTGTTACTACAAAGACACGCGTTTCCCAGATGACTGGACAGATTGAGAGTGGAAAATGAAGCTGTGTTTTTCCCTGGGTGAACCTAACTGACCTGTATAACGATTAAATCTAAGATCTGTAGAGTAGCACAGTGTGACTTGGAAAGTACGCTTGGAGAAGGACTCAGGAGACCTGGGTTCTAGCCTCATATCTACTGACAATTCACTGTGTTGTCTTAAGTCACTTTTCCCTTAACTGCAATTTTTCCATCTGTAAAATGGGGGAATTGGATTGCATGATTTCTGGGTCACTTCTAGTTCCTGCAATCCATGGCTACTCAGTATTACTTGTTTCTAATAACTGAGTACTTTGCCTCGGACAGAGTAATTTAATCTCCTTTCATTTTTTTGGCAGGTTTTGGAGGACACCTGTCGGCGACAGAACTTCAATCCAAGCGAATACGATCTGAAGTGAGTCAGACTTTATATAGTTGCCTTTTTTTTAGTCTAGGACTCTTGCTACTTTGATCAGGACATGTGCCTAGATCTCTAGAACAGAGTTTATGGACACATTGCCCTTAAGATTGTAAAGCACAAAGGCTCAGGTTTAGTTAGAAAAAGAAAGGTTTTCCCTTTAGGGAATTATTCTCATAGTATGTTCAGTTTTTTCCCATTTAAGTTCTGTACTGTTGTTTCTTCATGCCGTGGAGTTCTTGGGTTCTTGAAGGCTATATCAATGGAATACAGCCTCTGGCAAATTCTGCTAATCTGGAAATCCTTGAGTACAGACCTCATAAATGATATATGTCTGTCATCAGAAGATCAGCTTAATTTTATGTTTGGAAAGGCTTGTCACCAGGGATTTGATTGCTAGGTGATAGTGTTTTTTCAGTTATATTGAAGTCAGGACTTGTAACTTCATCAATTTAGAGAATTCCCAGTGTGCAAACTTCTTATACCAGTGAAGAATGGGGTAACTCCTCTGTAACTTACAACCTTAGAGAGTAGCCTGAGGTACTAACACAGTTGGTATGTGTTGGGGTCAGATCTTGAACCTAGATTTTCTTTACTTTAAGTCTAGTCATTTATCCACTGTTTCACAACTTTTGCAACCATAGCCATTCATGAAGACTTTCTGTTAAGGTGTGGAGTGAGTTTGTTGTCTTCATTGATGAAGGTGGTAACCACACTGAAATCACTGCCTCTTGAAATAAGTATACATTTACCAGCTACTGCTTAGGCTTTTGAGGTTTAAGAACCTAGAAGACGGGAAAGAAAAACAATAAATCCCAGAGTCTATTAGAAGGTACTTACCTTTCCCTTTTTTTGGTCATAATGAAGAAAAATGTAAAATTCTTTTAAGATGTTTTCACAACTGTTTTCTCAGCTTTATTTCAGAACGTAAGTATAAGTTCTGTCAAAAGACTGTATGACTCTTGTTCATGAGCTTAGTTTAGCTAAGTTAGAGAAGCATCTCCCTAGAAGGTTGCTGCTTAGGTGATAAATTCTTGATCACGTATCATTTCCTAAGGCATAGAAGGGTTTCATTTCACCTTGTGTCTATGGAGGAAGTACCTGCATGAAAATATATTATCTTTGAGGAAAAAAACATAATATATGAGGTAGAGAAGTAGCATAATACCCATTTTATAGATGAGAAAATGAAGGTACTTAATGGTGAAGGGACTTGCTAAAGGTTACAGAACTGAGCCTAGAATTCCTAGTTCTAATCATGTAGGGCCATTTCCACTAGAATATGCTTCTTGCTTGCATCTATATAGTATGATAATAACTTAACTTGCAATCTCATTGTTTCTTTAAGAAGATAGCCATATCTTATGTTGGCTAATTGTAGAGGTTGAATCTATTTTTTCTAATTGTAGAAGTTGAATCTATCTTTTCTCTTAACAATGTGTAATCTTCATAGTGTCTATTGGTAGAATTTTTGCCCTATTACACATTGGAATATCTAATTAATCCATTGCTGTATGTTAATTGTTATATGTTTGGCATATCCGTTCATCTTGACAGTTTATTAATGAACATATTAAGTCATATCTGAAGAGCCAGTTGTAGAGCAATGTGCCATCTACCTTTTGTTTGTTCTTAACTAGTTTTCTGCCCATGTGATAGGGTTTCTGGAACCAAATCGAATTAGTTTTTTGAGTCTGTTCCCTTATGATATCATGATAGTTTTGGTTGCTTTTTCACTTTCATCCCGTAAGTAGTTGTGTTTGTTAATTTTTAAAGTGCCATAATCGACAGAAAAAAACTTGATTTGGCATTTTTTGTGTCATTTTTTTTTCCAAACTGAAACACTTATACCTTGCAGATCTCTTAACTCATTTTTTAATTTCCCACTATCTATTCCACTTTTGCACTAATCTATTATATTTCAACTTCCAAAGTTATTTTTTGAGCCAGTTTTAAAGATTGATGTGATGTTTACCCATTTCCTAATCTTTATGAACTTTCCTGGGTTGGTTGTTAATGATTCAGAAAAAATCATTCGTTGTTTTCAATGTCTTGGCTTTTGTGTTATCTGTTTGGTCACTTTGTACATTTTCAAATTTCACACACATTTTCTCCTTGGCTTTTAAATTTCTCTGAGTTCTTCCTTCTAACTTCATACTTTAGAGGATATTTTCAAAATAGAATTCAGTTTTAATTTGAGAATTGTAATTTGTGTTTTGTTTTACCTCTAGTGATTCACAGTCTTTCTTTATACACTGGAATGAGAGACAGTAATGTTTTTTGGATATTTAGCAGCTGTATTTTGCTAGACCTGGGGCATACTTAGTAGGGCTAAAAAATCCTTACCCTTACAAGTTTTATGAGGTTTGGAGTAAATGAGGTAAATGGAAGGAGAATTACTTCCTTTCTCATTCCATCTCCCACTCTAATTTTCCTTTTGTTTTAGGAAAGATTAATTAGAGACAAGTCTTCTGTCAATTTATATAGAGAAATATTTTTCATAGCATGACTTCTGAAATTTTACTACTTTCTTTGTTCCTTCCTGTTTTTTTTCCCTTCTCAATGATTCTTTTTTTGTCTTTTTTCTTTCCCCTTTATGAATAGGGGTATAATTTGTGATGAATCCATATGTGATGTGAACTGGAAGTCAGGAGCTTGCTTGCTTATTGTAATCTCAGCTTCACCATTATGTGGCCCTTGGCTAATCTGGCTTTCCTCATCCCAGTTTCCCTGTTTGTAAAATAGCTAGAATGATGATACACCATGCCTCCTAGAATTATAATTGGATGGGAGGGTTCACTAATAAAGATCAGTGGAAGTTTTGGTTTTCTATTTCTGAGACCTGCCCATGTCCTTTATGATTTTTTGATCTGCTTTCACCTCCTGGACTCTGATATTTCCTCTTATTACTTACATCTTAGATCTCTTAATTCCCCTCATTTACTTCTGAGAAACCTTATCCCCTTGAACTCTTGGGTTTTCTGATTCCCTTCTTTGCTTGAGGATTAGGGTATTTCCAAACCTATGCTATGGTCTTTTAGTTGCTGATCCAGACTGGCAGCTTCTTTGGTCTGGTGGAAGACTTTAAACTATCATTAAATTATGTAGTACTAATTTTTGCCAAACTAAGAGGTACAGAGATATTAAGTAACTTGTCCAGGGTCATGAGTAAAATTAGTTTTGGCTCTATGATTAGAATTCTTGTTAACTGAATTTCCAACCTAGCTTTTGATCTCTTTATATTATGCCTGTTCAGTCCATGAAGACTTGATTTGTGTTTGTGTTCACCAGTTAACCAGCTTTCAGATAACTGAAAAGTTACCTGGATTGTGGATTGTCACTTTCTCTTTATTCTTGCTCTCTCTTGTTGTCTGACTTTTGATCACATTTTTATTTGTTAGTTACCTCCTTCTGGGGATGAGAAAGCGATCTGAAAAGAAGCCTATTTATTTTGCTTTTTTGTTAGGCACTTGTATGGAAGATTTGGTGTGGATATGGGGACAAAGGAAGGTGAAGAGAATGCAGTAGGTAAAATAGTGTACTTGATCTTCAGTTAATCATCTTCAGTTAATCACCCAATATCTTACTGGCAATCATGATGGCAGTGCCCTTTTCCTTCATAGCACCTAAAGGAACTTTGTTCAACAGCCATTGCTTCAAAACCTTGAAAAAGAACCGTCTTCCTTGTAATTCTCAGAGGCTTGAATTTCTATTCGATTTGCGCTTTCGTTATTAACACCATCACATTTAGAGGAATGTCAAAGCTGAGTTCCTCGTTATGTCTGGATGTCTTATTGTACTTTGACAGCTTTAGCTTTTGATCACTTTAAACTTTCAGTTCTTTAATTTTTGGTCTCGTTTGAAAATGTCTCTGGTAGTGAGAGTCTCCAGGTAGATAAACTGCTAGTCTTCTGTCCTTGTTTCTGGAGGATTTAATTCATGGATTTTGACTGGGGTTGGGTGTGACAGGTGGCTTCAGGGTAATGTGCTAAGGACTTTGGTTTGTTTTGCAGGTTTCAGAGGAATGTGCTTGATCTTTCCCTGCAGTGGAGATTTGCCAATCTTCCTAACAATGCCAAGCTGGAGATGGTGCCAGTCTCCCGTAGTCGGGAGGGACCTGAAAATATGGTATGTGTGTTTTTGGAGAGACTAGAATTACTATCCTTCCCTTCCCACTCTTCCCCTCTCTTTTTTTTTTTTCAGTCAACCATTTGTTAAATTCTACTATATGTCAGGCATTTTGCGAAGCACTGGGGATACAAAGAAAGGTAAATTCATTTCCTGCCCTCAGGGAGCTCATCTAATGGGAGAGACAACATGTAGATAACTAGGATATACAAAATATGTACAATGTAGATGGAAGGTAACCTCAGAGGTGAAGGCTCTAGCTAGTGAGGGGACTGGGAGAGATTTCCTGAGGAAAATGGTATTTAAACTGAAATTAGAAGGAGGCCAGGGTGAGTTAAGAGAGATCAGGGTGAGGAGGAAAAGCATTGCAGACATGGAGGACAGTTGGTGCAAAGGTGGGGAGATGGAGATGGAATCTGGAAAAACAAGTAGTTTAGTGTAACTGGACTGTAGAGGAGTAGGGATGTGTGTGTGTGTGTGTGTGTGTTTTTAGTAGTGAGTGCTACTTGGTAGGTCTTCACTTTAGGAAAATCATTTTGGCAGCTGGATATTGAATATGGAGTTGAGGAGACCACTGTACCAGCAGGCCACTGAAGTAGTCCAGGCATGAGGTGATGGTTGTATTTTTAGAGAGAAAGGGTTATCTGTGAGTGATGCTGTGAAGGTGTATAAAATATATATATATATATAATATACAAAGGTATATAAAACAAGATTTGACAGTAGATTGGATATGTTCAATGAGTATGAGTGAGGAATGGAGTGTGACAATCACATTTTCATCCTGAGTGACTGAAAGGATGGTGGTGCACTCAACAGTAACAGGGAAATTAATGTGAGGGGAACATTAAGGATAAAGATAATATGTTCTGTTTGGGGCATGTTGAGTTGGAGATGACCAAAAGGGTGTTGGTAATATCAGCCAGACTGGAACAAAGAAGAGAGACTGAGGCTAGATGTCTAAACCTAGAAGTCATCTACATAGAAAGGATAATTGAACTTCTGGGAGTTGGTGAGATAGTATAGAGGAAAAGGACAGAGTCTTGGAAGTCTCCCTCAGTTAATGAGTGGTACATGAAAGAAAGGAATAGTCAAATAGGTAGGAAAACCAGGAGGGAGCAACGTCATGAGAAGAGTGAGCATCCTGGCGGAGGAGAAGGTGATCAGCAGTGTAAAATGCTACAGAGAAGTCAAGAAGGAGGAAGGCTAGAAAAGACTTGGTCATGAAGAGATCATTGATAACTTGGGAAAGAGCATTTTCAGGTGAATGATGAAGTCAGAAGCCATATGCAGAAAATTTAGAAGCAAGTGAGGAGAAGAGGCAGCTTTCTCAAAGACTTTAGCTGCAAAGGGGAGGAGAAAACCAAAATCCTCACCACAAGCCGATAGTGCATTATCCTGAAGCCACCTGCCACATCTAATGCCAGAAAAAATCCAATAGCTAGTGCATTCAGTAGGATTGGGTAGGTTGAAGTCAGTATGTTTATTGCATCATCTTTTTGTTACATAGATGTGAAGAGTCCTGAGGAGAACTTTTGTTGTTGTAGAAGTGTTTTAATTTACATAGAAGACTAGTAAGAGAATTCTTTCTTTTGGGTCAGGTCTGAATATATGCTTAAGTTGGGGAAGAGATAGAAATTCTGATTTTTTTTCTCCAAAAACGTGTGGGTTTTTGGCATTGGAGTGTGAAGTATGAAATGTCATTGTGCTTATAGTATTTTTTTTTGTCAATCCTCTTAACTCTGTGGTCATAAAATCGTAAAAATTGTTATAATTGCAAGTAACTTCTTAGATCATCTGGTTCCTTTCCCTTATTTTACAGATGTAGAAAATGAGGCCTCAGAGACTTGATTCAGTTAAACTCAACAAGCTTTTATTGAATGCCTGGTATGTGTTGGGCCCATTGTTAAGCACTGAGGATGCAAAAATGAAGTAGTTCCTGCCCTCAAGGAGCTTATGGTTTACTGGGGGAAACAAAATGTACAATTCAAAGTAATTTTGAGTTTGGTAGAGAGAGTACTAACAATGGGGACAATCAGGAAATGCCTCATGTAGATCAGACAAAGACAGCTTTTTTAAAGCCCCTGCTTTGTACTAGGTTAGGTGCTGAGCACTGAGGATATAAAAAGAGACAGACAGTCTCTGTCTTCAAGAAATCTAGTGAGAGGTGAGATACAAAGCTAGGGACTCTTAGAGGTGGAGATGAGGGAGAGCACCAAGCATAAGAGACAGCCTATGTCAAAGGCAGGGAGGTGGGAGTTATAATAGTGTGTATAGTTAAGTGACTTGCCTAAAGCCATATAACTAGTTATTTGCAGAGCCTGGTTCTTTCTGGACTCTTAGTTCAGTGTTCTTTTTTTTTTTTTTTTAACTATATTATAGATTTTAAGTTCCAGGAGAATTTAACAAATATCATTAAGGCTCACACAGGAAAAACCAATAAATTCCAGAAGAAACAGAAGCAGAAGTCAGGGATGTGTTATATGGTGAAAATTTATTCATCATATTAATGTGTACACCTAGTTGAATGACTAGATTTCAGCATGTCATTTGCTTACCACAGAAATTCCCCCCTTTCTGTGGTCTTGTGCTGTTTGTGTGGTGGGTATGTGTGGAGAGAAGTGCATTTTCAGTCTTTTGATCCTCAGAAAAAGGCAACTCCACCTCCTATTAAGACCAGGTTCACTTGCCTGCTCTGATTTGGGTTATTAGGTTCTTCCTTCTTGCTTGGTGACTCTCTTGTTTTTGGAGTCATGGTCTCTGGGTTGGAGAGTTTTGCTAAGAGTGGTATCTCTATTAGTTCCACATAGTTCGTTTCTTCCACTGCCAGGAGAGAAATGGCTAAGCTTTCCACTATTTATTCCTGTATTTGTAAATAAATGAGTCACCTGCCTTCCTCTCCATGACTGTTAAACAGGCATATTTTCAGCCAAGCTAGAGACCTCTGGATAGGAGTTTTTGGGGACATTTTGGAATAATTATGCAAGAATGCTATTAGATTTTTGGATTGCTATGTCAAATTCCCATTGACTTTTGTTATTAGTGTTTGTTCATCCTAGAAAAGAAACATAATTTAGGATTGTTTTGGTACCTTGGACAAGATTTGATATGGAATCGGTTTCAAAACTTGGTGCTTGGATATATACCAGTTAAATGCTACAAGTCAAAACTGTGATACACTTATGCCTTCAAAAGGTTTGCTTTCAGATTAGGCTTCAGTGTGAAAAACACTGAATTCTTATTTAGGATATAACTTTATTGCTATAAACTAGAAATCTTCTAGTTTTGGAGTGGCACTGCTTTTCTCATTATTTCCCCTTGGCTATCTGGTATTCTTATTCCTTAATGGAGAGGGGAAAGAGGAGGATAGAGGACTAGGTAAAAGAAATGGAAAAGATGATAAGTATAACTTATGTTCTTTTCATGTTATCTCTTCCTCCACTAACTTAGCATAACACTTTGTAACTTTCCTATTTGACTTTGACATTATACCTTGCATGACAGTTATTTTTGTACCTGTTTTATCTCTCTTAATAGACCACAAGCTCCAGGAAGATAGGGATCACATCTTATTTTTTTTATCTTCCACAGCACCTGACACAATGCCTGGCGTGCAGTAGGATCTCAATAAATCCTTGCAGAATGAGTAATGCTGTCATCACTTTATGATTATGCTCTCCCCACTGAACACTACATCAGTTATTCATATTCTTTCTCACACTTTCCTGTTTTTATTGTGTTTTCTTTGTGAAAAATGAAGCTTTTATTTTAAAACTTTAAAAAATAATTTTTTATTGCTGTCTTCTGTTTCTCACATTATTATAGTTATCTCAAGTATCCTGCCTTTTTCCCTTCCCCCTCCCAGAGAGCCATCTGGTATTTTGTAGAGAGGTAAAACAGTCAGCATAAATGATCATGAAAACATATGCCAAGTGTGCACCTGTAGACCTCTCACTTTCACAAAGTAATGGGTTCAAAGTGTTCTTTCATAACTTTATTGTAGTCCTCCTTGATCTTTATAATTCTGTTTTGACTTTTTGATATGGTGCTCTTTCCATTTACATTGTTGTAGTTGCTGTGTATATTGTTTTCTTGGTTCCATTTACTTTATTCTGTATCAATTCATGTACATCTTTCCATGCTCAATATTCATCATGCATATAATTTTTTACGGCACAGTTCCATTATGGAACTATTCTGTTATATTCATATATCATAATTTCTTTAGTCATTCCTTAATTGTTAGCTATGTGAGGACTTTCTAACAATGGCATCCTTAAAGAATAAGTCCGTTAATGGAGTCTCTGGTTCAAAGGGAATAGATGTTTTAGTAATTTTATTTGCATGATTTTAAATTGCTTTCTAAAATGCTTGAACTTCTTTACAACTCTGACAATAGTGTACTAGTATGATTATTCGACAACCTAAAGCATTGACTGTTTCCATTTTTTTTTGTAATTTTTGCCAATTTTCAGGGTATGATGTAAAAGTGGAGTTACTTTGATTTTCATTTCTTTTATTATTAGAGATTTGGAGCATTCTTTCATGTGATTTTTGGATACATGACAATTCTTTTGAGAACTGTTTGTTGAAATCCTTTGACCATTTATTTATTGGGTAATGACTATTATTCTTATATGTATTTGTTAATTCTTTATATGTCTTGGATACCAGATCCTTATTAGAGAAATTTGATGCAAAGATTTTTTTCCATTTGACTTTCCTTCTTATCTGAAGTGCATCAATTTTGTGGAGAAGCCTTTCAGTTTCAGATAATCAAAGTTATCTATTTTATCTTTTCCAATTGTCTCTATTATTTGGTTAAGAATATATCTCCTAGCTATAGCTATGATAGTATATATTCTGTTTTTCTTCCAATTTTTTTATAGTATGATGTTTAATATTAAAGTTGCATATCTACTTTTATGTATTGTGGAATATGGTGTAAATTGTTGGTCTAAGCCCAATTTCTGTCAAATTACTTTCCAGTTTTCCTAATAGTTTTTAGAAGAAGGACTTTAGTTTTCCTCTTTATCAAACACTGGGTTGTTGGGTTCTATTATTTTTGAAACTCACTTGTCTAGACTTTTTTATTGATCTTTCTATTTTTTAATCAATACTAGATGGTTTTGATGACTGCTTCTTCATAATGTAATTTGAGATCTTGAAGTACTAGTCCACCTTCATCCCTTCTTCTTGTCATTATTTCCCTTAAAATTTTAGAACTTACGCTTTTCCAAATGAATTTTGTTATTATTTTGCTAAGTTCCATAAATTCTCCCCTTGGTTGTTATTTGATTGACATAGCATTAAAAGTGTAAGTTAATTTTTGTACTGTTGTGATTTTTATTATATTGGCATGGCCTAGTCATGAGTACTGAATATTCCTCCAATAACTTAATAATAGCTAACATTTATATATAGTGCTTACTGTGTTCCAGCCATAGCCTTTCAGTTTAATTGTGTATATGTATTGATTTTTTAAAATGTTTTTTATAAACAAAAAATTATAGAGTTTTGTTTTCTTACCTAGTCTCTTGCTCTTTTTTGTTTTATTGTCTTATTTAATCCATTCACATTTAAAGTTTATGTTTTTCTCCATCTCTGATTTTTTTTTTCTTCTACTATGTTCCTTCAGTTACTTTACCATAATATTTTTTTTAAGGTGGCTCTTTACCCTTTACTCTTGATCCCCTCCTCTTGTTTATTACCTCTTTCCCTTTGGAGTTTTATTAGTTCCTTTTCTCTCCTGATTTTATCTAGTTATGTAATTCTCCCCTTTTTTTCCTCTCAGTCAAATAGATTAATTCTTCTTCTCCTGCCCTTTAACTTGTTCTGTTCACTATTTTTTTTTTAAATTTTGTTTGGTTGTGACCCTTTCCAAAAAAAAAAAAAAAAAAGATTTCTCCCACTTTTTTCATTTGCTGTCCTCTCCGCTACTCTAGACCTTCATTCTCTGATTCATGAACCCTATAATTATGTGGGCTTTCTCTTTTCTCTGTATTCCTGTTTCAATAAGAACTTCTGAGGTATCTATTCCAGGTTATCTTCCCTAAGTAGTTTCTGCAACTTCCATGTAGAGTGTGCATGGATTTCCTTTTTCCTCTGTGCCTCACTCCCAGAACAATGCCAGTTACTTCAGGTGTCAAGAGGATAATGCCCCATGGAAGGGCTCCTCCCTGCATCCCTGACTATGCAGCTTGTTACTGATTTGTACCTTTTCTTATTGCTTCTCCCCTATTTGCCTCAAAGTCCTGTCCCTGGGTCTATGCTCTCTTACTTCCTAAGGTGTTGGTTGCCCCCAGGAGTTCCTATTCCCCATTCCTGATGTTGAATTAGTAGACTTCTCAAGACCAAATCCCGCTATTCACACCCAGAATAAGGTCCTCATCTCCCTAGGAGCATTCATCAGTGCAGCTCCCTCCCACCACTAAAGCAAGGCCTATTTCTTTTTCCCCTTTTTTCAGTCCTTCCCCCTTTTCCACTCTCTCCTCTGTAGGTTTTCCTTTTCCTGAGATCACAGGGGTCACTTTTTGATCATCATTAGCTCTAGATTTGACTCTGGCACATCAGGAATTTTTCTCTCTATCCCCCTGCTTTCTTCTCCCCCTTGTGTACTTTCTCATGTTGTAGTTCCACAAAAAACATTGATTTACCTGTAGGCAAGGTGTCACCATATTCTGACCATAGTGCTCTAGTCCTGCCTGTTTACTGTTACCTTCATGGAACTTCTGCTTTCACCCTATTTCCTTGTGTACATTTAGAAAGAAGTCTCACTGATCTCTCTGTGACTCTGTTGCTGCCGCAGCCCTTGACTGTTGCATTTATTCCTTTGGCATTGCTATTTTTGGGATGTTTGGGAGGCAAATCTCTTTTATTCTGATTTTCTTTCTAAAAATGTGTCAGAGTGCCTCTTTATTATTGTGTATCCACTTTTTTTTTCAATTTATGCTTAAACTCAGATTTGCAGGGTAGGTCATCGTGGTCTGCATCCTGAGCTTCTTTGCTCTTTGAAATACATTATTATATTACTTCCTACATGATGTGGTGTGTACAGAATAGTCTTCCAGTCTTAACAGATTTCCTTTCCTTTGTATTTGAAGGTCTTCTCCTGATCACTTACAGACTCTCTTGTTTCTAAATTGAATCGTTGAATTTAGCCACAATGTGTCATGGAGTTTGCAACCTTGGGTTTTTTTTCCCCCTGGAGGTAATTTCTTTCAATTGGTATTTCATTTTCTATGTTCAGAAGTTCTGGACAGGTCTCCTCTATTATTTCCTGCATTATGGTGTTAGATTTTTTTTGTTCTGTTGTGTTCTTCAGAAAGGCCTGTGATCTTTAGATTATCCCTATTTTCCTATCTTCATGATCAGTTATATGTGTTTCTTGAATAGTTAGCATGTTTTATGTAATGTTGTTTTTGTTTCTTTTCTTTCAGATTGTCATTCACTTCTATATATTTACATTCCCTATCTATTGTTCTCTCTTTTGTTTCTTTGGTGAGACTTGCCTTTGCAGATTCCAGTTCTTTTTTCTGTCCATCATTTTTGCTGTACAAGCCACAAATTCTGTCTTCATAAATCCTCATCTTTCTTTTGAATTATTCAGGAACAGTGTGTTATGATTCTGTGTTCACCTTATAGAGTCATCTGTCACATCAAGTGTTGGATCATTTTTCTTTGTTTTATAGTAATTTATTCATAGATATCTGAATTCATTGAATAGATCTGGAAGCCATATTTCATTTTATTGCTAATGTTTTTCTTGATGATTTATCTGCTTATGTTCAATGTTTCTTCTTTAGATTTTTGTCAATTTTAATATTTTTTTCCCCTCTGATTTCCTCCTGTTCACTTTCTGACCCTGCCCCCTCTGATGGTGGTTTCCTTGGGTACTAGATCTCAAAGTGTTTCAACCTCTTCCCATGCTGTGTAATTCATGATTCACCAACTTAAGCATCTTCCCCAAAGGTCTTTGAGATGGTCAGAACTGGGTCCATCTGGATGCTGTGCTCTTTCCCTCCTGCTTAGTGTAGCACTCTACCCCCCCCCCAACCCCCCCCGCACTCCCTCCATGGTAGCCTGTCCTGTTCTGCTTCTTCTGTGCTACTGCTATGGGATTCCACTGTCATGTCATAGCTTTGCAGCGCTGGTGCTAAAGGGTTATTTGCCTCACCACTGGCAGAATTGCTGTGCTGGTGCTGTGGGGTTGTGTCCTTCAGCAGACTTTTATTTCTGAAGGAAATTCTTTTGTCTAACTCTCTGAGTAGATCTCCACAACTTGGAGTCATAGTCTCTGTGGCACTGAAAAGAGGGAGGGGGAATGGAAGTGTGGATCTGGGTTTTGTTGCAAACCCCTACTCATGTAACAGGTGAGGTCAGGGAGGGTCAGTTCATATTTCTGTTTTTGAGCTTTCTTTGGGGTTCTAGGTATTCTAGACCATGGAGACAGCTGAACTGCTTTATCTTTAGTGTATAATTTCTGTTTTGGAGAGGTTTAAGAGATTGTGGGTATCAGAGAAAATGTATAATTCTCCATTTGTTGCTCACATGACACAGGAGTTTCAACACCAGATACTTCTGATAGGTTGCTAGATTCATCAAGAGGCAACCTTTTAGGTTAAACTGATGTTTAACTTATTTAGGTTGAGTGACTATGTATGCTATAGATATACGCTATAGATACATCTGCTAGAGGATCCTGCTTTTGTCAAGGAAAAGCTTTAGAAAGAAAAGACTTAGAGAGGGAATACTATGCTTTTCTGGTTCTCCTATTTCTTTAAGTGTTCTTTCTCTTTTTGATAACTCTTCTTTCTTCTTGTGGCTATCCTTGAAGGTTAGGTTCTTGGATCTCTATTTCTTATCTTTGTGATTCTTTCCCTTCAAAACTCATCCACTTAAGAAGTTTCAACTATTATTTCTATATCAAGTACTTCCAAATCTGTTTCTCTAGTCCTTACTCATTTTTCTGAGATCCAGTATCATAGGTACTTAGGATATTTTGAGTGGACCACTATCACCATTAACTTGCTGTGTTTCCTTAGCCTCCTCCCAGCCTCTCTGTTTCTGTCAGTGGTACTGTTCTTTTAATCATCCTGCTCCCTTCCTCTTCCCTTTTCCCTGCTTAAACCCTTGTAGGTCATATTTAACTTGTATCTCTACAGCATTTCTTTGATACATTTTTTTTCCCACTGTAGGTAGCCTGGTTCAGGGCATTAGTACCTTATACCTGTATTTCTATAATACCTCCAAATTGCCCCCAATTTTTCCCATTTCTCACCTCACCTGCTTAGACCTAACTAAGGTTGTCAGCTCATTTGTGGAATCTTAGTAGTTTGTTGATTTGGATTATTTGGATAAAAAAGTCAGTCCTACTTTGAACAGTGTTGTTATTTGAAAAGATAAATACTTTTATTTAAATGATCATTTCTGTTATCACAGAAGATTTTAGGGCGTGAGCTTTATGAATAGAGCTAGCTAGCTCATCAATGCTAATTCAAAGGGAATTGGTGCTATGTAATACCTCAGGGATAAAGGATGTTCAGAAGTTTGGGGACAAAAAAGGAGAAATAAAGATTGTTTTCAAACACTGTGTGTGGTAAATATTTTTGATATATGTATGATTTTATGGTCAGGAAAGAAAAACATTGCTAAGGAAAATTCGCATGGAACTCCAATTTACATTTCATGAAGCACAGTTTTAGAAATGCTGCTTTAAAGTATAGTACCTATTAGAAATTAAGTTATATACCCTTAGAGTGTCAAAAGAGAGTTGGGTTGAGTAGAAAGGGATAGTGAAAAGAATCCCTATTCAGAACACAGCAGCCTAGGGCTAAGGCTAGGGGTGAAGAAGCAGACATGAGGAGAGAAAATGGCCTGTTTAGAGAGTGTAGAAATAACTGGGTTATAGGAGGAACAAGAAATATCAGGAGGAAGAATTTTTGTAGTTTTTAAGCTAGTTGTATTCCTAATGCTGTGATAGAAATGGAAGTAAGCCTGTGAGCAAAGGAAAGGTGTGAGGAAAGGTTGCTTCAGAGTTTGGGAGTTTTGTTTGATCAAGGCTTTGGTGCTGGGAAGGAATCTGAAAACATGATTGATCATAAAATTGGGGAGAAGATATTCTAATTTATTCTGCATTCTGAATTGGTGTATTCTAAATTAATGGTTAATAGTTAAACTCCTAGTAGAGTGGAAGTTTATTACAGGCAGTGACTCTCATTTCTTGTCCATAATTGTCTGGGACATCTGGGTGATTCTCTTCATTCCCTCATTTGCTAAATGTAAGATCTGTCTTCTGACTTTTGTCAGTAGAGCTTAAGGAAAAAGTAGTTTCATTCCTTCCCTAGTGCTCCCATTCTGGAGTAGGATCATACATCTTGCTTGAAACCATGGAACTGAAATCTAGATTCCTCCTGGACTGGTGGTTTTCTGTGTCTGTTGTTAATTGTCATTCAGGTAGAAAGGAAGAAACTTTTCTCTAACAGACTTTTTACTTGCAATGTTTCATACAAATACCAAATTGCGTTTTGAAGGAGCGTCATCAGATAACATTTTTTTCTTTGTACCTTTGCAATTAGGTTGTTTGGTTCAGCCCCAAATCTCTTTAGTATGAGGTTTGGAGATTAAAAAAGCTGTCATTCTTGCTAATTATGGATCTGATTTTATGCTCTTTTCCCCCTGTAGGTTCGGATTGCATTGCAATTGGATGATGGCACTAGGTTACAAGATACATTTTGTTCTCGCCAGACACTCTGGGAGATTCTTCTTCATTTTGTACAAACCAGGTAAGAAATAACATGAACTTTTGGCATGCATTCTTAAGGGGGTTAGGAGATACTGAATCTTCTCTTAAGTGTGTGCTATTGCCAGACTTATGATTGGGAATTAAGAGAACTGGCTTATTCCCGGTGATTTGAGATATACTTTTGGGACTTTTCTGTTTTTTGGTGCACTGAGATTCTGTTTTGAGAAAACTGGTTTTAAGACTAACTTTTTTGGGATTGGAATGTTTTGCATTTCCTTTATAGGAAGGTTGGGATAAAGTCCCTCATTAAATTTCCTATTCAAAGTTGTGGTCCTTAATTTTGGATACTAAGGAAGGAAGGGAACTAGGAGCTTTAATTCTCTTTGAGGATCCTGAGGGCCCTGCAAAGGAGTGAGTAGATCTTCAGGGGGGGGAAATAAAATGCTTGGGCTGGCCTTCTCTCAAAAAAATGACTTCATACTTTGAGGATCCTTAAATGGAAGAGAAAGCAAGACAGTAATGCCTTGATTAATAAACCCTTTGGGAAAGAACCTACTTTATAACAGAGTTGGCTCTATTTTATAAAAAACAAACCAAACCTTCCTTCCTCTAAAGCTTCATATTGATGTGAAACAGTGCTATCCTTCATCATTTGGCTCTGAAGGAATGTTACTGCTAAGCTTGTGCTTTGCTCTGTAGCTCCATCTAATAACCCTGTCAAGTTGGGTAGGACAGGAAAACCTTACAGCATTTATTTGTTGAAGGTAAACAGGCAAACAGGGCCAACCCCTAGGCATGTGAAATCAGCAGTCTGTGTTTTGTGTTCTTGGTCTTGGGGCAGCGTTCTTCTATGTCTAATATCTCCTTGTTCTTTAGCCTGGAAAGGCATTATTTATACTTTTCAGTTGACTGTTTATACTTTGGTGTGAGTTAAGTCAACCACACATTTACATTTTAAGTCTTTTATTTCTAATTGTAGAGAAAAAAGCCTCTCTTTTCTGAAATTTCAGGCATTTCTGAAGTTTTAAGAGTTTCTGAAATCCAAGTGTTCTTACCAGTTTGATACTAGTTTGATTGAGGTGGAGGTGAGGGTAGGTCACAGGAGTTTGTCGACAGTTTCTCTGGCCTCAGTTGATCCATTGCTTTTTTGGGAAAAATACAAATCAGGAACTGGTTCGACTTTAGTTGCTGGAGGCCAGAAGTTAATTAAATTTTTTTCCCCATCAGTGAAAGTCCACCTCTGTGCCTTCCTATCTCCCTCCCTTTTTCCCTTGAGAAAGCAAGAAAAACAAAACTCGTTACAGATGTACAGTCAAGCAAAACAAATTTCAGCATTTGTCACGGCCAAAAAAAAATCTTTCTGTATTGTGTTCATCACCTCTCTGTCTTGAGGTGAGTCCTCTGGAACCATCATTGTGTTGACCAGAGTTCCTAAAGCCTTTAAAATTATTTTTCTTTGTAATGTTGTTGTTAATTGTACAAATTGATCTCTAGGTTCTGCTCATGTCACTCTGTATGCATTTCATATAAGTCTTCCTGGGTTTCTCTGAAACTATCTCCTTCATTATTTCTTGTAATGTTATAATATTCTATCACATTCATTTACCAAAACTTGTTCAGTTATTTATCATTCAAGCCATCACCCTGTCAGTTTCCAGTCCTTTGTGACTGCTGAAAGAGCTGCTACAAATGTTTTTGTACTTGTGGATCCTTTTCCTCTTTCCTAGGTTATATGCCTAGTAATAGTATCACTGAGTCAGAGTATGTACAGTTTGTTGATGGTTGACTTTTTGGACATAGTTCCAAATTGCTTTCCAGAATTCCAAACATCACTTTCTAAAGAAACCATGCCCAGTCCCCTCATCTGCTAGTGGTCTTTCTTGCTCACTCTCTTGAATTTATTTTTGTAAATAGTATTTTTTTTGTAAATAGTATTTTTTTTCAGTTACAGGTAAAGATAGTTTCAACATTCATTTTTTTAATAAGATTTTGAGTTCCAAATTTTTCTCCCTTCCTCCCTTCCCTTCCCTTTACCCCCTCCCCAAGATAGTAAGCAATCTGATATAGGTTATACATGTGCAATCATGTTAAACCTTGTATTTATTTCATTGTATTATATGCATATTTAAATGTGTATATGTTGTCTCCCTTATTAAGCTTCTCTAGGGCACAGACTATTTTCAGTTTTATCTTTTTATCTTCAGGATTGTGAGCACAGTGCCAGGTGCTTTATAAGTGCCTAATAAATACATTTTGTTGAATTACCTTATAGGTATCTTCCTATTTTACTTCAAATATGTCTAGGAGCTATCTAGAGTGTCCCACCTATCAAAAAGATGTAAATATCTCATAAAGGTGGGAGATGTAACAACTTTAGGGGCTCGGTGAATGATGCAGGGAGCTGTACTTCTTCAAGGATTTCTCCTTTAGGGGGCATGTTGGAGCTGTGGTCAAGTATTTGAAGGGCTGAAGGGCAGTCACATAGAGGAAGGATTAGATTTGCTGTGTTAGCCACATAGGGCAGGATTAGGAATAATTGATAGAAGTTGAGGAATGGAAGATTTAGGCTTGATGTAAAGGAAAATTTCTAACAATGAGAGCTATTCCAAAAAGGAATGGACTAGCTCTGGAGGAACTGAGTTCCTCTCACTAGAAGCCACTTTCATAAACTGTAACAGGTGGGTCGCTTGTCTCCAACCTTCCTGTTACTCTACTTCATTGGTCAGTTTCTCTTTGTTGGTCAATATGTTTCAGAATAGCATTTTCTTTTGTTGTTAACTCCGTTGTTTGGAGGATAAAGTTATTTAAGTACTCTGGGAAGTTTATAGCTGCTCTGCTTTTGCTAGTATGTGTCCTTATGTGCCTTTAATGATGTTACTTAACATCAGTAACAAAAATGCCACCTGCTACTCCAAGGTTGTTTTATACCAGACAAGTTGTATTTTGTTGTCTTTTTCTAAACCAGGGCCGAATAATCTTTAGCAGTATTGTTCTCTGTTTCTTCTGGTCTTATCATTTTCAGAATAACTAGAAGTGGGTAGTAACCATTAGACTGATAGTCCTTGGGAGGCTCTAGATAGATGTGCTCTCTTTTTTGTACTATGTTATTAAATAAATAACTGTTTCAGTATCCCTTAATAGAAAGTCACCAGCCACCATTATTCATCTCTTCTTTCCACTATCCCCTGATGTCATCTGTGGATCTATCTCCTTATTCTGTGGAGCACAAATAGTTGCTTCTTCCAGAGAGATAGCCCAGTTTTCCCTATTTTGGGAAGAACTGTATATGTCTCATGTGTTCAAGTATTCAGTGATCCTTTCCTTACATCTTGGTTTTGTATTTTTCACTTTCTTGACACAGTGAAAATTACTCACTTCCTCTTTATCCTTTTCTGTCTTTGTTATATCTCTGAAGCATTACTCTGAAGGAGATTTTCATTATCCCTGTTAACTTGGTAAGTAGATATATTCCTCTGGTCTTTACATTTTACCGTTTGGAATCAAGACTGACTTGTAGTTTTTGACACATAATACATTCTGGCTACTGCCAGAAGCACAAATATAGCACACCGTCTGAATGATCCAGCAGCATTGTCTTTGCCTTCTGTCCTTACTTGAAGCAATTTCCAGAGTGCTTTTTCTTCTTTTTTTTTGGTAACTCTTAGATAACCCTTGGGACTGACAGCTATGGCAAACCACTTGTTTGCAAGATGTGAGACTAGAGATAGAAACTGAATGGCATCCACTTTTCTCCATTCTATTTGCCCCTGCTCTCCAGAATCTTCTCCCTTCTTCCTTAGACACAGGATTCCTGGCTTGGAGGGTGAGGCTTAATTTAAAAAACTCCATGAGTCACAGGGACCCACAGAGATGAAATCCAGTTACCTGTCTCCACTCCTTGTTTCTTGCAAGTTACTCCCTCTGGAGCCTTCTTCATGGATGCCATCTTATTCTTACAATAGTAGAAGTTGTTCTAATTTGATGGGAAGGACAGTAAGCACATTTTTAGCTCCGAGCATGCTTTGCTTGGCTGATAATTGTATGAACTCACCAGCCATCTTGGAGAACCTGACTGGACCTAGACAGCAGCCTGCACTTAATAGAGATTTCTCAGGCTTAGAGAAGTTGGGGCACTCCATTTGCCTCTCCTTTGCTGCACCCTCCGCTTGAAGCCACAATCTGTCTGAAGTTAATTCAAGAACAATGTGGCATTTTTTTCTAAATGTCAAACTAATAAACTCTGCTCCAAAGATAATTTCTCTCTGCTTTCTTTTGTGGCTTTGGAAGACTATACTAGTTGAGATGCTGAGGCTAATGTGAATTGTGCAGCCTGTAGAATTTGTGTTTCTTTATCCTCACTTGGCTTACTTGCTTTTTTGATAATGATAATGACAATGACAATAAATAGTGAGCATGTATATAGTGCTGTGGAGCTTGCCAAGCACTTTCCAAACATGGCTTCATTTTATTCTTGCACTAGTCCTGGCAGGGGTCATCAGTAGGTATCATTATCCTTGTTTTACATCTGGCAGACTGAGGCTCAGAGAGGTTTAGTGATTTATCCCTGCTCACACAGAGGCTGAGTTTGAACCCAGGCATCTTCTGATTCTAGATCCAGGATTCTTTCTGCTAAACTACACTGCCTTAACAGTGTTTGATTCTTTTGGCCTTTATCCCCTAAATCTTTACGGTTTTTTGTGTTGCCAGAAAGTAGAGATTATCTGTATTAGTGTCTGTAGATCTCATACAAATAAGCAACATAGATCTTTCATTTATTTTACTCAATTGAAAAAGTAGAAAATTTGTTGTTATCCTTGAATCTTTGGGTGAGGGCAGTGTGTATGTGTGTGTGGGGGTGTGCTTACCTCCTTGTCCTTAGGCATGATAAATCACTTTTGAAGTTTCAATTTAACAAACCTGTACTTTGTTCTCTCCCAATGGCCTGGCTTCTATTCTGATTCCTGTATATCCTGGCCTTTCTAACTTGTCTTTCATGATGGTAGCCAGCTGAGATGGAAAAGGTAGAATTCCCTTAAGATACAGGTTAGGTTTTACTGAGGAAACAAGGGTCTTGGATTCAGTACATTTGTTGGTTGAGTATTTGACTCATCTGTCCTTAAAGTCTCCCGTGGTGGTCTGGTGTCCTGGTTTGGTTTTGCTTTCTTTTTCCTAAAAACTGTCTCCCTTCTCTCGCCTCCGTAGCAAGGAATAGTGAGAGGGATATGTACTCTTATTAGAATGTATCTCACTGCATGGTCTTTAGGGATGACAGTTGGCAAGAGAAAAGGTTCTTTGGAAGGGAAGGAGCAGAAGAATTCTTTACTCCATGGGATAGTTTATATATTGTCATCTCTCTTACAAGTGTCTTCTTTTCATTTATCTAATTAAAGCCCATTCATAGGCTGGTAAGGTACATCTTTGTGAAGACTGAGCTATGATTATTTTTCAGGCTTATTCAAATTGTGGAGGCTGTTGTCTGTGACACCCTGCACCCCCCCCCCCCCCCCAGGTCATTTTCTCTTCTTTCTCAAGGAGGTCAGGAAGCTGGCTTACTCACTTCCTTTACTTCCCAGCTTTTGCCCTTTGAATGTAGTAGTTTGTTCTTCATTCTAGAAGAGGACCAATGACATCAGGAGGGTGATGTCTTGAGTTGCAAGTGAATTGGATTTAAGTGAAGCAGAGCGCCTTTATAGCTAGGACACTTCTGACATTCATACTGATGCTTCTGCTGACTCCCTAACCTCCCAATTCCTCTGTCCCCTTTAATCCTGTGACCTACTCCTCTACTCCACTTCAGCCACAAAAAGGGATGGTCATACCCTGGATCTAACCATTACCCATAAATGGGCCTCTTCCAAGACGGAAAGCTCTGACATTCCTTTCTCTAACCATAACCTCTAGTCATTAAGTTTTTCCCTCTGCCTCACCCTTCCTAAGCCTATTCTAAATAGACCCTGCCTCAAATCCTTCTACCCTTCAGTATTTTCACAGATTATTTACTTATGCTGTGACTTCACTTTCTCTCCTTGTTAGTCTTAATCCTATGGTTAACTAATTCATTTCCATAATGTCATCAACTCTTGAATCACTGTGTTCTATCACACACCATCCCTTGTCAAATTGCAGCCCTGTATTACTGCTACCAGCTGCTTCCAGTTTACTACTTATGTGCTGCTGAATAGAGGTGAAGGAATTGGCATGATTGGAGTAACTTTTCTATATACTACAAATTTGTTATCTAATCTCAACTGGGCCCTTATTGACACAAACAAATCTTTTACTCTGTAATTCATTTTCTATTTCTTATCTCACTCCCCGTGGTAGCTATTCCAGTCTTCTCTCTTCAAGCCTCCCACATCTCCCCTTCATCTCCTTCTCAGCTTTGGACTTCACCTCTTGCTTTGTTGAGAAATTTGAGGCCATCTGCCGTGAGTTCCCTGTTCTTTTCCTTCTCTATATCTCAATATCATGTGGCATCATCCTCCATTCTCTTCTGCTTTACTCCAGTGTCTGATTGTGACCGTTTCATAATAAGCCCAGTCCCTCTACATCTCCCTTAATCCCATTCTTTTGTTTTCTCCAATACATTGCTCACTCAATATACCCTCTCTTCAATCTTCAACCTTTCGCTACTAGCTTTTTCCCTACCATCTTCAAATATGTCTGTTTCTTCATCCTTAAAAAGCCTTCACTAGACCCCATCATTCACTTAACATCATTTCCTTACAGATGACTCTCAGATCTGAGTGTCTATCACTAACCTCTCTCTTTTAGTTTCCAGGCTTACATCTTTCTAGCTGTCCATTGGACATCTCACACCGGTTGTCCTGTAGACATATTAAACTCAATATGTCCAAAAAAGAACTCTTCTTGAATCTAGCAGTAGGAGAGAAGAGGAGGTCCTTTTTATCAGCATATATCCTGTTTCTTTACCCTTTACTCTTCCTTACCCAAGTCCCTTGAAAATTTCAATTTCATTTAAATCACCTCTTCTTTTCTGCAAACACTCTCTTCTTCCTAACTTCCCTATTAACTGTCAGGGCTTCTGCCATCCTTCTAGTTACCCAGGCTTGCAACCTAGGTGTATCATCCTCAGTTCTCTCTCACTCCGCATGTTGCCAAGTCTTATAGATTCTACCTTTATAACATCATCTGTTATACATCCACTTCTTTTCTCTGACATTATCACCACCCTGGTGCAGGCTCTCATTCCCTCATCCCTGGACTATTCTAATAATCTTCTTGGTTAGTTTCTCTTCCTCAAATCTCTCCAATCCATTATCTATTCAGCTGTCACATTAATTTTCCTAAAGAGTAGTTCTAACCATGTAACGTCCTCCCCTCTCCCCATAGAAAAAAAAAACAGTAACAAAAGTTTTTTTTTTTTAAGTAACAAAAAAGGAGGAAAAAAGAAAAAGACATTTGTAAAACTGTTTAATAGAAGGAAAAAACCCTGAACATACATTCAGTGTGTGTATGTTGGGACCTCCCTTCTAAAAAGGATTGAGGAATTTGGAAATGTCTTTTTTTATATCTACTTTGAAACTATGCTTATTTTCTTTGTAATTTTGCAGTATTCATTTTTGTTGTTTTATGGAGGCTTTTCTTTCCATTTTCATTGTTATGGTTGTTTTATATAATTTTCTTGGCTTTATTTAATTCACTCTGCATCCAGTTTATGTTGTCTTTCCAGTCTCTTTGTGTATTCATCATATTTGTTTCTTATAGCACAATAATATTTCATTACATAAGTACAGTTTATTTCCTTTCAGTTGTAAATCTGATGGTCTTTTCTTAGTCCTTACTGTTCTTGACTTTTGTGTTATATTTGACACTTTTGACCACACTTTGCTCCTGGATTCTCTCTACTCTCTGTGTTTTCATAACATTGTTTTTTCCTGGTTCTCCTCCTGTTCTTTCTCAGTCTGCATACTCTGCATACTCATCATTCATACCCAACCCTAGGATCTGTCTTGGGCCCTTTTTTCTTTCTATATGCTCTCTTGGTGATGTCATCAACTCCCATGGGTTTAATTATGATCTCTCTGCACATAACTCACAGCTCTTATACATGAGCCCCAATCTCTGAGCCCTAATTTAAACTAGATGTTCCAGAGACATCACAAACTCACTTGAATCTAAAATAGAATTCATTGTCTTTCCCCTAATCCCCTCATCTTTCTATTTCTCTTGAAGGTACCATCATTCTTCTGGTTTTCTCCCAGGTTTATAACCTTGGAGTTATCTTTGATTCCTCATGCTCCCTCAATCATTCAGCAATTTATTAGGTGTCCTCTATGTGTCAGACATTAAGCCAGGTGCTGAGGTTATAAGTATTAAGACTGAAAGAATCTTGCTGGAGAATTTACATTTTGATGAAGAAAAAAGACAATCAATACATAAAATATGTATGCAGCATGGATGTCAAGTGAACAATTACAAATATATGCAAAGTAATTAAATACAAGATAGCTTGGGAGGTAGGGAGGGCTCTGGTGCCTGAGACAGTCTGAAAGGGCTTCATGCGGAAAATGGGGCTTAATCTGTGTTTTAAGGAAAGGTGGACTCCGAGGCATGAGAGGGATTGCTGTGTGTGTGTGTGTGTGTGTGTGTGTGTTCGTTCGTGCTTGTGCGTGTGTGCGTGTGCGTGTGTCCATCCATGTATATGTGTGTATGTATATGAGGAATACTGGGAAAGCCAGTTTGACTGGATGTCCAAAATGCCAGGTCTTTTTCTCTCTTCACAGTATCTCCCTCTTTTGTCTTTTTTTTCCTATGTAGTTCAGCCCCTCACCTAGGCTATTGCAATTCCTTCCTATGTGATATCCCTGTACCTAAAGTTTCTCTCTTTTGCAGTTTATCCTTTACATAGCTGCCAAAGTGATTTTCCTTAAGCACAGATCTGACCATGTCACTTTTCTGTTCAGTATATTCTATTGATTCTCACTGCTAAATTAAAATATAAATGCCTCTATTTAGCCTTCGCAGCTGGCTGGAGCCCCAAAGAGCTTGACCCCAGCCTCTTTTTGCAACTTCCTTTTTTACATGATTCCTCTTGTACTCTTTGATCCAACCAAACTGACCCACCTTATCTCCTGGTTCTGGGCCTTAAACTTGGCTATTCCCTGTTCCTGGAATTCCTACCCTCCTTGCTTCTTTTTTTTTAATTTTAAATTATTTTATTTGTTTTCAGTTTTCTACAGTCCCTTCCCATATATACCCTCCTTACTTCTTTCTTAGAAAATACTGCTTTTCCTTCAAGACACATCTTTAATACCACCTTCTATATGAAGCTCTTTTTAATTCTCCCAATTCTTAGTCCCCTTTCTCCTAAAATACTTCGTATTTAACCTCCTTGCATTGATTTGTATTGTCTTTGCATTTGGTATACATGTATTTGTCTCCCACATTAAAATATAAACTTATGAGTAGGGATTATTTCATTTTTTATGCTTGTATTCCCAGTGCCTAACAAAGTGCTCTGTGAATGTTTGTTGATTGATTTATTGAAGGAGTTTCCAGCCCACATCTTGGAGAAACTGCCTTTCCTCTTGGTGATGCATCTGAGCTGGCAGAGAAGAGCGGCTTAGGTCTTGAAGTTGCCCCTTTGTCAGTTTCTTTGTTTTGGCGTAGGGAGTGGCTCTGGCCTTTGGTTTAACTTAACTGCAATTTTGTGTGTCCCAGCCCCTATTCTGTTAAACCAAAAAAGAAGGCCCAAGAGCACAAAAGAGCTTCAAATACCATAACTTACCCTGACTTAATGAGCCTGATTGCCAGGAACTGTATATTTTGTGGAAGTGGGATGGATTAGACCTATGTAATAGGATGAACTGCTTATTTATCTGCAAAAGCAAATAGTAACAGGCATTTAACCTGCATCAAAAAAGTAGATTTGTTGAGCTTTGCTACCAGGTGTTATGTAAGCAGTAGGTCTACTGAAGTGGACTTCATTTCTTCACATGGACAAATCAGTCAATACATACTTTTGTGTCTTCCCTGTGCTGAAGAGGTGAAACTGTATTTGAGTGTGTGTGTGTGTGTGTGTGTGTGTGTGTGTGTGTGTAAGTGGCTTAGGTATTCATTCCTATGATGCAGTTTCTCATAGTCCATCTAGATAGCTCTGTTTTGCCATAAGATTCATGCCTATTGGATATGAACCCTGGTTTCTGGGTCTTCTCCACAAGCCACAAACCTCTTTTCTGCTTGAGATGTTTAGGACTTTTTGGGAAAGGTTGTGCAGAGGAAGCATTATGGTTCTTCCTAGTGCGTGAGGGGAAGTCTCCTAAATCCACTGGAATTTCCCCCCCGGGTCCCCACTGTCCTCTGAAGGGAGATCTCTGCTAATTGGGACTGCAGAAGGTCTGGAAGCGATTGCAAGCTGCTCCTCCCCTCAGCGTGCTGCAGTCCTCACACACAAGATGTTTACAGGCCCTCTCAGATCCCAACATGAGGGAATCTAATCTGCCTGCCATTTCCCTTTGGAGGAGCCACACATCAAAGCTAGTGCTGGGCGTTTGATGTGCCGGACAGCCTCGGAAGGCGCATGTAATGTATTATCACGAAAGAGGGAGGGCTCAGGGAAGACAGTGGGCTCAGGGAAGAAAACAAGGCCATTAAGGATCTCTTGTTTGTTTTTCTCTCTCTTTTTTCTGTTTGTGATTTGTAGTTTCCAGAGATGGATTGAAGTCCCTCTCATGGGAAGGATCATGAGAGAGAGAGTATGCAGTGTTGTTTGGTTTTAGAATGATTTCCTTCCCAGGAATTCTAGTGTTTCAGCCTGAAATCTCAAGACTTTGACTGGATTTAGAGGTGATGTAGTAGTGTGACTGGTTTGGGGATAACCAGTTTTTTCAGTTCATTCGGCATGAAGCTCTTTGTATGTAGAGGAGGCCTAAATTCTTCATTTTAGTTCTTAAACACTTCTTCCTAACCTAGGGAATCTATTTCCTTGTGACTTTTATCTACCTTGACTGGGATTACTTCACCCTGCCTTCTGATCTTTCAGCTGCTTGGCTTTGAAGGAAAGTTAGATGAAATTGGCTGGTCTCTGTCCAGGCTGCCCTGATTCCCCCATGGTCTTGTTTTCTTTTGGTGAAACCTGGGTTCCTGGTGTGTCACAATAGGTGGGTCAGACAGATCTTTTGTTCTTTGGTAATGAGGAAGAGCACATACCTCACATTCAGTGAACTTAGAGAAACAAAGTTTGACAATACTAATCCTATCACAGCAGGATGCTGCCTTGTTGCCCAAGATTTGAATGACTACTTCACTGTGAGCTGGCTAGCTTCATAACCTGGTAGTTTGATGGCCTGGATTCTATCTCAGGTCCAGGACTCCCTGCCTTTGAGAGCGGAGATCTAAGAGCGAACTTGCTTCACTAGATTTGATGGCAACGACTGTGAGAAAATGTGAATGATGGAGTGGGCAAAGAGTTGGCTAGCTTTCCAGAAACTGTTTGGCTCAAAGGATAATGGAAATGTGATATGACTGAATAGCCCTTGCTCTCTTCTTTGTAATATTTCAGGAAAGGGGTAATAAATAAAGGAAGTAATAATAGATTGAGGTTGTCCAGTAGCAGGCCTCCACCAGGGATTAGGCTGGTGTTCTGGTATGGTCTCAGGGAGAGGTTCATCACAGTTGAAACCTGCTCTCAGTCCAATGTAGCTCTTAATGGATCCTGTGTTAATGTAGTGATTATGGAATAAGAAGGTAAGTTGTGTACGATAAGCTGAAGGTTTAACCTCTTTTTGGATAAGTTGTAGGCAAATAAAAGATGCATTCGAACAAGGTAAAGGCTCTTTGTCCCTAATTGCTACTTGGTTGGTTCTGTTCTAGGGCATTTACCTAGTACATATACTTGTCATCTTTTTTAGGCTAACTTGTTATTTATTGTCCTCTCCCATTATCATAGTGGCTATTTTGTTCCCCATGCCTGTCAAATTTCTTTTCAATTTTTCTTCCAAGACCTTGGGAATTGCTTAATAAATCCCCTTTTCTATCTCTTCCACATGGCACTTTTTACTTCACCCTCAACCTGGATCTTTTCTGCTTCCTTGCTATCTTTTTCCATGTAGCCTGAAGTATGATTTGGGCAGTAACCTTTTGTTTTGGGGGCAAGGGGAGGGCAGAAAAGATGTCTTTGTAAATTCCTGTTCTACTTATTCAAAATAGTGTAGTTTACAAGGTTATTATGAGTATATTTCTGTGAAATCTGTAGAGGAGAAAGATCCATGTGTAGGAGGGAAGAATTTTATAGGAATAAGTATCCCTTAGATAGGGGTACTCCTAGAAGAGAAACTTAGATATTAGTTCTTTCTATTTAGGACAGTTTTACTGAGAGAAATGTTAGAATTTCCTCTGATCATCTTTAAGTAGGATGTATTCTCATCCTAGTTTAGGGTAGTTTCTGAAGGTAGGGGGTTAGAATAAGATGATCTGTTAAGGTCTCTGCTACCCCAATACGGTTATATTTGCCTTAAAAAAAAATAAAACAACTTTATTGGTTGCTTTTGCATTACCTACATTTCTTTTCCCCTTTCCTTTCCAAATTATCTTTTATAACAATGAATAAAAAAGAAAAAACAAGCTTGGCAAAACATCAGCAGTATCCAACAGTCAATTCAGTGTTCCATATCCATACTTTCCCCCTATCTTTCTTGCAAAAAGGGGTGGGAAGTGTATGCTCCTTTTTTGGGGCTAAGTTGTTTGGTTATCATAGTTTCATAGCATTCAGTTTTGATTTGTTGTTCTTTTCATTTATACTGATGTGGTTTATATATTGTTTTCTTGGTTTTGCTTACTTTGTGGAAGTTCGTATAAGTCTTCCATGCTTCTCTGTATGTCATATTTATTGTTTCTTACAATGCAATAATATAGGAATATGTTCATGTCCCATAGTTTGGTCATTCAGCATTGATGAACATCTTTGTTTTTAGTTCTTTGCTACTATAGAAAATGCTAACTATTTTGTGTGTTTGGGACCTTTTGGCCATTGGCTTCTTTAGGGGTATATATCTAGCAGTATGTAGTGAAAACTGCTCTATTTTCTTTCCTTTTGTTTCATTTGTCTTGTAGTGAAGTTTCTCCATGGTATGAGAAAGAGAAACTTATTGAGGTCTCTCTAGGTTTTCTTGACTCTATTTTCTTGTTTCTTTTCTTGACTTGTGATTTCTGTATGAATTTCACATCATTGTTAGCCCTGATTTTAAAAAAAAATTCTTGATCTAGTAGGTCTACAAATCTGCCTGATCCTTTTTTGAAATACCTATCCTTCTATTTCTTTATTTTTCTCTAGAACCTAATTATTAACTCTTCTCATTGTTTTGTTTTTGTAAATCTTGTCTCTTCAACTAAATTATAAGTTCCTTGAGGACAAGGGACCATGTCGTGATTTGTTTTTTACAGTCTTCCACATAGTAGGTATTCAAAATATACTTAGTGAAACAATTCTTTGCTTCCTGGAATCTCATTTAAACAATTCCAGACTCTAACTTGTTCTGTTATACTTTTTCCCATAATACATTTATATAACACTTTAAAGTGGAAGCTTGTATTCATAAAGAATTTGCTGCAGAATTAGATGTGGGTATTCTTATGTTGGTGCCAGTTTTGCAAATTGACATGACCTCATAGGCCCTTTGTGCCTCCCCAAAGTAGGCCAAGGTTATGCCAGAATATCAATAAAAAAAGGGGAAATATAGTTTAGGGGTGCTTCCATCTGATATTTTTATTGCTTTTGTGTCAGTACAACAAGTGGAAAGATCTGAGTTATTAGCAAGATGGAATTGGTGTATTTTGAAGTATCATAGAATGTTTTCTACACTTAAAGAGGATTGTTGATACTAGGATTAGAACTCAAAATCTGAGTTTTTTGTGGGCTGTTGACGAGGTGCCCAGTGATGTTTCAGATTGTCATCAATCCTTTATTCCTTACATCTAGAGAACAGCCTTGGTTGTAAGACATTATGTTAGGGGGAGCACATTCCATATAGAGAATGGCTCTTGATAAGCCACGATGTCTGCCCTATAGCACTGCTGGGAGTCAAGCTAACCTTGTACATTTGGTTAGTGTTTTGGACCACTAAGAAATGGATCATGTAGTCTTAGACTGAGAATGTTAGTGCTAGAGAGACCTTAGTGACTCTCATGTCAGAATAAAAAAAAAAGTTGAGAATTGAAAATGACCAGACTAGATTCTACTTGAACCTCAAACTGATTAAGAATCCATTCCAGAGTACACACTCATTGAGGCTTTGCTTGTGAGCAAATATACTACTGCTTGAGGCAGCCTATTCCAATTTGGGGGAGCTTCAGTTGTTAGGAAGTTTTTCTTTGTATCAAACCTAAATTTGCCTCTCTACAACCTCTACCTATTATTTCCAAATTCTACCTTCTGGAGTCAAGCAGGGGTCCTAATCCCTCTTTTACATGATAGCTCTTCAAATACTTGAAGACAGCATTTCTGTCCAAAGTTTTCTTTTCTTTTCAAGATAAACATCACTAGTTCCTTCAAAAGATCTTCATGGTTTGATTCTGAAGCCTTTCATTAATTTGGTCACCTTTTTCTGGATATTCTTCAATATACTATTAAAATGTGGTACCCAGCACTGAATGTTGTAGATGTACAGAGATTATGGTAGGACAATATGCCTCTAAATTTAGTTTCAGATTAAAACATTAGCTTTTGGGGATGCCAGATCATATAGTTGACTTGTATTGAGCTTTGTTGTAGTTCAGTTGTTTCAGTCATTTCTGACTCTTTGTGACCCCAAACTTGGGGTTTTCTTGGTAGCAGTACTGGAGTAGTTTGCCATTTCTTTTTTCAGCTCATTTTACAGATGAGGACCTGAAGCAAACAGGGTTAAGTGATTTGCCCAGGATCACATAGCTAGTAAGTGTTTGAGGACAGATTTAAACTTGGGAAGATGAATCTTCCTGACCCCAAGTCCTGTACTCTATCCACTCTACCACCTAGCTGTCCCTGTATTGAGCTACTGGTTTACTAAAAGCTTTAGATCTTTTTCAAGGAAATTGCTTTCTGTCTATGACTTTCCCCATTATTATACTTGTCCTAGTTATACTTGGAATAGAAACATTATTCCCTAAAAATTTCATATTATTAGGTTCAGTCCCCTGTTGTAGCCTGTTTTGATAATTTGGAATCTTTTATCTCACATTTGAGGTACCTCCTAGTTTTGTGTCATCTGCACATTTGGCAGGTATATCTCCATAAGTATATATCTCCATACATATGTATCTCCATACCTTTGTTACATCATTGATAGAAATGTTAAATAACATAGGGCCAAGTACATGGTTTCCTTGAGGACTTTGCTAGAACCCTTTGAACCAGTTACGATTACGCTTTCAGTCTGACCATTCAACCAGTTCTGAATCTACCTATTTATCTTTAACCCATATCTGTGCCTAACTGTAATATTATATATTTCTGATTGTTGGTGGAGTAGCAAAGAAAGAAGATTAAGGGGGAAATGAGTGTATTAGTATTGGTAAATAGTAATATTAATTAGGGATCATTGGATACTTTTCTCAGAATGTTGTCTTTCATCTTTACCTAGCATAGGACAATTTTGAGTGACTTCCTCTTCATTTCTTACCCTCATTTTTCCCTTCCACTTTCATAATCATTTTTAGTCACAGACCCTGACCGTTCCCTGTAAAATTTGTTTGTGTCTCTTGTCCAGTTGTTTTTTTTTAAATTACATTATTTTATTTGTTTTTAGTGTTCGACAATCACTTCCATAAATCTTAGATTTTTTCCCTCTCCTTCCCTTTCATTCCCCCCACCCAGACAGAATATAATCTTATATAGGTTCTACATGTACATTCCTATTAAATACATGTTGCATAGAGGAATTAAAATGAATGGGAGAAACCATAAAACGAAGCAAAACATAATACAAAAGAAAATGTCTGCTTCTATCTGTGATCCAGTTCCATAGTTCTTTCTCTGGATGTGGAAGGCATCTTGCCTCAAGAGTCCATTGGAAATTTAAGTCCTTGTATTGCATTGAAGTACTAAGTCTACCAGAAAAATTCCTCACACACTGTGGTTGTTGCTGTGTACAAAGTTCTCCTGGTTCTCCAGTTGTTTTTTAAATGAGGAAAATAGTTTGCTTTGTTCAGTCAGCAATAGTAAGCTTTGATGTGGAATAATCCAGTCAAGGCTCTGAATTGTTTTTGATTCTCCTCTCACCTCACAGATCCAGTCAGGTACCATGTCATGTCCATTCTGCTTTTGCAGAAGGTCTTCCAGAGCAACCTTAGTTACTTGCTAATCCATCTCTTCTCAGAATGTTTTAAAATAGCCTCCTAAGCAGTTTTCTTGCCTCCAGTCTACCCCTTTCTGCAGTTTTTTCTTCAAACCAATGCCTTGATAACGTTCTTAAGGCATTTTCAGTGGTGTCACATTGCCTTCCAAATTTAAAACTCTGCATACCCTGTTCTCATCATATGCTCTCATTTTCATGATTTGCTTAGGTGCCTCTGTCCTCCTGACAAGTACCAAGTTTCCTTCAGAACTCAACTCAGGTGCTGTCTCCTATGTGAGGCCTTTTCCTGTCTAACTGTGATTGTTCTCCTAATCCCCGTTACTTTGAATTTATCTTGTATGTATTTTATGTATATTTGAATGTGTACATGTTATTTTCCCCCATAGAATTTAAATTTCTTTAAGGCAGGGGCTATTTCCCTTTTGTCTTGTTTTCCTTTAAGCAATTGGTTAGTAAGCATTTATTAAGCTCTTAATATGTGCCACTCTGTGCTAAACACTGGGAATACAAAGAAAAAGTAAAAAGAATTGCAAGAGGAGGGATGGAAGATGACCTTAAAGAGGAAGTGACTTGCAGCTTGGGGGTACTAGGATAGACCTTCCACAGAAGGTGGAATTTAAGGTGAGTCACTTTGGCAGCTATTTGGAGGATGGATTGGAGTGGGGAACGATTTGAGACAGGGAAATAACTAAGAAGGCTTTTTAATAGTCTTAAGTTAAGAGGTAGTGCAGAGCTAAAATGGGTAATATGTCAGTGGATAAAAGGGGTCATATGCAAAAGATGTTGAGGGAGAATGACAAGATTTGGTAAGTTATTGTATATATGGATTGAGAGAGAATGAAAAGAAGAAAGTTGACAAACTTGAGTGGCTGGATGGTGGTGCTCTGGGCTGCAATTAGTGTTAGGGATAGGAAAGTGAATTCTGTTTTGGATTAAGCTGAGTTATCTATGGGACATCCAGTCCCTTGGCACTTGGTGATGTGGATTTGGAGCTCAGAACAAAGCTATACACATAGATCCTGAAATCATCTTCATAGAAATGTTAATGAGATTACCACAAGAGAGAGTATAGAGAGAAAAGAGGAAAACCTGAGGTAGTGCCTTTGAGGGACACCTATATTTAGGTAGTAATGAAATGGATGTTGATCTAGCATAGGAGACCAAGTGGTACTCGGACGATAGGAGAAGGACCAAGAGAATAGTCAAGAAACCCCACATAGTAGTGTGTATCCAGGAGGAGAAAGTGATCAACACTATTTGGAGAGAGGTTAAGATGGGTGACGTTTGAGAAAAAGCCATTGGATTTATAGTTCAGAGATCATAGATAATTTTGGAGAGAGCACTTCCAATTGAATAATGCGGTTGGAAGCTAGGATGCTTTAAAATGAAGTGAGAGGAGGTAGGTATACCTACTTTAAATAGATCTATGTAGATACATGACTTTTTCTTGAAATTTAGCTGAGATGGAGAGGAGAAATATTGCTAACTAGAATGGTAGATATGAACACTTTTGTAGGCAGCAAGAAAGGAAACAGTACTTAGAGAAAGATTGAAGTTTAGAGTGAGTAGGGATGGTAGTGGGAACAATATTTTGGAGAAAACAAGATGAGGTCAAGAGTGCATGGTCCTAATATAGTACTTAGCACACAGAGGCATTTGATAAATCCTTCTTTGTTTTTATTTAGAAGATTGGAATGAGAGATTGTCAAACACTTTACTTAAAATACAGGTTAATAGGGTCACTAGACTGGCAGATTAGCTATAGGTAATGAGGTAGTCTGATGTGGTTTTTTTCTTGAGGAAGCTTTATGTATTCTTTGAAGCCTATTCTAGATGTTCACTAACCATCACATGTTTTAGAATTTTACCAGCAATCAAAGTCGTTTACTATAGTTTTTAAGATTTCCTTTATTTTCAGTTCCAAATTTTCTCCCTCCTCCTTCCTCCTACCCCATCTGTTGAAAAAGCAAGAAAAAAATGAGACACATCACACATATACATACACACACACACACACACACACACATGAAATTTCCATACTAGCCATATTTTGGGGGAGAAAAGAAAGAAATAGAGTAAAATATGTGTCAGCTTGTACTGTGAATTATCACTTTCCTTTCTGCAGGTGGATAGCATGTTTCTTTGTTAGTCATTTGGAATTGTGGTATGTCATTGTGTTAATTAGAGTTAATTATCTTTATAGTATTGCTCTTACTATATAAATTGTTTTGCTTCTGCTCACTTCACTTTATATCAGGTCATACAGTCTTCTCGTATTTTTCTGAACTCATCCCCTACATCATTTCTTATAGCACAAATAATGTTCTATCGTTTAACTTGTCCAGGTACACCTCACTTGATGGGCATTCCCTCAGTTTTTGTATATACAAGCTCTTTTCCTTATTTTTTGATCTCTTTAGGATACCACTCAAAGGCTATGTACAGGGTAGTAGTTTTTTGAGCATAGTTCTAAATGACTTTCCAGAATGGCTGGGCTAGTTTGCAACTTCATCAACTGTGCATTTCTCTAATTGCTAATGGTTTAGACCATTTTGGGCACAGTAGATAGAGTGCTAGGCCTGGAGTCAGGAAAACTCATCTTCTTAGTTAAAATCTATCCTCAAACACTAACTGTGTGACTCTGGACAAGTCACTTAACCTTGTCTGCCATAGTTTCTTCATCTGTAAAATGAACTGGAGTAGGAAATGGCAAACTGTTCCAGTATCTTTGCCAAGAAAACCTCAAATGGGGTCATGAAGAGTTGGATTCAATTGAAAGCAACTGGACAGCAAAGATAATTTTTTTAATGACTATTGATATCTTGGATTTCTTTCTCTAAAAACTGTTTATATTTTTTGACCATTTATTTATTCAGGGATTACTCTTATTCTTGACTCAGTTCTCTATGTATTTGAGAAATGAATTGTTTATCAGAGAAACTTGTTGAAATGATTTTTTTCCCATAGTGTCCTCCTTCTAATTTTAGCTGCATTGACTTTATTATTGCTAAAACTTTTAAATTTTATGTAATCAAAATTACCCATTTTACCTTCTGTGAAGCTATCTTATCTTTTATTTGGTCATGTTCTCTTCTCCTTATAGCTGATAGGTAATTTAGAATAAATAAACTCCTCAATTTTGTTTATATTACCCTTTATGTTTAAAATCATGTGCCTATTTGGAGCATTAGTCTGTGTCTAGTTTTCACCACTTTTCTCAGCAGTTTGTATCAAATAGTGAGTTCTTGCCTCAGTAGCTGGATTTAGGTTTATAAAACTCTAGATCGCTGTGCTCATTTGCTATTGTATATCATGTACTTAACCTGCTCCACTGATCAGTCTCTCTGTTTCTTATTCAGTACCAAATTGTTTTGATAAATACAACTTTGTAGTATAGTTTGCTCTAGTCTCCCTTCCTTCTCTCTTTTTTCCCATTGAATTCTGGGATATTCTTGACCTTTTGTTCCTGCAGATGAAATTTATTATTTTTTCTAACTCTGTGAAGTAGTCATTTGGTAATTTGATTGGTTTGGCTCTGAATGAGCAAATAATTTAGGTAGCATTATCATTTTTGTTATATTGACTTAATCTGCCCATGAAAAGTGAGTATTTCTCCAGTTATTTAGATCTGTCTTTATTTGTGCAAAGAGTATTTTGTATTTGTTCTACAATTCTTATATGTGTCTTGGCAGGTAAACTCCCAAATATTTTATACTTGGAATGGAATTTTGAATGGAATTTCTCTGTCTAGATCTTCCTATTAGGTTTTGTTGTTAATGTACAGAAATGCTGTTGATTTGTGTGGGTTTATTTTATATATTACAATTTTCCTGAAGTTAATTGTTTCATTTGACTTTTTAGTTGACTCTCTAGGATTCTTTAAGTAAACTATCCTGTCATCTGCAAACAGTGATAGTTTTTTCCCCTCATTTATTCCTTCAATGTCCTTTTCTTACCTTATATTCTATAGCTAAGCATTTCTAGTACAATATGAAATAGTAATGATGATAATGGAAATACTTGCTTCATCCCTGATCTTATTGGAATGGCTTTTTGCTTATTCCCATTATAGAGAATTCTTACTCTTGGTTTTAGACAGATATTACTTATCATTTTAAGGAAAACTCCACTTATTCCTGTGCTTTCTAGTGTTTGTAATAGGAATGAGTGTTGTATTTTCTCTAAAGCTTTTTTCTACATCTTTTTAATAATCATAATTTTTTGTTGTTTTGTTGTTAACGTGGTCAGTTATGCTTTTTACTGAGTTCTAATATTGAACCAATCCTTCATTCCTGGTATTAATCCAGCCTGATCATAGTGTATGATGTTTATTGTATAATCTGGGCCGAGACCTTAAGGCCACAAGTTTCCTATCCCTGAAATTATGGGCAGTTTGTGTTTTATAAAAGTATTCATCCATTTCATTAAGATTGTCAGCTTTATTGGCTTATAGTTGGGCAAAATAACTCCTGGTAATTGCTTTTATTTCATCTTTATGGATTATAAATTCACTTTTATCATTTTTGATACTGGTAATTTGATTTTCTTTGTTAAAAGAAAATCAAATTAACTAGTAGTTTCTCTATTTTATTGTTTTTTTCTTTAAAAAAACAGTTCTCAGTTTTATTTATTAGATCAATTTTAATTTTGTTGGTTTCTCCTTTTTGGTGTGTGTTTGGCTGGGAATTTTTAATTTGCTGGTTTTCAATTTTTTTAGTTGCATTCCTGATTTGTTTATTTTATTTTTGATCTTGATCTTGATATGTGTTTAGAAAGAATAATTTTTCCTCTAAATATTACTTTTGCTTTATCCTGCAAAATTTGGTATTTTGTCTCATCATCTTTAATTAAATTATGGTTTGTATGATTTGGTTTTTTTACCCACTTATTCTTTAGGATTAAATTATTTAGTTTTCAGTTAATTTTAAATCTGTTAATCTTCTTTCTTGTTTATTTTATGATTAGATTTACCTAGGTTTGAGAGTGGATAATTGAGGTCCCTCTCTATTGATAATTTTACTTTTTCCTCCTGTAACTCATTAGCTTTTAAGAATTTAAATGCTCTACCATTCCGTGCATTTATGTTCAGTTGAGTGTATAATTCATTGCGTATGGTACCTTTTAGTAAAATACAGTTTCCCTGATTATGACTTTTAGTTAGGTCTTTTTATGCTTTTACTTTTGAGATCATGATTGCCACTCGTGCTTTGTTTAATTCAAGTGAAGCATAATAGATTCTACCCCATCCCTTATTTTAACTCTGGGTGTCTTTCTATTTCAAGTGTGTTTCTTATAAACAATGTTTTTGGATTCTGGTTTCTAATCTATTCTGTTATCCTCTTTCATTTTATGGGTGAGGTTATCCCATTCACATTTATTTGTAGTTATGATTGCTAACTGTGTTATTTCCTTCCATCATATTCTCTTATACTTATCCTCTTTTTTTATCATCTTATTTCCCCTTTTCAAGAGTTTGTCTTGTTTCTAACTACTGCTTCACTTTTATTTTCCCTCCCTCTTATACCTTCCTTCTCTTAACTCTTCTCCTACTCCATTTCTTTTCCACAGTCTTCCATTCTTCTTTTGAAATCATGCAAACATAATAAAATCACATGCAAGCACATCTCTCCATATAATAATGCAAACATTTTAACCTTTTTTTTTAGTCCCTTATGATTTCTTACTCATATTTTTATTTTTCTTGAGTCCTGTGTTTGAATGTCAGATTTTTTGTACAGCTCTGGTCTTTTCATCAGAAATGTTTAAAAGCTTCTCTGTTTCATTAAATATTCATTTTTCCCCCTGCACTATTATTAGCATTAATTTTTCTGGGTGTTCTTGGTTATAATCCTAGATACCCTGTCTTCTGGAATATCATATTCTTAACCCTCTTTTCCTATATGATTTTGACTTTTAAAACTTGTGTGATCCTGATTGAGGCTCTGTGATATTTAAATTCTTTTCTTTCCCTACACTATTTTCTCCTTGACCTAGGAGTTTTGGATTTTTACTATAGGAAAACTTCCTGGAAGTTTTCATTTTGGGGTCTCCTTCATGAAGTCACCAGTATATTCTTTCAGTTTCTACTTTGCCTTCTAGTTCTAATATATATGGACAGTTTTCCTTTATAATTACTTGAAATATGATATCTTGACTTTTTTTTGTTCATGACTTTCAGATAGTCTAGAGATATTTAAATTATCTCTTGATCTGTTTTCCATATCAATTTTTTCTCATTTGACCATGTTTTATCATTTCTTGATATTTCATAGAGTTACTTTCATATGACCAGTTCTAATTTTTAAGGAGTTATTTTCTTCAGTAAGGTTTTGTATCTCTTTTAGCAAGTTTTTCTTTTTTTAATTTGATAACTGTTATTTCTTTTCCCATTTTTTCCTCTACCACCCTTATTTGGTTTTAAAAAAACATTTTTGTTCTTTCTTATCTTTTTAAAAAAAATTGTTGTAGATTTATTTTACTTTTGTTTTCAGTACCAAATTCTCTCCCTTCCAACCCTTTCTCACCCATTGAGAAGGCAAAAAATATAATGCCTGTTATACATATGAAGTCATACAAAACATTTCCACATTAGGCGTGCTGTGAAAATAAAAAGGAAGAAAAGTAAAGAAAAAAATATGCATCAGTTTATACTCAATGTCCATCAGTTCTCTATTTGGAAGTGGATAACATTTTTCATAGTGAGTCTTTTGGAATTTGGGGGGGATCATTGTATTGATCCAAATTGCTAAGTCTTCCACAATTGATTATCTTTACAGTATTGTTTATACTGTGTACATGTTCTCTTGATTCTGCTCATTTCATGTTGTATCAGTTCATATAAGTCTTCCCAGCTTTTTCTAAAAAAAAACCCAAACCATCATTTCTTATAGCACAATAGTATTCCATCACATTCATAGACTACAACTTGTTTAGCTATTCCTTCATTCCTGGGCATCTCTTCAATTTCCAGGTTTTTCCCCTGCAGGCTTATATGTTGGGCTAAATGTCAGAATGGAATTGCTGCTCAGGCTTCTGTGCTCATAACCACACAGCTAAGTTTCTGGAATTTTTAGTGTGTGTTTGCTCCCTATTCATTTTAAACCTCATGGTGACCAAGAACCAAGAATGATATGACTGCCAAATGACACTCATTTCTTCTCTCAGTGCTAGTTCAAGAATCCCCTGGGATCTCTTTCTGCCCAGTGCTTTCTACTGTGGTGCTGTGTCTTGCTTCTCTTTTGGTCCCTGGGTACTGGAGTGCTCCTAGTTCTGTTGCTGCTGCCAGTATTTCAGGTCCTGGGTAGCTTCCTTCATAGAGTCCATAGACTTCTCTGTCTTTCTGAGCTGCTCTGGGCCAGAAAAATGATTCACTGTGACTTTTTCTTGGCTTTCCCGATCAGAATTCAGTCTGGCTAGGTTGTTGTGGAGAATATGTTTTGAGAGAGGCAAAAATGTTTCATCTCTGCTATTTTGACTCCTCTCACTGTCTTTGCATACCCCACTTTCTCTCTCTCTTTTTTTTTTGAAAATCAGAGATGAAATTTACCTTTTTCTTGTCCAGCAACACCTCTCCATGATTCTCTAAAAAATCTCCAAAAAATAGTGGCTCAGTAAGCATATCCTTCAATTTTTCAGACCTGGGTTGTAATTTGACTGACACGGGTAATGAACATTTTTTTTTAATTGATAATACTTTGTTTTTACATTGCCTGTATTTGAATCATCCCTTGTGACAAAGAATAAAACAGGAGAAAAAAAGCTTGGTAAAAACTAACCAGAATATTGTAAAAATCTGATAATGTAGGCACAGCAAGTTATTTTTAACTCAACAAAAGCACCTAAGTACTCTTATTACATCTTTTTACTTATCAATTTTGTATTAGCCATTTCTCTGTAGCCCTTTCTAGCCCAAAGATTATTCTTGGCAGAGAAAACAGAAGCTGAAAGTTGAGTAGTTCCGTCTTTTTTCCATCATTCGTTATTTTCACCTTCCATCCTGAACAGTGCTTCTATGCTTTCTTTGATCCTTTTTTCCCAATGTAGCTAAGAAAAAAAATACCCTTTTTTGGGAGGGGGGCCGCTGTTCATACTAGGTATTGCTAGCTTTTCCTCATTCTAAGATTACTGTCCCTGATGATAGTCTTACAGGACATGCTTTGCCTGCCTTTGCTTCCACTTTCTGTATGTACAATTTAAAAATTCTGGTTTGTTGATAAGTTCCCTGTCAGTTCATATAGATCTACTCTTTTTCTTTGTCTTTGTGTTTTCAGAATTTCATTCTTAACATTCATTACCCATCTCTTCTTGACTGACTTCTCCTATTGAGTGGCATTCTATCTATCCTTCCTACGAGTCCTATGACTGCTGCTTGTCCAAATTATCTGTCATAAAACTCTTAGATGTAGAAGTCGTTTAGTTACAAGATTACCATAATTTCCACTTTATTGACCAATTCCTCTTTGATGGTGAGAATGGAATCTGGAATAAAAAGTTTTCATTTTTTTACCCTAAGTCAAACCAAGAGAAATTTTTGGGTGCTCTCTTTTGTCACTCATGTTTCTGGGGGAAGTTTGTGATCTGTTTTCTGAACTCCTCATCCTTTTATATCCAATTTCTATCCAAGAAAACAGTAGCAGATGCCAATGACAGTCACTTTAGAGTTTGCCTCCGTTGATTGTCATGCAAATACTGTCCATGATGCTTCATCCCTCAGGTTCTACAATTCTCTGTCTTCATCTCATTGTTTAAAAGAACCAAAACAAAATTTTCATTTTTTTCCCCTTAACTAAGTCATATTAGTGGAATGAGTCCCATTCCACTAAATTTTATTATGATCAAATTGTCCTCTTTCTCAGAATCTGAAGTTCACTTTGTTGTTGTTCAATCATGTTCAATTCTTTGTGATCATACTGTCCGTGAGGTTTTCTTGACAAAGATATTGGAGTGGTTTGCTATTTCCTTCTTCTGCTTTATTAAAGCCAACAGATATAACTTGCCCAGGGTCACAAAACTAGTAAGTGTCTGAAGCACTTGTTACCTATTCTATATAAGTATCTAAGGATTTTATTGCAAGATCCTTTTTTAGATTTTTGCTTTCTGTGAATTCTGGGTGTCTCTGCTGCTACTATTTTCCCTATATTGTAGCTATTTACTGTGGTATCTACTTTTGTGAGATTACTTTCTTTTCCTTTTCAGTGGTTTTCTTTTTCTTTTCAGTTTAGATCTCTTTTGATTAGACTGCACAACCAGAGACTGAATGTATTGTGATGGTGGTGTTTTTTGTTTGTTTGTTTTTTGTAATAGCCCTAGTTATGTGCACTTCATGTCCAAGAACATTTCATTTCGGTTTTTTAAATAGTGATTATTCAGGAATATAAATCCCACTCTCAGTTGCCTTTCTTTAAAACTGTCTCTTCACTTTAGAAACCTGTGTGTTTCTTCTGAAGTCTTTGCTTTAATTGGTCCAAGTGACTAAAATCAGCACCTGTACTTTGAACTCTTAACATTTCTTGTTCAAGACTTTGTAATCGTTAGCAGTGCCTGTTAGGTTCCTTCTGGCATTTGTGCCCACATGAATCATCAAAAGTAGGTACTCATCAAATTTTCTGAGTTCTGGGGTGTTCTTTATCCATGCCTATGGAAGACAACGTGCCTTAGTACCTCTCAGCGTTGAGTCATCATCAGGTACCCATTTTTATTTCTTCTTCTTAACCTTATTGATTGATATCTTAAGTAATAGCAATGTGGATACACATTATTATTCTTTAAAGGTCAAGCAGTTGCACCTTCCTTAAAGGATTCAGTGCTCTCCTATGTAAAGAGCATATTATCTGTTACTTAGCTTCAACTATTCATTGGTCCTTCTTCCCTTTATCTTGTGTCATATTTTCTATCCTCCATCCTTCTGACACAAGTTAGGATTCCTCTTTGTCTTATTAGATCCTTTTTCTCCTTTGTTTTCACATTGAAGCAATTCTCCCATTGTTTTGTGTATGTGGGTTTTTTTTTCTTTCTTTGACTACCTGGAGAGTGGAGAGGCATTCCTTGAACTGCTTTTCCCTGTTTAGTAACTGACAGTGTAGTCATTCAGTTCGGGTCACTGCAAAATTCTCTTCTCTAGAAGTCCTCTGTCATTTTACAGATAAATCACTAAGCCGTGGAGCAATTAAGTGACGTATCTAAAGTCCCATAGCTAGTTATTGGCAGAGAAGACATTAAAACACAGATTTCTAGATTTCTGGTCCAGTGTTCCTTCTGCTGTGTTGCATATTGGAATAGTCTTTCTCATTTCAGTGTTGTCAATAACCAAGTTTGGTGTGAATAAGGATGAGTGCTATAACCAAGAGCATGAGAGAGAAAACTGCATGTCCTATATCTTCAGAACACAGCTTTGATTGTGGGTGGGTATGTGGTGGCCTTATTCCCTCACTTCTTAAGCTATGGAGGCATGGGTAATGCCTCCCACATTGACTACTTTGGGTGCTGTGGGATCTCATTTGCTTCTCTTCTAGCTGTCCTCTGAGCTAGGAGTCATGGTGACTGGCACCTGGGTGTTCTCTGTACATCAGCTTCAGAGAGCCTAAGCTGTTTTCTTTTCCTCTCCTTACAGGGAGTGTGTGGAGCAGCTGTGTGAATCTACTCCAGTCTGTGTTTACATGAGGGATGAGGTAGGTTAGCAGCTTTCTCTGGCTCAATAATTCCCATCCCCCACTCCCCCTACCCTCAGAATTCTGGCTTCCCTTTCCCTGTGACCTCTCCTAAATCACCACACAAACTCAGTGCCACTTTCCGACCTGGAAAATTCTCTCTGCTTCAGACTTGTCTTCAAAGTGTGTGACTGAGAGAAGTTAGATCTTTTCAAAGCCTGATGTGTTTTATGGAAAAAGAAAAAAAAGAAGCTCAGGCTTCGTTGGAACATAACCATAGACTGCCCGGGCGGCTGCTCCTATAAACCTCACTCAATGCCCTGTTTGTTTTTCCAATGTCTCTCAAAGCCCAAGAGTCACAAAAGTGGTTTTGTTTTAATAAATATTTGCTTTTCTCCATGTTTTGATCTCTTTCAAAACCTTTTGCAGTGTGGAGGTTTTTTGTGTGATGTTCAGTTCTGGCTTTTGAAGCCTAGCTTTTTCCTCCTCCTGACTCCTCCCTCCCTTTCCCTCTTCTTCTTTTTTCTTTCTTACTCTTTTCTTTCTGAGAGTGATGGTTTGGGAGTACCTTCTTTAGCTGTAGCCTCTCACAACAACCAGGACCCTGTTGCTTCTTGTCTTGACACCAAGCAAACCTCTTGCTCTTATATGGAGATTGATGAAAATTTAAGATGCCCATTTATTTACATACAGTTTGACATCCAAAAATCATTTTGGACCTACAGCTGACCCATCTCCACTTCCCCTATAGCACAGTGCTTATTAGCACATACAGTAAGCACTTAACAAATGCTTGTAGACTGTGAGAAAAGGTTACCTTGATTGGGGTCAAATAGGAGACTCTTGACCAGAGGAATGAATTGTTAGATGGTTAAATGTGATCGGAACTTAAGAAATCACCCAGTCCAGCACTTACTTTACAAATGCATGAACTGAGGCCTTCAGACAGTACTTGTGGAAGAGCTAAAACTTTGGTTTTCTCTTAAACTACTACTGTTCTTGAGTCTTATTCTGTTACTGAGATAATCAAGTGGAGTCCAGGAAAGTTCAATACTTGTCTAACATTTGACATGTCTTGCCTTTATGTACATTGTTTCTGTGCTGTCTATTGCACAAAGATATTTACTATCTGTCCTATTTTCTTTGATCATGTGGTTTGAGAGAGGCACATGGACACAGACATGTTTATAAGAAATGTGCTTTAGAAGGCAAATGTTAAATTGATGAATGAAAGTAAAGCATCTGTCATAGATAGGTCAAATGAGAAATTTGGGGAGGATGAGTTGGGAGTGGCAAAGGGTAACTTGGGAGCATTTTGTGTCTAGATGGCATGAGAAAAGGGAAGTAATCAGTAATCTTCCATGACAGTCTTCATGGAAGAGATGGTATTTCATGAGTCTCCTAGCCAGAAGCCTTCCATCTGGAGATTATGTCTACTGCTAGGATCATATCATCCTTACGGAGTGTAATATTGGTTTACTAGAACAGGAGAGACTCCTAGAAATAGTCTTGGGGCTTTGAGGATGAGACTGTAGGTATTTGAAGTTAACTTGTTCCCAAAGAATCAAAAAGTACTTAGAATCAGCACTGAAGCATTTAGGACTGTTCAATCTAGGCCTCAAGGCCTCCTTTTTAATATGACTAAAGAAGGGGTTTTTCATGGTTCACATCCTCATACACAGAATTTCCCTTGTTCCATGTTTCTTTTCTGCATCCCTGGGGTTAGCGTTCTTTCATGTGCTCCCAAATAGAATGCTAAAAGGAGTGCCTCAAATAATAGTCAATGATGAGGGACCTTGTGCCATGTTTTTTCCCCTAAAAAGCTTGAAACTATCTTACTTTACTCTTCAGTGAACTTTAGGTAAATCTTTCCTTTTGGATAGACCATTCTACTTCCGGATTAGTCTAATTGAAATGATACACAAATGATCCCATTTATCCCATTTCCTTTTTGGCTTATTTTGCCTAGAAAAGCTGATTTTAAGTGCTGATCTGGCTGTTTCAGTGTTCAGGTCCCTGTATTTAAACTCCTTGAAAACAGTGAAAGAGAATCGATAAGCCTATTGATTTTGTTACCCCAAAAAAGTTGAATTAAAACATTGGAGACAAATCCTTTGTCTACTGGCTTCAGTATTACTCATAAGCAATTACTGAGCGTGCAAGGCACTTTGCCAAGTATAGACATCCCTTTAAAACAGAATGTAGGTTCTTTCACTTTAAGCACTTCCTGAAAGAAGAGGTAAGAGAATGAGCAAACCAAAATATTGATGATTTGTTACAACAGAGGGAAAGGACTAGGAGAAAAAATGAAGCAGTTAGGGAAAAGTCAGACCTGAAGGTAAAACCAGATTTAGATCTCTTAAGGTACCCAGGAAGAAGGGGAAGGGCTCAGTTCTCTTTTATTAGAAATAATTGCCTTGAGTTAGCCCCTTTCTTTTCTGGCTTCTTCTATCTGAAAGCTCCTAAATGTTAGGGATCCACAACTCATTATTTTTTCTTCCTTCATGAGCCATCCTATATAATATAGCTAGCATTTATATAGTACTTCAAGGTTTATAAAACACTTCATGTATGTTTTTTCGTTTTATCCTCACAATAACCCTAGAAAGTAAGTGCTTTTATTTTCCCCATTTTAACAGACAAGAAAAGTCAGTTCATGGATTAAAGCAAACAGGGATTAAGTGACTTGCCCACAGTTTCATAGCTAGTTAAGTGAGGCTGGATTTGAATCTGGGTCTTCTTTGCTTCAGGCCCAAACACTATTTTCACTGTATCACTTAGCTGTTGCTAAGGCTTGGGTCCCTTTACCCTCTCTAGCAATGGTTATTATACATTATAACACAATTTACAATGTCCCCATCTATACTCCGGGCAAGGTAAGGGATTGAGATTTGCAGGCAAATCAATTTTTTTTTTTTTGGTGAGCAATTCCCCTCTTCTCTCCCTCTCCCAATTTTTGTGTAGCTAGAATGAACATAAAACACAGCTCACACCCTGAGAAGCAAGTGTTGGTCAGGGTGAAGCTCAGGCACCATTTTGCCTTGGTAATTTGGGGTAGAGGTAGAGGAGTGAGTGTAATGGAGTTACTGTATGTATGTGAGTAGCAGGTCTTCTCTTAGCTCCCACTTAAGGGGATCATTTTCTGTTCTCCTTAGGCTGCCCCACTAAATCCTTTGCCTGGGAAATAGGATTACTCTAGGGGTAGCTAGGAGGTAATAGCAGGTACCTGAAGTTAAAAGAAAAAATACTTGGAAATCTCAGCTCTAGGCATTGGTGGGGAGGGGAAGGTGATCAGGACCTTTGTGCATATAGGACAAAGATTAAATCCTGTATTGTACGAAGACAAACTGTACCTATTAATGCTGATTAGTTTATGGAAAAGTAATGAAGAAAAGATAGTGACTAAGAATTTGGGTTGGCTTTGTAAAAGAAATACTGATTGCAGGCATTTATGGAAACTGCTCACCATTTATACCTAATTACCGTGTAGCATAGTAACCATTATGCGTAGCCTTAAATGAGTTGGTTTAACTTGTGTACATTCTGCTTGATGAGAATCTGTGCGTATATGTTCAGCATTCCTGGGTTTGTTTTGTGCTTGTGTAACATAGTTATGCGTTTTCGGGAAATTTTTTTGGTATTTTGAAGTTGACAAATATCAACCAATATTGGTTGTTGATTGTTATTTCCATATACATAGAAAAACAGAAAAAGAGAATTTCATATATAGAGGAACAGAAAAAGGATTGTAAATGAAGTCATGACTATATTACATACAGCTTTCATTTTAAAAGGACACACCAGTTCAGCTGGCCTATTTGCTGTGCCTTCTGAGCACTGTCTGTTTTTGTTTTGATGCTAGTGACTTCTTTGCATCGTTATTGCATTTGTTCACTTGCCGTAAAATGCTCAGCATTCCACAAGTGATGGACAGATACCTTCCTAGTTTCTCCTTCTTTGCTACTACAACAAAAAGACTTGCTATATATATTTTGTATATTTGGATCATTTCCCTGTTTCTTTGATCCCTGAGTTATTCAGTGATATTGAAAGATGAAAGGGTATGGACAGTTCAGTCACTTTTTGGACATAATTCCAAATTGCTTTCCAGAAATGTTAGACCAATAAAGATCCACCAGTAGTGCATTAAAGCTGCTCCAACAATTGTCATTTTCGTTACTTTTGACAATCTGATGGGCATGAAGGTGGAACCCCCCAGAGTTGGTTTAGCTTGCATTTCTCTCTTTAAGGATTTGAATATTTTTGCTTTTGTTCTCCTTTGATAACTTCCTGTTTATGTGCTTTGATCATTTGTCTACTAGAGAATAGTTTTTATTATATATTTGAATTAATTCTATGTATATATTGGAAACTAGATCTTTGTCAGAGAAACTTGCTACAAAGATTTATTTCCAGTTAACAGTTCCCTTATAATTTTAACTACATGGTTTTTGCTTATGTAAAAACTTTAATTTTATATGATCAGAATTGTCCTGTTTTGTTTTCTGTGATTTTCTCTATCCCTCATTTAGTCATATCATACCCATACTTGCAGAAGGTATCTTCTTTCCCTTGCTCCTTTAATTTGTATATAATGCAGCCTTTAATACATAGGTATCCACTTGGAACTCAGGATATACAGTCTGAGTTGTTGGTACAAACCTAATTTCTGCCAGACTGCAGTTTTCCCAGCAATTTTGGTCAGATTGTAAGTCCTTATACACAGTAGTTGGGGTCTTTGTGTTTATCAAATACTAGGCTCATGTGTTCTCTTATTTTTATGCCTACTCAGTTCTACTGATCAACTTTCCTGTTTTTCATTTTAACTAGTTTTAAATAATTTTGGTGATTACTTACAGCATAATTCGAGATAATGATACTGCTGGGTCCCATTTCCTCCCAACCTTGCTCCTCATTTTTTTTCATTATTTTTCTTGAGATTCTTGACTTTTTGTCCCCTCAAATACATTTTATTGTTATTTTTCTAGGTCTACAAAGTAACCCTTTGGTAGTTTAATTGATATGGTACTGAATAAGTAAATTAACTTAGGTGGCATTGTTATTTTTTAATCATATTAGTGGAACCCAACCATGAGCAATTAATCGCTAGCTATTTAGGTCTGTCTTTATTTCTATAAAGTGTTTTGTAGTTGTAATCATATAGTTTTTGTAGTATATTGGTAGGTGGACTCTCAAACATTTTATACATTCTGTAAAATTATTTTTAATGAAATTTCCCTTTTCTTCCTGTTGTTGATAATATATATAAAGGCTGACAATTTTTGCAGATTTTATATTCTGCTTCTTTGCTGAAGTTATTTCTGTTAAGTTTTGGTTGAATCTCTAAGATTCTCTTAAACCATCATATTGTCTACAAAAAGCCATAACTGTGATCGCCATATAATTTTTTTAAAGTTAGAAGGAACATTAATCATTCAAATAATTTTTAGGTTTGATTTTTTGGTTCATTATTGAACTCTCTGGGATCTTTTTGAGCACGCCCCACTAGAAGTCTGAAAGCTTGGCCCCTTTTTTGGGTTGAGAGTCAGCCTTCTGTGGGGAATGTCATAACAAAGGCTGAGAACCAATAGTTGATCTTGACTTCCTTCTTTTTTATTCCCTAAAATGTTCTGATAGAGCCCTATTGTTCTCAGGGTGTCCTCTTCAGCTTTCAGTCTCTTATTACACTTTAGGTATTTTTTCACCCAGGCTTGACCAGAGACTTTCTCCAAATCTCTTGGCACTTTGTTTGTTCCTTCCCTTCAGTCCAACTAGGTTGGTTTCCTTGTTTCATCCAGTCATAAAATGGAAGGGACCTTAAGAGATCATCAGGTCTAATCCAGTCATTTATAAATCTGAAAATGTGGTACAGAGAAGTTAAATGACTAATTGATGGCAGAACTGACATTAGAATATTGAGGTCTCATGACCCCTGTGTTCTTTCTGGAATATACCATTCTGCCATTTCATTTATGAGAAAGTCAAAAGATTGGAAGGAAAAGTATCACATGATACAGGGAATTAGAGAAAGGATTGGGCCCTAGTTAGAAAGATGGAAACTTTATTTTAAGCCAGAAAACACTAAAGAGTTTAACAGAGTTAAGAGAGAGCTAGAAGAGAGGCAGTGTAATTTAGTGTAGAAGACACTAGACTTGGAGTCAGTAAGACCTAGGTTCAAATCCTACCTTGTATACTTAGTAGCAGTGTGACCCTTGGCAAGTCACTTAGCTGCTCCGTGCCTCAGTTTCATCATCTGTAAAATGAAAAGGTTGAACTCAGTGGTTTCTAAGGTCCCTTTTAGTGCTAAATCTATGATTCTTCAGTCGTTCTCATAGGAGTTGCCTGTTGCTTCCTTTTTGGCCATTCGTCCTCTAGGTATCTCAGACAAAGGTATATTCTGCTCCCCATTCTGTTCCTCATTCTGTTCCCCTTTCAGATAACTGGGAGAGCTGCTTTGCAGAAGACCACACTGAAGTCACTGGGCTTAACTGGAGGCAATGCCATCATCAGGTCAGGTGGAGGAAGTTAGTCTTCTGTCAGAGACACTTTTTTTTGGTAAACTTAGAGTGGTAAATTTGTTTTGTTTCAGACACCAGAAAAATGCATTTAAAAAAAGTTCAAAGGCAAAAAAAAAAATGCATCCTTACAGCAATTACAGGCATTTGCCTGTTTATCTAAAACTGTTGCCCAGATGTGTTTCCCATGGTTGCAGATGTTGGCTCAGGCTTTTTACAATGTTGTTTTGGGTACAATTTTTTTGAAAATGTATTACTATGAGTTTGACAAACATCAACTAAAGTGAATATTTCCACTTAGAAAGAAGAGCAGAACAAGAGGACTATATGTGAAACCATGAATCTTTTAAGTAAAGCATTTTTAAAAAATTTAAAATATTTGTTGTAAAGTTGTCCTGCTTGTTTTTTTCTCCTTCTGAGCCTTTTCTTTTCTCTGCAGGTACAGATTAAAAGAAGTAGGACTTATTGATTGGGTGGGAAATACAAATCATTTGTGTGCCATCTTAATAGTGTCTTATTAAGAAGTTGTTTAAAGCCTGATTCTGACCTCTTCCATGGGAAGCAGGCTCCTGTGGCTCCGCCTGCTGGTTGGGTTTGAGATCAGCTCCTCCTGACAAGCTTAGGCTTAAACCCCACTCCAAATAAATAGCTTTATTTATAAAAAGCTCCTTAGAGGGGAGCTTTCACTAGTGCATGATATTGGCTTGGTGCTTGGTTTTGCTTATTGTAGTGTAGAAAAATAGAAAAAGATAAAATTCTCTGTCGTTTAGTCACAGTAATTGGTTTAACTTCCTGATTCCATCAGAAAAGCTTTATTTGGAGCTGTATGCCCATCATCACTATGGGTTGGGGAATGTACTTAGAAAATCCTAGAGGGCAGTGAGGGATTTTTTCCCTTTTTCTAGCATTGCTTATTATTGCCTTGGTTTTCTCCCAAAAGGTTTTCCATGAAGACATGTGAATCACCTGGCACGCAGGAAGCTATGGTTTCTAGGATTAAAGTCTCAGGAAACCCTGCCCCATCTGTCTCTGTTGATCAGGCCACTAGCAACCCTCTTCTTTCTTTGGGCTCTGGTGGGCTAAGCAGTGGCGATTTGAGTCGACCAGATGATGCAGTTACTTCAGGAATCAGTCAAATAGATTGTCTGGGCCTTAAGCGGTTGGATGATGAAATGAGGCTGAATTCCAAGGAATCCGTATCTCCTTCCTTTGTTCCTTTCTCTGGGGGCGGGCAGCGTCTTGGAGGCTCTTCTATGCCATCAAGACATGTGGTGCCATCTTCAACCAAGTTGCCAAAATCTCTTTCTAGTCCTGGAGGCCCTTCTAAACCAAAGAAGTCCAAGCCTGGCCAGGAGCAGGAACAAAAATCAGAAGAGGTAAGAGAATTTAAGATATTTCATTGTACATGGGACTCAGAATCCTTTTAAATCTGTTTCCCATCAGCACAGCAAGTAATAACTGTGTATATTTTACTTTGTACAGTGGCTTGAACATTGGAGAATGAAGAAAAGGCATTTATTAAATGTTAACTCATACCAAGCACTATACTAAGTGCTAGGGATACAAATATAGAGAGACTGCCTCTGGCCTCAAGAAACTTATATTCTGATAGGAGAGGCAACATATAAAGGAGACCAGAGTCAGGGAAGGGTATTTTGTAGTTGTATTTATGGGAGCTCAAGACTAGTAAATTGACATTCTTTATAGTATCAGGGGCAGTATTATTTTATTATGATTCCAGAACTAGGTGGAATAGTGTTAGGGAAAGTAGGACTGAGAATCCAGGAGGAGTCACCAAAGCCACTCACTAATCAGGATAGTGGTGGGGGAAGGGCAGTGTGGAAGACTTGAGATACCTGGGTTTAAGAATCATATCTGTCATATGTGATGCAGTTGAGTTAATGGCTTCTCTAGCCTTCTGCATTGTCTGATCTGCTTTCATTTTTCAAGATTATGAATTCATTTGGTTTTTAATATTGAGCCCCCTTCCCTGACTATCACCCAAATATACTTCCTTTTGCTTTCAGCTAATTGCTATTCAAAGAATGCAAATTAATCTGAATATTAGCATAAACAGAGCAGAATTTATATGCTAAATTTACTGTTAAAAATTATGGTATGTATTTGGAAGCTTTCTGCTGGGCACTGAGGATTCAAAGACAAGAATAAAACAATTTCTGCCCTTCAACAACTTACGTTTGATAGGGGTTGGGATGCAGTGTGAAAATAGATAAATACAACGTAATTTATAGAATATAGTGAGCACCTAAACTGAGCCTTGAAAGAAAATTCATGATGAGTGAATGCATTTCTGGCATAATGCTTGTGTAAAGGCAGAGAGACTAGAGGTAGATTTTCAGATTTGGGTAGCCACTTAAATAATTCATATTCTCTAGAATATAGACTTTGTGAGTGAATGAGTGAAGGAAAAAAGCACTTCTTTATTATTAGTTTTATTTATTTTTAGTGTTCTACAATCACTACCATATAACTTAGATTTATTTTTCCCCTACCTACCCCACACCTCCTCCTTTCCTCCCCAACACGGCATACAATTCTATGTAGGATCTACACGTACGATCCTATTAAATACATTTTCACTATAGTCATGCTGTGTAGAAGAACTAAAATGAATGGGAGAAATCATGTAACAAACCCAAACCATAGTACTCATACAAAAAAATGACCTGCCACAGTCTGTGATTGTTCCATAGTTCTTTGTCTGGCTGTGGAGGGCATTTTGCCTTAGAAGACCATTGGGAATTTTTTTTTTAAGTCCTTGCATTGGTATGAAGTTCCAAATCTATCAGAGAAACCTCTCACACACTGTGGTCATTGCTCTGCACAAAGTTCTCCTGGTTCTGCTCTTTTCGCTCAACATCAGGTCATATAAGTCTTTCCAGGCCTCCCTGAAGTCGTCTTCTTCGTCATTTCTTGTAGTGCAATAGTATTCTATTACATTCATGTAACATAATTTATTCAGCCATTCCCCAACTGATGGGCATCCCCTTGATTTCTAGTTTTTGGCCACTACAAAGAGTGCTGCTATAAATATTTTTGTACATGTGGGACCCTTTCCCATTGAAAAAAGCATTTTTGAAGAACTCAAATACAAGCTGGCAAGACAGTCCTTTCATTTAAGGAGCTGATGTTCTAATGGAGGGATCTTAACTTATTTAGGCTGTTAAAGCTTAAAACATGCAACAAGACTTTGGAACTTCCTGAATATGGGAGTTGGAAACAGAAGGATAGGACAGGGAAAGAGTTGACCAAAGGTTTGAAGCTGATTGAAAGTGTTGTGGTGACTTGGTTCTGGGCACAAGAGGATGAAAACTCCACCTATTAGAGCCTTGGTCCCAAGGTTCCAGTGGGATGAAGATGATAAAAGTGGTGACTCCTGATTTAGAACTGCTTGGGAAGTGACATGGCTACCTGACTTAATAAGGTAAAAGGTCATCTGTCCCGAGACCAGGGTACCAGGAGTAGGAAGAAGAATTATATGAAATACGTATGTCAGAGGTAGGTGGAAACCTCCATATTGTAGAGGAGGCCAAGCTGAGTAGTTTATATTTTATCTCAAAGGCAATAGGAACCACTGATGACTTTTAAATAGGGGGTGGGTTTGTGGCCTTGTCATACATATGTTCTAAGAATATTAATTTGCCCAGGAGCATGTTTTGGAGATGGGTGAGCGGTGGCAAGGGGCTGAGTCAAGGTCCTGTGTGAGTGGATGTGCCAAACCCTGTGGTAAATGCTTTACAGATACCTCATTTTATCCTTACAACAGCCCTGGGGGTTGGTGCTGTAATTATTCCAATTTTACAGTTGAGGAAATAGGCAAAGAGAGATTAAGTGACTTGCCAAAGGTCATATAGCTAATAAGTGTTTGAGGGCACATTTGAACCCATGACTTTGTTACTTTTGGCCCAGTGTTCTATACCCCGTACCACCTAGCAGCTCTTCATGACAGGATGTGGTAACTGCTTGGATATGGAGAATGAGAGAGAGGGAATAGGCAAAGCCAGGGTGACTTAAATATGGTGGTACCCTCAGCTGATATGGGAAAGTTTGGAACAAGAAATTGTTTTTTAGCTTAAAAAAAATAGCAAACATTTATTTTGTCTCCTTCATACCTTCTTTTCCCCATTAAGAAAAAAATCAAACCCTTTTGCCAAATAGAGTGCCAGGCTTGGACTCAGGAAGACTTACCCTCTTGAATTCAAATGTGGCCTCCCACACTTACTAACTGTGTGACTCTGGGCAAGTTACTTAATGACTTTTTGCCTCAGTTTCTTGAACTGTAAAATGGGGATACTAGTAATATCCACCTCCCAGGGCTGTTGTGAGGATCAAATGAAATAATAGTTGTAAAGGACTTAGCACAGATGTTTTTGTCAAATAGTGAGTAGCTGTGGTCCTTTGGTTTATGGAACAATGACATAGTATTGTGTTAATTTGCTTTTTTATGTTGTGTACAGGGAATGGGTGTTTGCAGAAATGTAGTAAGTTCCATTTTGGAACTTAATGAGCTTGATACGCCTGTGAGACATATAAGTAGTGATGTTCAGTATTCAGTTGGTGATGCTGAACTAGAGTCAGGAGAAAGATGAGGATGAAATTTATAGATCTGGGAGTCAGCTACATAGAGGTGATAAATGAGCCCATGGCAAGTTGATATTGCTACAAGAGATGATGTAGAAAGAACGTTGTAAACTCTGGTATAGTTTTTCTACTTTAATTCAGATCATCAGCCCATTTGCAGCTCATACCTCTCCCCGCCCCATATCATATATGCTAACATGCACTTATTATCGTTTACTTTTATTTTCTCCACTCATCTGCAACCTTCTTATCAGATATTGACAAAGAGAAATGAGGAAACTGAAGCTGCCTAGACACATGAGATTTCTGAAATTCTTCAGTATGTTTTAACTTGTGATGGAAATATAGTATCTTAGAGCAAGGCCACAGTCTTGCCCCTAGGTTGCATATCCAGGAAGACATTTTTCTTGGCTTTAGGTAGATTTTTACGGTCATGCACTTATTGAAATTGCCTGGGCATTTGTTTAAAGATTTTTGGATAATTGAAACATTATTATGCTTCTGAAGATTGCCCCTTATCTTTTTTTGGGGGGGAGGGAGGCAGTGGGGGACATACCCATTATGAGTCAGACTGACCTTGCCCAAGTCATGTCCTGGCCAGTTACAATCGTGCAAGAGCCTTTAAGAAGGCACACAGAAAGGAAAGGCTGATTAGGCTACATCTGGTCAGTTCTTTCCCTCAAGGTTACTATAGAATTGTTTCCTTAGTCTTTAGGGCTTTTTCCAGTGACTCAAAAAATGAAGTTTCCATTAGCATCCTTGGGAAATTTTTGCATGGTCTGGAACTTCTCATGGTCTGGGAAATTTCTCTAGGGTTCAGTCTTAATCTCCTCATGTCTTCATTTCAGTTTAGGCCTCATTAGGATATTGCTTAGTGTGATTCTTGCAGACATTGTGGAAAGCAAGTTTTATTAATGAATGAGGAACTGCTTCCTCCTTTTCTTGCTGCTTAATCCTTTTAATCCAGTGTGGTAGAACTACCATAGCTGACTGTGACATTGTTGCAAATACGAGTAAATTTAGTGAAAAATGATGCTCTAGTTTTTAATCTTGGTTTCATGAAAATAAATGTTAAATTTTACTCAGAACTTGTCAGTTGAATTTTCATTAGAAAAGAGTGATATTCCCTGATCTTTCCCTCACCTGTGGTCTCACTTCTTTTCCCTACCAGATATACATAGTTTTATTATAGCACTTATGCACAAAAGTATATGATATTGGTATGAGATAGTAAGGTACAATCTTATATATATGTATGTATGTATGTATGTACATATATATATATATATATATATATATATATACATATTGGTATGAGATAGTATGGTACAATCTTATATATATATGTGTGTGTGTGTGTGTGTGTGTACACACACACACACAGAGACAGAGACAGAGAGAGAGACACTGATGCCCACTGAAAAGAGCCAAGAAGAGGACTTCAAGAAATGTGGTTTGTCTCTTTGATACCTTTTGTTTGAATTTTTGTGGGGATTTGTAATGGAGGGGGATCTCTGAGTATGTGTAGTTATAAGGGGATGCTTTCCTTAATCGTTTGCTGTGAGCTGTATGACCTGCTAACTGGCAACTGAAGGAGATGGTAGGTAGAATTAAATGCAAGAAGGTGAAAAAAATTTTTGTTTACCTTTTTTTTTTTAAACCAAGCTGCAAGTTTGGTTCCAAACCATCAAATTTCATTGTTTATTAGTTTGTTGGATTCGTGCATTGCCATTTAATATGTTTTATTGATGATTTTTTCTTTATATCACAATCATCTTCATATTGAACCCTTTGCCTGTGACAAAGAAAAATAATTAAGCAAAACCATCCAGTAAGTAGGTTCACTAGCTACCTCAATTTGAATGAAGTTTCTCTGTCTGATGCTAGGAGTTCCAAAATGAAAAGACTTGATCAGTTTCTCATACTCATTTCATTTGGCAAAAAAAAAAAAAAAAATTACCTACCTGTGTTTAATTTCTACATTTGGCAATAAAAGCCTCTCCATATGATTATTTGGTAAATCAGTGTCCATACTAGAGATACGAAAAGGAGAAAATCCATGAATAGGACTTTTGTGTCTAAATGAGATTCATTAAGGATAGTCTGTTCAGCCAACTGAAGCTTCTGAAAGGCTAGAGAAGGGAGTACTGTGATTTTCTTAATCTATTCCTTGACTAGAGTGATGATGTAGCTGCTCCCAAGGTGGTTTCTCAGCTTTCCCTTTTTATAGATAAAAGTCTTTTCTCTGGTGGATGTTAGGGATACTCCTTACTTTTTGGGGAGAACAGATAGTATTGAGCTCTGACTCTTTAAAAGGAAGTACTGACTTTGTGCTACCATATTAGATTTTTTTTTTTTGGAGGGGGAGACAAGGCAATCGGAGTTAAGTGATTTGCCCTAGGTCACACAGCTAGTAAGTGTCAAATGTCTGAGGCTGTATTTGAACTCAGGTCCTCCTGACTCCAGTGGTCTATTCACTACACCACCTAGTTGCCCCTATCATATTAGATTTAGTGGTTAAAGAATATTTTCTTTTTGTCCAGCAGTAAGCTAGGGAATGTGGAAGATAAGGAAAAGGTAGAAGATATTCCTGTCTTCAAGAAACTGAGGGTCTAACAAGGGAAGAGAAGACCCAACACTTGAAATAATTTGGAAACAATTAAATGCTGAACTGTTTCATTTCCTCTGAGAGCAGTAGGAGTTGAGAGAAGGGAGAAGTCTTGGAAGAGTTCTATGGAGTTGTGGAGGAGGACTTTATGGAGAGTTTTGTTTGTTATATGAACAATTGATAGGGTTTGATTAATAATCCATTTATTTAACACTTTAAAGTATATAAAGCACTTTCCTTAGAACAGTTCTGTCAGGAGTTTAAGAGGAAACTGAGGGCCATAGGTGATTTTTCCATCATGTCATGGCTAGTTATATAGCCTTAGACCTGGGTTTCAAACCCAGGCCTCCTACCTCCCAAGTCCACCACATTGGACAGGTACGGAGGAGCACTCAGTGCATTATAGGCAGAGGCAGCATCAGGAGCAGAGGCTCACAAATGGAAATTAGCATGCCCTGTATTGTGTACAATAGAAAGAGTATTCTGACAGGAGCAGAGGAGTTATATTTGTTGTTACTGAGAAGTAAAGTTGAATAGACATGATGGGGTCAGTTTATGGAAGGCCTTGAAAAAAATAGGTAGAAGAGTTTGAGTGTGGTACTTTAGAAAATGGGAACCATTATGCCTTCTTAACTGGGGGAGTAAAGCAGAGAAAACAATATTAGATAACATGGCAGTGAGATGCATTATAGTGAGAAGAGGCTATAGGCAAGGAGATCAGTTAGTAGTGTTACTGTAATCTCGGTGTGAAGTAGTGAAGAGCTAAACAAAAATAGTGGCAGCATGAATAAAGAATAAAGGAATGAATTGCAGTGGATTTCGACCTGAAAAGGAACTTGGGGCTCATTTAGTACAACTGTTTCATTTTACATATGTGGAAACTGAGGATCAAAAAGGTGAAGTGACTTGTGCCAGTCACACAGATAGTTAAGTAGCAAGTCAGATATTTGAACACAAAGCCTTTTCCTCCGGCTTTTTGCTACATTATATTCTGGAGGCAGCTAGGTGGTGCAGAGGATAGAGCACCAGTGCTCTCCTCACCTCAGGCACTTGACACTCACTAGCTGTGTGACCTTGGGCAAGTCATTTAACCCCAACTGCCTCATCCTGGGTCATCTCCAGTCATCCTGATGAATATCTGGTCACTAGATTTAGATGACTCTGGAGGAGAAGTGAGGCTGGTGACCTGCACAGCCCTCCCTCACTCAAAACAAAGTCAAGTGCAAGTCACGTCATCATTTCTCTAACGGAATGATCTTCATTGGCAATGAAGGATGAACACACACACACATACACATATTATATTCCAGTGATGCTTGTATGGGCTTGTAAGTATGACTTTAAATTCAAGGCCATGAGACTGATTTGTTTTAGTACATTTTAAAATATAATTTCCAAAATTGAGAAGCAAGAGTCCAAGATGTGAGAAATTAAGGATGGAGAAATACATAGGTATGGGTTGATGCCTTTTGCCATCTAATAGAAAGCAAATAGCAACCATATTACAGCTGTGTGTGAATGAATTATTGGAGGCAAAGTAAATTTACATTTTTAAAAAAATTTTTAATCTGCAAAATGTCTTTTTGCTGTATTACTTGTTTTACATGACCTGGCATTGATTTTACAAGGTTTTGACATGTATTATTTAATTTTCTGTCATGAAATTAAAATTTTATCACATTATATAGTAAACCAATTTTTGGCTAAGCACATTTTTCCTTTAGATTTTCAATGGAATTTAAATTAGGTTTCCAGGCCATCAAAGGATATTTATCTCCATCTCTCAGATAAATTTATTAACTTTTGATGCCATGTAATATGGTGCAAAGCCTATTGTAGTATACCATCTTCCCTTAGGAATTTCTAGAAATTCTGAACAGTTTTGCTTCTTAGTCTTAGTTATGTTTGTCAAAGTCTATCATTCCTTCAATGTGGACAAAAGTTTCAGACCCAATGGAAGTAAAAACATCCCTGAAGCATTTTTTGCATGAATATTTTACAGTTTTTTGATTCCAGATCTTACAGGCTCATGTAGACTTTCTTCTGCCAGTCCAGTTAATCTAATAAATGTTTATTAAGTGCCTACTGTATGCCCAGGCATTGTGCTAAGTATACAATTAATAAAGAGACAGTACCTGCTGTCAAGGAACTTATCCCCTTAAAGAGAGGGACAACACAGAAAAGAAGATAGAAAAGGCGGGGAGGAGGACACCAGGGGATACCTAGTAGGGGGACATCTTGTTCCATGAAATTGAAACCAGAAGTAGCAGCATATGCAGAATGGAATTTCTGCCTTCTATAAAGGAAAATATTGGGAAGACTGTGATACTCCATCCTCCAGCCCTCCAATTAGAGAGGAGAGGAAGCTGTGGGAAGTGGAGTCAGTCAAAACTTGAGTCACCAGCATAGTGGTGAATTTAGAAGTGATGAGCCCATCCTGGCAGGGGCATCTTGTTCTATGGAATTGAAACTAGTCAGGGCAGCAGATTCAAAGGCTTCCTGCACTGTTTTAGTATGGTCTTGAATGAAAAAGTGAGTTTTATCTGTAAATTCATCTTTTTTCCAATCAATCTTCGTATTGTCTTGTCCATTAGAAGCATTTTTCTTTGTAACAGTGGTTATAAACTGTTATAAACAGTGGTCTTCCAATTTCAAGAAGACTACATTATGCCGTAGAAGTATCAGTAACAACCGTGTCAGCTGACAAGTCTGTCTAAAGGTTTTCAAAGCATTAATTAGGCTGTTTCACAGCAGTATAAATTCTTGGTGGATTTTTGTTTTGTTTTGTTTTCAGCTGCACTTTCCTTTGCAGTTTAGTGCAGCTCGTCCCATTTGAGCTTGAATAATCCTTGAAACCCTTGACTTGCCACACTAACAGATGCTGTAATATCTCTAATAGCCATTTAGTTGTGCTCTTTATGAGATACTACTTTTGCACATTTCTATGGAGTTGTTAATGTACATTTTTAAAAGTCACAATTAAAGACCCAATAGAAATTGATCAGTTACAACATGTATATGTCATGAAATTCAGCATTCAGCTGGCAGAGAACTGACTAAAGGTGGGGGAAACAGTTTGGTCTGGTTTCATCTGGTTAAAGTCTAGTGTCTGCGGAAGCATAAACCTTGCTGACACAGAATGAAACCACATGAAAATTATTGCTGGGCCCAAGTAATTTTTATACTCAGTGTATTTTAAAGGAAGAAATAACAGGAATTGATGAAAAACTGAAGGTAGAGAGAGTAATCAAAAGCAGCTCCAGAGTTTTTATCCTCAAAGAATGAGACATTGGTGATACCACTAATAGTAGTGCTGGGTCATTGTTTAGTGGGAGAAGACATACCGTTTTAGACATCTTGGGCCTGGGGCGACAACATCTTGAGTGTATGAGAAGTCAGAACTGTGATGTCACCATAGAAGTCATCAGTGTAAAAGTGGTATTTGAAGTTACATCACTGAACTATCAAGAGAGCAAGACTTGGGGAGAAAAACAGGAGCCCACCAGTGGAAAAACTGGCATCATGCAGCGTAAGAAGTGAAGGAAAGGTTTTCAGTAATGTCAGTAGAGAGGTCGGTGAGGAGGCCTTTGGATATGGTAATTAGCTCACTCATGACCTTTTGTAACAGAAATATTGGGATGTTGGCATGAGCATGGGCATTGGTTAGAGGAGCAAAGAAAATGGGTGAGTAGGAAGTAGAGATGATAGATATAGGCATAGATGTCACATTTGAGAATTTTGGCAGGGAAAAGAAGGATTAGGCAGTAGCCTGAAAAGCAAGATTAACCACAGCAAAGACAATTGATGTTTTATATTGGGTTTGTGAGTACTGTTGCAGGATTATTTTGTTCTGTTCATATTTGGGCCAGGATTTGTATCTCTTGCCCCAGCCACTAGCCAAGCGATGTATAACTTCCTGTTCTTAAAATATCTGGTTTCTATACCCTTTGTCTGACTTCTGTGTAGTTACAATGCAGTTGATATATGTTTGTAGAGAAAAGATCCAACCCATCCCTGTTCCAAGAATGAAAGTCCTACATTATTTAGCTCTCACAAGAGATCTGATTTGTCCCAGTTTACAACCTACGCTTGGCACAATCTCTGGCACGTAGTGGGTGCTTAATAAATGTTTGGTAACTGATTTTATACTCTCATCTCAGTCTCTGTTAGGCATCACTACTTTTGTTGTTTTAGTCCCAATTTTTATGTTATCTCCATACTTTGGAAGATGATTTTTTTATTCCCAAATGTAAGACTTTACAATTATCTCAATTAAATTTCAACTTATTAGATTGAGCAGAATGCTCCAGTATTTCAAGATTCTTTGAGATCATGATTTGTCATTCATTGTGTTAGTTACCCCTCCCAACTTTGTTTCACCTGCATACTTAGTGAGCCTGGCATGAATACCTTTATCCAAGTAATTGACATATTTTTATCAAATAGCACAAGACAAAGCATAGATTCCTGGACTTCCTGCCACAATGACATTGAACCCAATTAACAACTCTTCTCTGAATCCATCTAATTGTGTTATCTAATCCCTATCTCTCCATCTTTTCCATAAAAATAGTATGAATTATTCTATCAAAAGTTTTGCCAAAATTGAGGTGTCAGTTCCCTCATCTGCTAATTTAGTAATTTTGTCAAAAAAAGAGATGAGATTAGTCTGTCATCACTTTTTCTTTCTTCAGACTTTGTCCCAATGCCTCAGCTTCTTCCTTTTGCAGCCTCTTTTTCCCACTGGTGAGTTCTTCCTGGAACTTCTGTTTTGAGGAAGGACCTGCACTAGCTAGCCTTCATTCTCTGGACTGTGTGGGCACCTCTCCCTCCATTAGAAAGTAAGCTTCTTGAAAGCAGAGACTGTCCTTTGGTTTGTATTTGTTTTCTCAGTGCTTGCCCCAGTGTCTGGGATACAGTAAGTGCTTTTTGACTGGATGAAGCCATGTTGACTCTTTGTAATCAGGACCTAAATATAGCCAATTATGTACTATTTTAGAGTTTTTCGTGATTTTTATTCTTCCTTTCTCTTTTCCTCTCTTCCTTTGTTCCTTCTTTCCAACCTTTTTGCTTCCCTTCCTTTCTCTCTCACTTTCTCTCTTACCCTTCTTCTCATCACTTCTTTCTTTCCGTTCTTCCTTCCTTAAAATAGGGCATTTGTTCTTCTCTGATCTTGTGACACTTGTCCTTTTTCCTATTATTTTTCAAACATCACTGGCATTGGCTCAGTAGTCACAGCTGCCAGTTTTGAAGGACCCTAGCGTTTAGAATACACTGTATCTCAGACTGGCTAGCATTGCCCTTCGTTGTTATCCTTTCCCTCCCCATCATCTGTCCCCTGACCCTCCCCCAAGGTTGGGTTGGGGCTTTGAGGTGGTTGATATTGTTATTGTCGTTATTACAGAATAAATTCCCAAGTGGTTTCCCCCATGTTTAGCACAGAGCCTTGTGTAACTATACTCAGTGTCTTAATTGCTTATGGCCAGTTTCTTTCTCCCAAACTCTAGGGTCAGCTGACCAGGGCTGATTTTCAGTTCTGGATTAGATGAGTCGATTTTCTTATTGTAGTTTCTTTCATGGACCTCTCCTAGTCCCTTTGTGTGATTCTTCAGTTCTTTCTGATATTTTCAACACCTCCCTGTTTCCTGTAGTCTGGGAATCTCATTGATGTACTGCTTATCCTCCCTTCCCCTCCCCCTTCCTGATCATTAGTGCAGATGTGAAGGCTGCTGGGCCCGTTTTGAGCCCTCTTGCTTTTTTAGAAGCCAGCCCTTTCCTGACCCCATCTGTCAGCCCATGTGACTGTTTCTTTCCTAAGCCAGTTGGAATTAATATTGAGAGGAAGACTTGATATAACCCTGTCAGAAAGATGTATTCTAATACAAACATTCCATTCATGGCCATTTCTTGATTTCTTAGGCTTCTCCCTCTCAAACAAACCTGCTTTTTCTGACATCTTATTCTTTACGATCGCTAGGGCCTTTTGGTAATATATGATTCTGCTTATATTTTCATCTTTCTCTCTTTCTTAGTGATTCCATGGTTCTGCTGGCTCAGACTAGCTGAAAAGGTCTATGGATTTGGTAGCCTTTTAGGCTGAATCAATGTACAATCTGCCAGTCTACTGTGGGGATTGACTTTTCTTATCTCAGAAATATACTTAAGCTAGTTATAGGAGGTCTACCTATATGTAGGTATGTTCTAGTAGAGGCTGTGAATTAGGCACTTTGGGGTTTTAAAAATCAATTATAAAATTAGTTTTATTTTTTTAATTCAATTTTATTTTTTGTTCTGAATTTTCTCCTTCACTTGCCTTTTTCACCCACTGAGAAGTCAAGAAAAGTAAAACCCATTTCAGATATGTGGTCATGAAAAACAGATTCCTGTGTTAATCACGCCCGCCCCCCCTCCCCCACAATAAAGGATAAATAAAAAGAGAAAAATACCTAATTTTGCAATAGGCGTCTGTCATCTTTCTATCTAGAAGTGAATAGCAGGTTTTATCATCAATCCTTTGGAATTGAAACAGGTCATTGTTACTAAATCTTTCAGAGTTGATTATCTTGACAGTGTTGCTGTTATTGTATAAATTGTTCATTGTTTACTTGTTCCTGTTTACTTTACCTTGTATTAGTTCATACAAGTTTTCCCAAGTTTTTCTAAAACCATCCTCTTCATCATTTCTTTCAGCACAGTAGTATTCCATTATAGTTATATACCGTAATTTGTTCAGTCATTCCCCAGTTGATATGCATCCCCACAGTTTCAGTTCTTGACCATCAGATTAATTTTAAATGTCAATAAAACCAATATATTTTATAGCCTTCTACATTTTATTGCAAATCTCATCATAAAAATGTTTACATATTTCACTTCCTCTTTAATTTTCTTTTCGTTCATTTGTCTCTTTGTTTCCTTTTTATATTGTAGTCAGTGTATACTCTTTTCTTTTTGTTCTGTATTTTTCCTTTGCAATATTTCATACAGCTTTTTCTAGATTTCTCTGCATTCCTATTCCTTAATAGATATTGATCTTGATTACATTATAGCATTGCAGTTGGGTGGAACAGCCTCGTAATAGAGATACTTTGGTCAAAGATCCAACCCTTTGTTCTCCCAGAGTCTGCTAACTCAGAGTCCACTTATGGAAAGGGTCAGTTAGTCAAGTATATCTTCATTGAGTCAATTTTACTTTTCCTGGGAAGGGATCCATGAGAGGAAAGGATATAGTTTGAAACAGAAGATTTCGTGTACTTTCATCTTAAAGTTTTGTTTCCCTCTTTCAGAGGATCCTTTTCAGCTTCTCATTCTTAGAAGGAATCTAGTTTCTATTTCTTTCGGATCCTCTGAATCTAAATAATAAATTTTATCACTCAACAAGTTGGGAGACTTCACCTTTAACATTGTTTTATGGTCTCTCAGATCATGATTTCAGAGTCAACTTTGGCTCTCTGTCTTTCTTATCTTCCCTCCTTCGTATAGTCACTAAGTCCCATTGAGAATAAGGTTCTTGAGGGTAAGCAAGGTTTTGTTTCATATCTTCTTAATATTTTCTGCCCCTCAGCCTGCTCTCCCAAAAATGACACTTAGCATGGGACCTCATACTGTAAGTGCTCAGTAAATATTTATTAAATGAAGGAATGTGACCTTGGTCATGAATTAGCACTAGAAAGAAAACCATGGCTGCTCTTGATCAGTCAGAAGTACCAGTGATCCTCAGGCCCATTAGGAACTCCTTCTATTCAGTGTTTTGACCATCTTATGAAGTATAGCTTGTCTCTTTTGTTTAAGCCTCTTGCTACCAAAACCAATAGCATGTGATGAATACTAGCCTGATGCCTATGTAAAGGCCATAGACTTCCCTCATGCTGCCTCCTCTATCTGGGTAGCCTATCCCTAGCAATTTTTTAGGACTCTAGGGAAAATTCCTCCAGCTCAATTCTTCTTTCTGAAATGATTGTAGGCATTTTGCATGTTCTGCCTTCCAGCCTAAGACTTCTACCCCGCTTTTTCAGGGACTTACTAATGGCTGTTTTTGCTGGCTTTCTTGAGTTCAGGAGTGCATAGACAATTGAGGACAGATAGACCTAGGTTTATATTTCTATATGAGGGAGACCACAGTCTCTCTGTATATATTCTTTGCTCAGTGGGAAGAAGATTCCCGCTAAGAAAATCCCTTAAGCCCAGGACCTTACATTTCAGCAAAGTGATTCCTTTGGCATCACTGCCAATTCTGCCTAGGCAGAGTGTAGGGGTGGGGTGCAGTGTCTTGGTGGTAGTGGTGGTGGTGGTGGCAGGAGTTTGATGGTTTCCGCCCTCATGTTAAACAGTGTGTGACTTTGCTGTTTTCAGAGCCTTTGATCTCACAAGCTTATGCAGCTGATTGATTATAGAGCCTTCCCTCCCCCATTCCTTCCATTCTCTCTTCTCTTGTCACTAACAGCAGCACACCCAGAGGGCTGGCTGGCCACATGACATCTGCTTTGTGTCCCTTTTCAGTCCTGGGGGGAAAGGAAAAGCAGGGAGAAGGAACAAAACAATTTTTTTGGAAGGGGGGGAGACATCAAAGGTACACTTTAGTAATCAAAAAAAGTTTCCAAGTTTCCCATTAATGTTTTTGCCTGTGTGTGGTTTTGGGATTTAAATAAAGAGACAGGATAAAATATGGGCAGGTCCTAAACTAGGGACTGGGGATGGTTTACAGACCCAAGTACTTTTGGCTTTGATGTCAAAACATTAATTATTAGAAGATAGTTATATTGGAGATCAGAACTTGGTGCATTGAGAGAGGTTGGGGCTGCCCAGAAACACCCAGCCTTCTTCTTTGAAGTTAAATAAGATGTGCTTGGGAGAATTTCCACACACACCCCCACCCCCCCCTCACCATCCTTATTCTCATCCTCTTGTTCCCCTCACAATTCACCATTCAGGGCCAAAGCAGTGATCCGGAATAGATACTGATAATTTCCCTCTTGATGTCCTCAGCCTGTTGAAGATCCCATGGCCTTTAGTGGCCCACATTGGTCGAAGTTCTAGATCACTGATCAAAGATACACATGATTTCTGCTCTGGGTGAAGTAGCAGAGCCTAGTCTCTGTCCTTAATTAGACCTGTCCTCTTGTTTATGACCCAGTGAGTGGGCTCTCTTAAGTGAAGTCTGTGAAAAGAATACTGGGTTTGGAGAAGAGATAATATGTTTGGATCCCAACTCCAGGATTTATTAGCTGTGTGATCCCGAACAAGTAATGTAACCTCACTGATCTTCAGTCTCACGATATCTAAAATAGGGATAATACTTGCAATACCCTTTTTCTAGGGGTGCTGTTAGGAAAGTACTCTGTAAGCCTTAAAAAATAGTATTAATGTAAACTCTGAATATTTTGTCTGCTTTGGGGTATTTCTCTTAATAAAATTCATTCTTGATCTGGATCTGATAAATTCAATTTGCCAAATGTTTACTAAAAGACTTACTGTGTACGAGGTACTATGCTAGGTATCAGGAATACATAGACTCTCAAAAAATGAAAGAAAGTGTCTGTCATCAAGGAGCTTATATTTCTGCTAGAGGTATATGGATATATAAACAGATAAGTAACTGCAAAAGAATGCAAAATAATTTCAAGAAGTGACAAGTATTAACAACTATGAAGAGAACCGGAAAGCCCAGATATAACAGGTTGTTGTTGTTGTACAATAGTTCTTGAATACTGGGACTTATCCAGATCTGCGTTCAGGGAAGGAAAGAGAACTCTTCACAAATGTACTGATTCAGGGTAAGCAGATCCCATTTTTGAATATTTCAGTCATGAGTAAATTAGATAAGGATATCATATGTAAAAAAAAGTTGGAGTTCAAGGGGGTACACTTAGGAATCTATCAGCTACTCTCTATATTTCTGTGTTGTACATACTCTCTTCTCCCTCTGGTAAAAGAAGCTTGGTCTGATTAGATTGCCTCAGGTATGTAACGTTTTCATTTTAACCTCTCTCTGTGTTTGTGACATGTTCTCTACAGTTGGTGCACATAGCAAGAATAATGAAAGACAGCAATTATTATGAACTGGTGCCATCCCAAGTTTTCAGGGGCATTTCACTCAGAGCGCTGAGTAATCTTAATGGTCTTAATTATTGTAGTGGGAATTTAGTCAGTTGCTTTTAGGTTATGTAAAAATTGACTACCTGCAATCTAGATGTTGCCTGGCTGGAGTAACTAGGGTATTTCTCATCCTTGTGGTCAAACTCTACATTGTGACAAAATATGGTTTTTGGAAGAATGTCTTGCCTGCTTTACCATCTCCTTTATTTACCCTGGCAATATATGACACCATTCTGCCTTCCCAAACTGTACCATGGTTAATTCCACATCATTCCAAATATAAGAAGAAGGCTAGAACTCAAAAGAGACCCATTGTTTGCTATGACTTACCCAACTGGGGCCAGCACTGGCTGCTGTTGTAACTGGTAGTGCATTTGTTGATGATCACCAGTATGAATTGGGCTGTCAGCCACATGAGGCAATTGAGGGGGAGGAAGCCTCATGTGTCTTGGCAGTATAACGGGGTCTCGTTGTCCCAAGCAGCTCAAGCATACTCACCAGTTGGAATGTCTAATGAGATTTGTTGGTAGCTTGGTCGGCCAACTGGGAAGTCTGCTGTTTCTAGAAGTTAGTTTCTTAAAAATGTTATTTTTATTAATATTTTTTGTTTTTATGTTGTTTTAATCCACAAGTTTATATCTTTCCTCTTGCCTACAAGCAATGAAAGGAATAAAAAAGCAGTCTAGAAAAACTAGCCAATGTATTAACTGAGTCTGATAAGCTTATACAATGTTCTACAAGCATAGGTCCTCACCTCTGCAAAGAAGGAAGGAAAGGGAATTTTCCGATTTTTTGAGCCAGGTATTTAGTTGCATTGTTTTTTGTTTGTTTTCTTTTATTTTTATTGCTGTTCTTATTTGCTCTTTCTTGCACACTATTCTCCATTGTGTCTTCATGCCTTTTCACTGCTTGGCCCTCCTGCCTGAATTGCCCTCCTTCCCCACCATTGCCTCTTGACAGCCCTGTCTCTCAAGAGTTAGCTACTGTGGCACCTTGTGCAGGAGGCCTCCTGATCCCCGCTAGGCAAGCGAGCCTAGTTTTACTTGCCTTCTTTCTACTCTGTATCCATTGTGTATGTACTTAATTACTTGTATGTTGTGCCCCTTGTTAGTTTGTAAGCTTCTTGGGGGCTGTTTTTGTGGTTTTGCCTTTCTTGGAGAAGAGCTAATATTTACTTGGTGATTGATTGACGGTTCTTAGGTAGGAAATGAAACTTCAGGTTTGTTTTGGCGCATTTCTCTTATTATTAGTTATTTGGAGCAATATTTCAAATAATTGTTAATAGTTTGTCATTTTTTTGAGAACTGTTCATATTTTTGATCACTTTTTCATTGGGGAATTACTTTTTTTCTTATACATATATATGTGTTAATTTCCTTGATAGTTCTTGGATATCATATCCTTATGAAAGATATTTGATGCAGATAGTTTTTCCCCACTTGATAACTTCTCTTCTTACCCTAGTAGCATTGATTTTGTTTGTGTATAAATTTTTTTTCAGTTTAATGTAATTGAAATTACTTGTCTTTTGTAATGATCTCTGGTTATGGTTTTACTTGATCAAAATATTTCTTTAAAAAATGTTTTTGTAGTATGACCTTTAATATTCATGTCATATGTCCATTTTGAGTTTGTAAGCAGAATTTCTGCGAAATTTCTTTTCAGTTTTCCCAGCAGTTCTTATCAGGTAGACAGTTCTTCTTCAACCTAAGTTCTTAGGTTTACCAAATCCTGAGTTGCTTAGTTCTGATACTTGCTTTTTTAGTCTATTCCATTAATGTATTTTTCCATTTTTTTTAGCCATCTCCAAATTGTTTTGACAATCTGTAGTATAATTTGAGGTCTGGAAGTGCCATTGCCCCTTCATTCCTTTTTCTTTTCATTCTTGTTTCTAGGACTTTTGTTCATCTAAATTGATTTTGGTTTGGTTGGTGATTTGGTTTAGCACTAAATCTGTAAATTAAGTTAAGTAGTATCATTTTTTAAAATTGACATTGTATTGGTTGTACTTTGGATATCCATCTTTTTGTCATTTTCTTATTTCCTTCAGGAGTGCTTTATGATTATATTTGTATATCTTAAATGAGTCTTAAATTGACTAGACTATTTTATGCATTTTATATTCACTCTAAGTGAGATTTCCTTTTAAATTATTTCTTTCTGGATTTTATAGAGATGATGATACTTTTTTGTGGATTTATTTTGTATTTTGCTATTACATGCTATTAACATGAACATTTCCCTATACATAAAAGAACAGGAAAACAGGACATGGTAGTTCCATAACCATCTGTGTTCCCTTTTGAACTTGGTTCTGATTCCTGTGTCTATTTTTAAAAATTGTTCATTAATGCTTTTTTATATTTTTCTTCCTCTTAGTAAAAATTTTAATATTAGTATCCCTCCAACCTTCTGTTTCCTCCATAACTCCTCCTGTTCTCCAAGAAGAGCACTCTATTGTAACAGATAAGTGAAATTACACAAAATAGATCTACATATTGGCTATGTCTGAAAATGCATTCTAAACTTCCAATTCAACCCCTCTTTGTTAAGAGGTAGAATTATGTCATCATGTCACTAGTAAATAGGAAAAATTTGTTATCTTTGCTGATGTTTATGCCTTAATTCCCTTCTCTCATCTTACTCCTGTTGTTAGCAATTTTTGGGATACCTGAGATGGGCCACATCTTTGCTTTACTCCTGTATTTATTGGAAAACTTCTAGTCTTTCCCTACCAAATAGTGCTAGGAGATAGTTTCTTTTTTTGACTGATAAGTTGGCAGGTACTTCTTCAATTGTCTTCTTCGCCCCCCACTCTCCTAGGAAAGATTTTCACTGTATGAGCAATGTTTCTTTTAAAGGTGGCCTGCCCAGGGTTTAGGTCTTTTCAGACTGAATCAAGCCAATTCCTTACTTGACTTGGAGATTATATTAGCATATAAACATGGCAAGTATATCGGTGAATTTTAACCAAACTCTTTACCTGTTATTGGGTGTCACCTCTTCAGATGAAAGTGAAAATCATGATCCAAGCTGTTTCCTTAAGTCTGTCTTATTTTGGAGTCTCATCTGAAATTGCTCTCAAGGTTTCACTCTGATTTCATCATCTTTTCATTCTTTTGCTCAGTTCCCAAAATGTTTTCTAATCCTATCCCCAGGGTTTAATCTTAAAAGATCTAAAGAGCATTGGATTTGGAGTCAGATTACTTGACCCAGGTTCAAATTCCAACAACTTTTTTAACCCCTCTGGACCTGTTTCTTCACCTATGAAATGAAGTGACTGTAATTCATGACCTCTAAGATCCCTTCCAGTCTGAAACCTGTGTTGCTTTGCTCTGAACTTTAAAGAATGGTTAGAGGAATGAAAGGAGGAAGTTCCCTTGGGAATATGACTTAGTATTTTTCCTTTTCAGTGGCCTGTCCTTATCCTCCTGATTTACTTCCCCATATGAAGAACCCCAACCAAGTCATTAGTAAAGTTTCATCTGCTGATATTTCTACAAAAAATATTTCTTTGATGATTATCAGTGGTATAGAACCCCAGAGCCCTGGTGCTTAATGCAGGATCAATGATGTGATTTTTGTCCCTTTCATCAAGAAATAGAAGTTCTCATGGTTGGCAAGAGATAGGATGTGCCTTGGACCTTTTTTAATGACAAAGCAAAATGATTTTCAGTTTTCTGTAACTTTCTGGGGTTAGTATTTTCTGTAGTTCCCCCGTTAACTGCAGTGGGAGAAAGCTGAGGGGAAGTGGTGGCTGATAATTCTTAATAAAAAAGATTTATTCTGTGGAGTTTGGATTCAGTCAGAGGGCCACATTTGAGGACCTAGAGGGTCATATGTGTTCTCAAGGCCACAGATTTCCCCACCTCTGAAATGGATAAGATCATCAACACATTTGAGTATTTGAGTTATAATTAATGGATCTCCCTTCATACATTTTACATTACAGCCAGTTTCCTGAATGCATATTGCTTTTTCCTGCCTCTGTATCTTTGTTTATATCATCTTTGTTTGCTGTAATTCACTGTCCCGGTATTCAGTAGTCTCTTTAAGTCCTTACCTTTCTTCAGGGCCCATTTTAGTCTCCATTTCATCAGTGAAGCCTTTCCTGATCACTTAACCTTCCTCAGGAGGCCCTTTGTATTTTTCCTAGTTCTTTATATTTTATTCTAACTTGTATTATAGTCATTTTTATCTTTCCTTTTAGACTATAAACTCCTTGGAATCTGGTATCATATTTTGTTCATCTTTACATGCTAACATTACCACATTGCCTAGAAAAACATTCAACTGTATGATTAGTATACATGATGTGAAATTAAATTTATTAAGCACCTACTCTGTACCATGTTTAGCTATAGAGACACACAAAAAAAGGAAGACCTAGGTAGGCCTTGCTTTCAAAAAGTTAATGTAATAATGGGAAATATAACACATATTGGGAAGTGGTAACCAGGAAAAGGAGCTTTGGTCTAATGATAGGGGTTATGAATAGCATAAAGAAGTCTCTTGTCTTGCCCTTTCCAGTATCATTGGTTATGTTGCTTTTGATATTATTCCCTTAGCAAGAGGTAGAAAACTTGAGGTGGAGTGTACGATATACTCTTGGCATCAAGGCAGATGGCAAGATACCCCATGCTGCTTAGGCTTTGCTGCTTGGCTGTATGGGATGAAGCATGATCTTGGGCTGCTTATGTATAGAAAATTAAAGTAAGGTTGAGTCGATTAACTCCTCTGGAATGGAGTGGACAAAGTCTCTTGAAATTTAGATCTGGAGTGTTGCTGTTTCTATTGGGGAGAGATGAGTAGGTTAGATGTCATGATGCCTGTGTTGACTGGGCAAAGGTGGAGGTTGGCTAGATGGGATGAAGCATGAAACACTATTAGAAACCACCTGAAATTACTGTATTTACCAAAAAGATTAGATTATCTCTTTCAGAGCTCAGATAGGCAGAGCCAATTTCCCTTGAGTTCAGGCTACTTCTCACTGCACCATCAGGGAGACCCCCTCACTCTCAGAAAGGTCAGAAGACATCAATCAATCGTTAAGCAGTTTACTAAGCATCTTATATGTGCTGGGCACTGTGGATATAAAAGCAAAGAAACAATCTCTGCTCTTAAATACGAAGCTGGTAATACCAGGGCGGGAGAGTGGACACTAGCAGTTGGGCAGAACAGGAAAGGTTGTGTAGAAGTTAGTGCTTTGAGTTGGATCTTGAAGCTTGAAAGGGATTCTCTGAAGCAGAAGTGAGGAAGGAATGTATTCCAGACATGGCATGAAGATGAGAGATGAAGAGTTATGTTTGGGGAATAGATGGAAGGACAATTTGAATGGACCATACTGTGTAGGAAAGGGAGTTAAGGAGTTAATGAAGTTGAAAAGATAGGTTTGAGCCAGTTTGTGAAGAACTTCAAAAATGCAAACAAAGGGGTCTATGTTTTACCCCAGTGACAATAGGAAATTACTGGAGTTTATTCATTAGGGGAGCGATGTCACATCTGTGCTTAAGGAAAACTACTTCAGCATTTGTGTGGAAGATGATTTGCAAGAGAGAGAGAGAGAGCACAGAAACCATTTAAGAGGCCATTGTAGTAGTTTAGATAAGAGGTGAAGAGGTCCTGAGGTTAGATACTGGCTATATGAGTAGAAAGAAGAGGACAGATGTGAAAATAGAAAGATGTGGAAACCAATTAGCTATGTGGAATGACTGAGAATCAGGAGTTGAGGATAATGTCAGTATTACATACCTGAACAACTAGAAGAATGATGGTACCTTGTGTGAAATTTGGAGTTGGAAGAGGGATGGGGAGGAATATAATGAGTTCCTTGTACGCTGAGTTTTAGATGACTTTTTTTTGAGATGGCCAATTTGAAATATCCATTAGTCATTTGGGATGTGGAAATGAAGCTCAAGGGAGAGATTGGGGCTGTATATATAGATCTGTGAGGCATCTGGAGCCATAATAATTGAATCCATGTAATGGATAAGATCACTGAGAAGAGAGAGAATTTAGGAGAAAAGAGAACCCCAGGTCAGATTCTTGGAGAATGCTCATCCTAAGGGGATATGATATGCAAGATAGCAAAGGAAATTTGAGGAGTGGTTAGACAAGATAGCAGAATTAGAAGGGAGTACTGTAATGATAACTCAAAGAGGAGAGAGCATTCAGCTAGAGAGAGGGTACTCAGCAGGGTCAAATGTAGCATAGAGATCAAGAACATTTAACAGAGGGTTGAGGTATGAGTAGAGATAGAATGAATAGGAGGTTATAGTCAGCTATAGGAGTATCGCCATTTTTAATTTAGGTAATAGATTACTTGTGAATAATTATCAGAGGTGGTGTGATCATTTATAAATTATGTCTATCAAGTTTTTAAGTCTCTGTTTAGTGTTGATTGTGATTTGTCCTGTTTTTAGCTTTCTTTGTTTCATTGGTAGCCTGTTGTGAATACTTCGTTGAATTCTAGTCTTGAGGCAGCAATATTTCATACTAGTTTCCTGATGACTATTTTTAAGTAGCCCAAGTTTTTGTGTTGTCTTTTTAATAGCTATTGAGTTGTTATTCATTCCTTTGATGTCCAAAGCTATTTAGATCTGTGAATTTTTTTTTCTAGATTTATTCTGAGACTGAATTTGTCAAGATTTTGAACTTGTAACATGAAATCTAACCAAGACAGATATCAGCCTTCTTTGTGACGCTCTGAAAGGTTTAGGACCAAATTTTACTTCATATGCTCCTAGGGCATATCATTTTCTGGATGATCTCATGAAGTTGTCTTTGATTCTATCCCCACGTGCTTGTGGGCACCCCCCACCCCACTTCCTCTTCACAGCTGCTGTGCGTGCAAGGATCTGAATTAGGTGGTATGTGAGTAACTCAGGAAGATTTTGGCCTGTGTTCTTCTCATAGTGATTCATTAAAAAGCAAAGCCTCAAGGGCAAGAAACTTCATGTTCTTTTTCACCAAAAACAACTTTCAAAAGACACCCTAGATTTTTTTTTTATAAAGCACCACACATCCACATACAGAAAAAGCTGGAAATTCTCAAGTTGAGGTCGCCCCAAATAGTTTCTTAAATTTTTTCTTCATGTGTAATAACGTACTGGAAAATAACTCTTTAGAAAATGAAACCTTAACTGAGCCAGTAAAGCCACTTCTGACATAACTTTGAAGCCCACGTGAATCTTCTAAGCCCTTCATACACATCCAAACTCTGCAGTTCTCTGGCTACCCCTGAAAAAGACTTTCCCAAAAGTTCCAGAGAGTTACCTTTGGCTTCCTCTGTACCTTATAGTCCTCCTCACAACTCATCATCTTCCATGCATTGTCACCATGACTACCTGTCTAGTAAAGCTGAGACCAAAAAATATATGAGGATTAAAGGACTGCATGATACTGTGTTTACATAATGATCCTCTTGGAGCTAGCCTGTCACTGGAGCTGCCATCTTGGGCTCTTACTAAACCACAATTGCAAAAATCTCCCATACTTCTCCCAATAATAGCTATTCATATTTATACATCACTTTAATATCATCAAAGCATTTCATTAATTACTTTTTTAAAAAAAATTTCTTTTCTCCTTTGCTCTATGTTTTATCAACAGATAATTTTGAAGAGTTCTACAGTATCTCCAGAGGTCTCCTAATCTGTACTCCTGCTTCCACATAGAACTTAATCTAAAAAATTCCAGGCAAGAAGTAATTCTCATAGTAAGGATAATGAATTACTATACTGAACTTTTTTCTTATGTCTTTGCTAAATATCTTCTGTTGCCATTTAAGCCCTCTTCTTTGGATTTTGTCTTCTGGGTTGATGAGGAACATAATTATTTTATGTTTGTAGATGACTTTTAAGCCTTTTCCATATCTTTTGTTTCAGTTGGGATTCTTGAATTTCAGAGCTAAAAGGGCTTTTTAAAATAAGAAAACAGAGGCCCAAAGAGGTAAAGTTATTTGCTGACTGATACACAGTGAATTAGTAGTAGAGTAAGGAATGGAGCCCAAGTCTTTTGACTCTCAACTGAGTACTATTTTCATTGTACCACACTTCCTCTTTTTCCAATTCCATTAATGTTTCTTCATAGGTATTAATTCTCTTTTCCAGAAACCACAAGTATTTTCCAAAATTCTCTAGTTAGTCCCCACAATTGCCTTGTGGGCTAGAAAAGGCTAATTTTGGGACATCATAAGGTAGGATTCTGAGTGTATGTACAAAATAATTGTAAGCTTTTAGGCAAGTGAGTCATCTGATATAGTTAAAATTCTTATGCTATCTGTTCTTCCATGTTCCAAGAGCTGTTCTACTAAGCGAAAGGTGTCATGAGGGGAAGTACTAACCGTGAAATATGACTTGTGACTCTGGGTGGAATTAGGGCCAGAGCTTGAAGAGCAGGAGACCCTGGAATATGGCTTTTTTGACCCATCACACAACTCAGCCAGTATTCTGTTGAATAGTATATGTTGCTAATGACCTAGAAAGTACATTTGACTGGTCCCAACAGCTGTATTTTCTGGTTTAAGATTCCACATGGCTCTGGAGGTCATCTGAAAAACCCAAGTTCTTAATTTGTCATTGATTCAAGAAGTTAACCTCCTCTCATTCCCTCTGTTCCTGTGATTCACTTTTCCTAAACTAGTCTTCATTTCCTATGCCCTTCAGTCTCTCTACCCCACATACCTTACCAGGCTGGCATCCTTGCTTTTGCTTTACTTGCATCTTCACCATGTAGTTAACCAATTCAGTGAACAGTATCCTCTGCTTGGATCCCTTGTCTTGTTGTCACTCATAACTTTCCGGATCCTAACTCCACATTACTCCTACCACCCTCCTCTGATCCCATACATGGGGTGCTGAAACTACTGGCAGAGGCATGCAACCACACTGACCAGGTCCATGATAAATGTGTCTTGTCTCATATCATCTGGACCATTACTTGAGTAAGGCAAGTGTCTTATTCCCTAATGGATTCTCTGTCCCATTCCCCACAGTAACTGTTTTCTCTCCCCAAGCCCTCCATACCTTTGCTTGCTTCCTACCCTCACAACAATAACAACAAAAAAAATCATTTCATTTTTCATGTATCTCTTCCCCTTTACTCCAATGAAGAGATGAAGAGATATATTTTCTCTTTGCCAAGGCCAACCCTTTTACTTAGCCCCTTGATCCCATTTTTTCCCATCTCCTATGGCAAATTACATACACAATGATCCCCCTTTCTTTTTCTCCCCAATCTTCAGTCTCTCCCTATGTATTGGTTCTTTCCCTCATGACTATAAATATGCCCAGGTCCTTAAAAAACCTTTGCTTCACATTGCCATCCCTTCAAATTGTTCCCTTCTGTCTTTACTCCCTTTCTCAGGGAGTAAACTACTGGCTTTATTCATTGTTTTTGTTTCTTCCCTTCTCACCTTTCTCTGCAATCTCATTTCTGACCTGATTGCTCAATTGAAAGTATCAATTATATTTTTGAAAGTAAGAATTTCTTATATCTATATTTCCTAAAGTATACTTCTCCCTACTGCTGTTTTTTGTTCTTTCCCTTTATATTGTTGTAGTCATGTATCTTGTTTCCTGATTCTGCTTACTTCCCTTAGTATCAGTTTGTATGTGCTTCTCTGCATTCGTGTTGATTGTTTCTTACAGTGAGTAATAATCCATTATATTTATGTTCCACATTTTACATTTATTTCCCAAATAATAGACATCTCCTTTGTTTCCAGTTTTTTGCTATGACAAAAAGTGCTGCTAGGAGTCATTTGGTAAATCCATACATTTGCACAGGTTGTGACCCACATCTGAAGTGCTGTCCTTCCTCATTTCTGCCTCTTAGAATTTGTGGATATCTTTCAAACTTCAACTCAGATGCCTCTTCTTCCATGATGTCTTTCCGGACTCCCCCCTTTCTCAAATGCTAGCAGTGCCTCCCCCATTCTCTCTTTTTCTATGTGTAATGTTATACATATTGTCGTCCTATACAGAACACAAGCTCCTTGAGGGCAGGGACTATTTCATATTTGTGTGTATGTGTGTGTGTGTGTACATGTGTGTATGTGTGTGTCCTTAGAGCCTATCACAAAACTACATACATAGTAGATATGTACTGAATACTTATTCATTGATCAATTAGTCTGTCTACCTTATCTAGAAAACAAGTTGGCCCAGGTTATTTGATTTAAAATTCTATTTATTAAAATATGAGACTCAAAGCCAAATTCTTTTTTCAACTTTTACACTTGATTACATAGCTTTCTTTTCTGGTGAATGATTCAAATCAGCATACATTTATTGAGCACCTCTTATGTTCTTGACATTGTGCTGGGGATACAGAGACAAACCAGACATCCCCTTTCTTTAAGAATGTTATATGCCTGCTGGGGGAAATACAGATAAGTATATACAAAGTAAATAAAGAGTAAATATAAAGTAACATTTGGATGTGGGAAAGTACTAGACAAGAAAGTCCTCTTGTAGAAGATGATACATGGATTGAATTTGGAAAAAAGTTGGGGATTTTCTGAGGTAGATATTAGTCATTCAACTGGCTTTTAGTAAGTGCCTACTGTATATGTGTCAGATACTATACTAAGTACTGGTGTTACAAAGAATGGCCAAAAAACCTGGTCCCTGCCCTCAACGAGTTCACAGTCCACTGGAGGAGACAACATGCTAACAGTGTGTATTTATAAATAAGGATTGGGAGTTGTCTGAGGGGGCAGGCAGTAACGTTAAGTAGGAGAAGGAAAGATTTTTTTGTAGAAGGTGAGACTTTAGCTGAGTCTTGAAGGAAGCCAGGGAAGCTTGAGGGGAGAGAATTCAAGGGATGGGGGAAGAGCTAGAGAGAATGCTCAGAGTCAGAAGAATAGCACGGCAGCCAGTGTTGTCAGGTCGATTCATTTATTAAACACCTTTGTTCCAGGTACTGCTAAGCACTAAGGATACAAAAAAGGCAGAAAAACAGTCCCTGCTCTCAAGGAACTCACATAAGGTAAAAGAAGACTAGAAAGGTGGAGAGGAGCCAGATTTAGAAAACCAAACATGATTTTTATGTTTGATCATGGAAGTGATAGGCAGAGTGGGGAGAGATGAGGAAGGGATACCAACCAGCACACTTCATATCTGTCTAGGCATGAAGTGATGGGGAATTGTATCAAAGAGGCCTGTATAAGAGATGTTACAGAGGTAAAGATGGCAAATTCCAGACGTGAGGGACAGCTTGTGGAACGTTACAGAGTTAGGAGCTGAAACATATGCAAGTTGTGTAGCTGGACCCTAGGCCATGTGAGGAAGAATAATGTGATATCAGTCTGAACAAATAGGTAGGCACCAGGTTAAATTTTAAAGTGCCAAGTAGAGGAGTTTGTATTTTATTCTATAAGCAGTCTGTTTTGAAATGTCCAGTAGACAGTTGGAGATGTGAGAAACCATGAGAGCTGATTAGATCACATCACTTAGTAAAATAGTATAATGGGAGAGAAGAAAAGAGCCCAGGATGGAGCCTTGGAGAACACCTGTGGTTAACGTGTGTGATCTGGATGAAGACCTAGCAAAAGAACGTGAGAAGGACAGCCAGGCAAGAAAGAGAAATAGAAGAGAGTGAACTGATGCTAGGTGAATTGAGCAAAACCAGGAGAACATTGTACATAATAACAGCAATATTGTGCAAGGATCAACTCTGATACCCTTAGCTCTTCTTAGCAATAAAATGATCTGATACAATTCCAAAACACTCAAGATGAAATATGCTATTCATATCTAGAGAAAGAACTATGGAATCTAAATGCATATCAAAGTATACGATTTCCTCCCCCCTTTTTTTTTATTCTTCTTTCTTATGGTTCCTCCCATTGGTTCTAATACTTATTTACAACATGCCTGATGTGAAAATATGTTCAATACGAGTGTATACGTATAGTCTATATCAGATTGTATGCTGTTTTGGGGAGGGGGAAAGGGAGGGAGGAAGAGAAAATTTGGAACCCAAAATCTTACGGAAGTGAATGTTGAAAACTAAAAATAATAAAAAGAAAGATAAAGATTGAAAAAAGGCCATTAGATTTGGTGATGAAGAGATTGTTGATAACTCTGGAGAGAGCAGTTTCATTTGAGTTAATACAGTTGGAAATCAGACTGCAGAGAGTTAAGAAGGGGATGAGAAATGATGGCATCAATTGTAGTTACTTTTCTATAGGCATTTAGACAGAAAAAAGAGAAAAAATAGAGCACAGTAGTTAGCTGGGATAGATTGTTAGGATTTTTTGAGGATGGAGAAATTGGCGTGTTTACAGGCAGTAAGGAATCAGCCAACAGACAGAAAGAGAAAATTAGTGAGAGATTAGGGATGATAAGGTTGCAGTCTACTGTAGAAGTTGGGATGGAATGGGATCACTTGTGTATATGGAGGGGGATTAATCTTGACCAGGAAAAGGGCCACATGTTCATGAGAAATGAGTGAAGAAGAAAGTGGCAGAAAGCATCCAGTGATGTGAGATGAGGAGGGGAGAAGAATGAACACTCAGTGAAGAATCTCCGTTTGTTCAAATAAGGCAGAGTTCTCAGCTGAGAGTATGGAAAAAGGAGCCATGGGAGTCTTGAAGGATCCAAAAGTTTGATCCTTTTGATCCTGTGGTGACTGGGATAGTGAATCAGAGAGGGAAGTGTAAGAGTTTGCCTGGATACAGTGGGGTTCAGGTGATATTATATAACATAAATTTATAGTAGACCTAGTCAGTACAGTTTTATGATTTTCACTATCTTGATTTAGCAGTGCATATGTGTGTAGGAGCAAAGGCAACAAATGTTGGAAGTGAGCCGAGGCTGAAACTTGGCAGGGCAAGATCTCCAGTAGGATTAAAGGATAAAGGACTCAAGAGAATACAATGGAGTTGAACTGTTTTACCCAAGGGGTCAAGATAGGAAAGGAAGAGTAGTGTAGCCAGTGCAAGTGTAGGGTTAACAGAGCAAGCTGGGTCAAGAATTGAAGGGTGAGAATATTGAAAGGAGGTACAAAAAATAGATTTTGGGTTTGCAAGGCAGAGCAGAGGTGAAAAGACAGCAGATTGTGATCAGAATTTCAGAGTTCATGAGCACAGAAGGAGAGCATTGTGGGAGGTGGCAAGGTCAAGGGTACGATTATCTCGGTGTGTAGATGAGGCATGGGAGGGGGAGGTCATGGGAAATGAATGAGGTGAGGGGACTGGCCGGTTAGATTTGAGGGAGTATCAGGATGTATGTTGAAGTCTCTTAATATGAGGTTTGGAGTTGGGGAAGAAAGACTGTGAGCCAGGTATTGAACTCATTAAGGAAGGGAGGAAGGAGAATATCCTAGAGGTTCTGTGGATAGCAGCTACTAGAATCCCGAATGGCTGATAAATTTGGATTTTATAAACCTCAAAGGAAGAGAGGTTATTGAATGATGGTGGTAGAAGAAGAGCCTGGAAGAGCCAGTGAAGTGTGGCAAGTTGTGAAGAAGATGAAATTATGAGGGGAAAGATTGGAAACACTCTAATTAGGAGGCTATTGAAATTATATAGGGGAGGGGTGATGGGAGATTAAACTAGATAGAATGTGAGTGAGTAGAGAGAAGAGGACGGTTTGCCAGAGATTGTAGGGGTAGTAGCAAGATCAGCAAGACCTTACAACTGATTGATTGGATATTGTGGTATGCAGGGAAATTGAGGAATCAAAGTTGAACTTGAAGGACTGGAACATTAGTAGCTCTTGAAACAGAAATAGGAAAATTAGGGAAAAGGGTAAATCGGGGAAGAAAAAAAATGACATCCCTACTTCAAATTATATTATAATACATCAAAACTGTTTGGTTTTTGTTTAAAAAGTAGAGCAATAAGCAGAAAACACAAGAAATAGGAACAGTTAAGGAATAATGTAGTCAACTGAAGGACATCATTTTCCTCAGGAAGAACCTCTCTTTGATAAGAATTTTTGAGAAAAATGGAAAGCACTCTGGCCCTATACTATAAACTCAATGTGAATACATGACCTGAGTATTGAAAGTCATACATGAAAAAATTAGAGAACTAGATCTAGTATTTTCTTTTCCCTGTCAGTTATCAAATATTTATTTCCCTCTTCCTCCTCCTCCATAAAGAAAGAAAAACAGCATTCTTGTTACAAATATGTATAGTTAAGCAAATTTTCACACTGGGCATGCCCTGAAATCCATTCTCATTCTGCATATTGAATCTGTCACCTTTCTTTGTTAGCATTCTTCAAAATAGCTTGTGTGAAATGATGATTTGTCCTTGTGTTAATAAGAGTTCTTCAATCCTTCTGAATTGTTCATTTTTACAGTGTTATATAAATTATCTTCATGGTTCTTCTCACTTCCCTGCATCAGTTCACTTGAGTCTTCTCAGGTTTCCTTTTCATCATTTCTTGTATCACAGTATGGAATATTACTTTCATATATCATAATTTGTTCCATCCTTTCCCAGTTAATGGTCACTCCATTAGTTTTCAGTTTTATGCCTCTTAAAAAAACTGCCGTAATTTATATATATATGTATATATTTATATATGTGTGTGTGTGTGTGTGTGTGTGTGTGCGTGTGTGTGTGTGTGTGTGTGTGTGTGTGTATGGATAGATATATAGATATATAGTGTGTGATACTGGGGGAGTCACTTTTTTCTTTTTCCTCTTTCCTTGAAATCAGTTATTTTTCACAAATAATCCACAACTATTTCTAGGGTTCAGCTTCTTTAAAGAGGGAATAGAGGTAATCACAGGAGATGAAATAAATGTTTTAGATTACTTGAAATTGTAAAGCTTTTGCATGCATAAAATTAATGCAGAAATTAAGAATATATGTGATTGGTAGGGAAAAAAAATCTTTGAATTAATTATTTTTGTTAATTCTAGTACCTTTCTTCTGTTGATTATTCTGTATACATCCTGTTTACATGTAGATGTTTGTATATTGTTTCCTTTATTAGACTGAGACTTTTGAGTACCGGAGCTATTTTTGCCTTTCTGTCCCCAGTGCTTAGCTCCATGCTTGGCATATACTAGGTGCTTAATAAATGTTTATTGCTTGATTGATAAGGGCCTAATATTTAAGATTTCTAGGCAGCTAAAAGAAAAATAGATCTGTGATTTCATTGGGGTAGCAAACTCCTTGGTTAAGGGAACTCTTTCTGCTCATGGAGGTTGACACCTTCTTATCAACTTATTCTTAGAGGGCTTCCTAGAGCACTGAGAGGTGAAGGGACTTGCCAGGGACATAGAGTCAGCAAATGTCAGAGGCAAAATTTAAATCCTATTTGTCCCCGGCTTTAAAACCAGCCCTCTATCCACCAAATCAGAATGACTTTCTGAAGTGCTACATATAACATGTTATATTATTCTCTTAATGGCTCATGGTTAATAATCTTCATGCTGTTCTACTAAATTCACCCTGATTAGGCTTACCAGGGTTGGATAATGAAGTATGTGATTGTAGATAAACAAATTATTTTCTTTGCAAACTTCAAAGTGATGTGTAAATTTTCCATGTGAAGTTCTTATTAGCACCCTACTCTACTTAATACAGAAATGAACTTGGAATGATTTTGATCATAGAATTTTTTCTTCTTTGCACAATCCTCAAGGTGAAGCTGGTCTGTAGGGAAAGGGGAAGGGAACAGGCATTTATTAAGCAGCTGCTACATGCCAGACACTGTGTTAAGTACTTTGGAAATATCTTATTTGATCCTTACAGCAATCTGAGAGGTTTACCTTTTAGGTATCTAAGACTTGATGAAGTAAAAGCCATGTGAATGTTCAGTTCAGTAATTTTTTTTTAGTTGTATCTGACTCTTCCTTAGTCTATTTGGGGTTTTCTTGGAAGAGATACTGGAGTAATTTGCTATTTCCTTCTCCTGTTCATTTTATAGATGAGAAAACTGAGGCAAAAGGGGTTAAGTGACTCCCCCAGTATCACACAGCTAGTAGGTGTCTGAGATCACATTTGAATTCAGGGAGATGAGTCTTTCTGACTCCAGGCCTGTTACTCTATCCACTGTGCCACCTCGCTAACCACCCTAGTGCGGACCTTATTTAAAAACAACAGGATAAATCAAAGTTGGCTAGTTAAAAGGAAAGGTAACATTGTACAAAAAAACAGACTTGTGAAGAAATACAAGAACCAAAAGAAAGAAGCATGGCAGAGCCTATTTGAGTAAAGACAGTGGAGGCAAAAACAGAAGTGATATTATTAGAATATGCTGCAAACTACTTGTGCAGAAAAAAGAAATAGACAAGTTTGTGAAACAGCTCACAAGCCTGGCATGAAGGCATGAGTTAGGACCACTGAAGCACTTCGTTTGTCTAGGTATCTACTAATGCTTCTTTTTTCTAAAATCGGAGTATCTAGTACTTTCTTGGCTTGTATTACGATAATTTACTCAATTAAAATATAGAGGATTCTAGACTGTAAAATAGATTATAAAACAGTAGTTATCAAAACCATTTGGTATTGGTTTTTTAAAGAAAAAAAGAAAAGTTTAAAGGAGAATCAGAAATAATGGGACTAAATAACCCAGTATTTGATAAACCTCAAAACATATATTACTTAGGAAAGAATTCCCTGTTTGATAAGAACTGCTAGGAAAACCATGAATCAGTCTGGCAGAAATTAGGCTTAAACCAACATCCTTCACCACATTCCACAGTAAATCCAAAATTGATACATGACCTGAATATTTTAAAAGATCATACCATGAAAAGTAAGTAGAAGAAAAACTAGTGAAATGTCTTTGACGGTTTTGGGAAGGAGGTGAATTTGTAACCACACAAGGCAGAAAGGTTATTATAAAAGATAAAATTGGTAGTTTTGATGAAATAAAATTGAAAAGACTTTCATACACACAAAAATGCAACATAGATAAGAAGTGAAGCAGTCAACTGGGGAGAGGCAGAGATGACTTTGTATCAGATTTCTTGGATAAGAGTTTGGCAGCTTGGTAGTGCGACCACCAAGATGGAGAAGACATTTTCTCTGATTCTCATGACCTCTCAGACTTCTCTAAAACAGAAAATATGCACCAAAATCAAGACAGCTTAAGCTGTCTCCATAGTCTAGGACACTGGGAACCTAAAAGATTTTTAAAAAACAAACCATGAACTAATGACTACCTTGAGCTCACTCAGCACACTCCACCCACCCACTCCACACCATGCATGCACTGGCAGTTGGCTGCACTAGACATCCTGACCCTTCAGTTAGCAGCAAACACAACCCCATACCCTAAAACCTTGGAGATCTGGACCCTGGACTTTGGATGTTTGCTGGGGACTCAGTGGTTAGTACCATGGCAGCATTCTTTGCTGAAAAAAATCTCTACAGGAGAGTAAAGGAACATATGTTTGAGCTTGAAATAGATTCTGTCTCCCCAAAAGTCATTTGGGGCAGAAACTCAGGCTGGTAAGCTGTGAATTGCCTAGTATAGGAGAAGATTGAAATGAGATCCACCCCCTGGGGAGACTATCATCAGATGGGAGGGGGACAGAAGTTCAGAAATAGGGGGGGAAAAGAGGAAAAAAACAAACTGAAATTATCAAAGATCTCAGAAGAAGAAAGCTCAAAGACCTTGAGCATAAGCTGTTAAATAAATAGGGAAAGCATTAAGGAAAGAAAATATAGCAATCAGAACTAGTTAATGAGTTCAGGCCTCTATGAATAAATATTACAAAACAAAGGAAAATAATTCAACACTTAATAAGGCAGAGAACCGTATAGAATTTGAAGAGAATATGGAACCAGAATATATTATTCTTAAGTGGATTAAAAGAAAATGAGAATTATGAAGGAAGAATTTATGACCTGTACAGCAGAAATAATTGGTAGAATGGAAAAACATGACTCTGAAATGAAAAGTCTCACCAAAGAAACCACAAGGACAACAGCTAATTTGGAATACATACATGTAGAAATGAAGGACAATCTAGAAGAAGAAAAGAAAAAAAACAGTAACACCAAAAGAAAACATACTCTCTATTCAAGTAAAGCCCAATTATCTTGACAGCAGGATATATAGAGACAACTTAAGGATTATAAGTCCTAAAGAGAAGACATGACAAGTCAAAAAATTTAACTATCAAATGCAAAAAATAATAGAAGAAAACTCCCTAGAATTACTGAATAGAGAAAAGAAATACCAATTGAAAGAATGAATAGATTGCTTCCAGAAAAAATCTGAGGCTGCCAATTCTGACACATGTAATGGTTAAATTTAACAATTTGATTCAGAATCGGCAAATTCTACCAGAAGACCAGAAGAAAGACCTTCAAATGCAAAGAAATGTGAATAACCTATGACTCTTCTATACCCATCAGAAAATACAGAAGGGAATAGAATGTGTTCTGAAAAGTAGTGGAGCTCAGGGTGACCTACCCTGAAAATCTGTGCTTAACCATACATGTGGAAAGATGAATGTTTAGTAATAAAGAAGAGCTCAAAACATTCTTCAGAAACCAAACCTGAAGAGATTATTTGCTTCTTAACAACAGAAATACAGGAAAGGAGAATATTCTTGTGTAGAGAGACCAAAAAGAGATTTTTTTCTAAATGTATACAAAGAGACAGATGTAGGATAGCAGTGAAGGGGAGGTGACTCTCGTGGTCACCTAGGCAGAGAAGAGTCTACAGGGAAGTGGGTGAGAAGAGAAGAGAATTGAAAGGGGGGGGGGGAGAAAAAAGAGGCATTGTTCTGATGTTGGGTGGACAGTCCACTGATGCATGCTCCTCTGGACGAAGAGAGATAGATGTTCTGTGAAGGGAGATGGGACTATGTGCTGAATTATCTGTGGGGATTTGGTACTTGAAAAGATTAGTGTCCTCCCTTGAGGTGGAGGGAGGAGCACGTAGGGGTAATTGGTGTCTAGGAAAATGGGAGGGTATGGACCCAAGGAGGGGATTTTAAGGGAAAGAGGTGATCTGGGATGATATAGGTTAGAGATGAACTGTGTAAATAGGGACCTGCCATGGGACAGTGCTCTCTCTTTTCTTGGAGCAATGCACAATGAAAAATGGAAATCTGTGCAACAAATTCTATAGGATGGGCAAAAACTGCTTAGTGGTGAGAGCCCATGATGGATACCGCGGAAATTTTGTCTCCACATAAAGTGCAGAGCATAGAAAGGAACTTAGATGAGTATAAAGGTTATGAATCAGAGGATGATCTATAGAAACAGAAAGAATTTGGATAACATGAGAATGAGTGGAGATAGAGCCAAGATGAGAGTGTACAGAGAGCAACCCAGCTAAATTCTTCCAATATTTCCTTTCAAACAACTTTAAAATAATTCTTCAAATAAAATGTTGTAGCAGCAGAGCCAACGAAAGGTCATTGGGACATTTTTCCAGCCTAAGGAGATTGACAAGGAGGTCTGTGACACTAGCTAGGGACTGACTTGGAGTATGGTGGCAACACCAACAGTGGACCTGGGAGACAACTGTGAGAGCCCAGCAGCAACAGCTTCGGAAACTCCCAGCCCAGACTCAGTAAGGTGGTCAGACAACTGGTCAGAAAGAGATTACAGGGGACCCTTTGCTGGCACTGATTGCAGCTATTACTGATCGCAGCTATTGTTCATATGCAGTTCTATCAATCATAAGGGAATAGGAGACCTCATTGAAATTCCAAGACAGAAAAGAGCACTAGTGTTGGTGGCTTCAGGAGAGCAGAGGGCCTGGTCATGGGTTCCAGGGCTAAGAGGAGTGCTAATGTAGCTGCAGGGGAGCAGGGACCTTTCCCTGAGTAAAACCCAAAGCGTGGACCAGGAGAGAGCAATGACCACAACACTGCCTGGATAATACTACCTTGGAAGCACCAAAACGTGTGAATCCCCAGAAATAGTTCTGAAAACAGCAGCACAAAAAAGCCTGAAACTTGGGAGATAACCTCCCTACCTCAAGGTGAGCAGATCCCAACTTTAACATAAAGTTGAAAGTCAAGGAATGGACTGGAAACAAACAAACAAAAAAGAACTTGACCATAAAAAGCTGCTATATTAGCAGGGAATAATACCAAGACATAAACTCAAAAGACAATAGTGTGAAAATAGCCGTAAGCAAAGGCTCAAAGAAAAATGCTCCTTGTACACAAGCCCAGCAAGAATGCTGGAAATGTTAAAGGAAAAAATGAGAAAGATGGTGGAAAAATTGAAAAAAGAAATGAGAGTAATGCAAAAAAATTATGAAAAGACAACAACAGTCTGGTAAAAGAAGCACAAAAAAGTATCAAAGAAAAGAATTCCTTAAAAAGAAATATGGGCCTAATGGAAAAGGAGGCACAAAAACTCACTGAGGGAAAGGAACTCCTTAAAAAATCAGAATTGGCCAAATGGAAAAAGAGGTACAAAAGTTCACTGAATAAAATAATTTCTTAAAAATTAGAATTGGGAAGGTGAAAGCCAGTGACTCCATGAGACAGCAAGAAACAATAAAACAATTTTTAAAAATGGAAGAAAATGTAAAGTCTCTCACAGAAAAACAACTGACTTGGAAAATACATTGAGTAGTGAATATGGAAAAATAGGTACACTAATAAACTGCTGGTGGAGTTGTGAACTGGTCTCCAGCCAGTTACAAATTAATGCTCTTTGACCCAGCAATGCTACTACTAGGTCTGTACCCCAAAGAGATCAAAGAAAAAGGATCTATATAGATGTACAAAAATATTTATAGCTACTCTTCTTGAGGTATCGAAGAATTGGAAATTGAGGGATGCTTATCAATCAGGGCATGGTTGAACAAGTTGTAGTTTATAATTGTGGTAGAGACCTAGTATGCTGTAAAAAATAATGGAGGGGGTGGTTCCAGTAAAATACGGTAAGACCTATGTACTATAAGTTGATGCAAAGTGACGTGAGAAAACCTGCATTCTGCACAGTAACATCAGTGTTGCAGTAACGATCCGCTGAAAGTCTGGCTGCTCTGATCAGGACAATGAGCCAAGAGAGCTGTGAAGGATCCACGACGGAAAACGTTACCTCCTTTCAGAGAGAGAACCGATGAACTCCAAGTGCAAACTGAAGTGTGACTCCTGTGGCAGTATCGCTAATAGAAAAGGGTTTGCATGATTTCACATGTATAATTGATAATATTTTGCTTGTCTTCTCAGCGGGTGGTGGAAAGGGGAGAGGGAGAGAATTTGGAACTCAGAATTTAAAAAGAAAGGAATGCTAAAAATAAATTAAAGTTTTTAAGTGAAAAGAATCATTGAAAGAAATGTCCTCTGGAAAGAGGTACAAAAAAAAATGGAACTTTAAAAACTGAGGAAGGGAAAATCTACTTGACAAGAGGAAAGAGGGGAAGAATTAGCTAACTATATGAAAGTAGAAAAGAAGAAGATGAATAAGCAATACTCCAAAGGGAAAGGAGCCACAGAGAGGAGGAAGAGTATTGGATTAAAGGAGACAGCAAGCAGGAAAAGGGCTGCTTTTAGAAATATTAAACTAAAGTTACTGAAGAGATATAGTATTATGCAGTAGAAGAGGGGGAAAAAAATCACAACTTGAAAAAAGGCAATATTAGAGAAAAATGGAGGAAAATCTAAACTTAACTGTTGTAACTTTAAATATGAATGAATTGGTTAATCCAGTGAAATTTTTTAAAATGACAAATAGGACAAGAAAACAAAACCCTACAAAATTCCATTTATGTAGCGTAGCACAGAGTATTCAATATGAAGCCATAGATCCATTTAACACTGTTTGCCTATTTTTGAAAAACTATTTAATAAATACTATACATTGCTGGAGATAGATAGCATCTTCCTTTTTATGTCTTTTATAGTTGATTTGAGTATTTATCTATAACAGTATTTATATATTTATTTATATTTATATGTTTGCTTATATTTGTATATAACTTAGTCATTCACAGCTGTTCTTTGAACAGTATTGCTGTTACTGTGTACAACGTTCTATTGGTTCTGCTCATTTCACTCTTCATTTTTTTGTGCAAGTCTTTCCACGTTTTTCTATAGTGATTGAGCTCATCATTTCTTACAGCACAGTAGTATTCCATCAAAATCATATACCACAACTCGTTGAACTATTCCTCAGTCAATTTTCAGTTCTTTGCCACCACAATGAAAGCTGCTATAAATATTTTTAGAATGTCTAAATTATTTTCCTTTTCTTCCTGATCACCTTGGGAAATAGATTTAATATTGTATTACTGGGTCAAAAAGTATACACAGTTTTATACTTGGCACCTAATTCCAGATTGCTCTCCAAAATGGTTGGATCAGTTTACAGTTCCACTAGCTCTATATTAGTGTCCCAGTTTTTCCACATTCCCTCTAACATTCGTCATTTCCCCTTTCTATCACCTTAGCCAATCTGAAAGATGTAAGATGATATCTCAGAAGCTGTTTTAATTTGCATTTCTCTAATCGATAATGATTTAGAGCATTTTTATAAGACTATATATAGTTTTGATTTCTTCATTAAAAAATTGCCTAGTCATATCCTTTGGCCATTTATCAATTGAGAAATGACTCATATGTTCTTATATAAATATGACTAAGTTCTTTTTTATGTTTTTTTATTAATTTATTTGTTTTCAGTTTTCAATGATCACTTCCATATGTTTTAAGACCAAGTTTTTTATACATTTGAGATATGAGACTTTTATCTGAGAAACTGTCTATGCAAATTGTTTCTCATTTTTCTATTTTGCTTCTAATTTTGGCTAGATTGGTTTTATTTGTACAAAACCTTTTTAACCTAGTTTAATCAAAATTATCCATTTTGTACCTTACAAAGGTCTTGTTTATTCATAAATTATTCTCCTGTCCGTAAGTCCGAAAGGTAATATGTTCCATGTTCTTCTCATTTTCTTATGGTATCTCCCATTATATCTAGGTCATATATCCATTTTGACCTTATCTTGGTAAATGGTACAAGATATTAGCCCAGGAGTGGGGAACCTGTGGCCTCAAGGCCACATGTAGCCTTGGGTGTGACTGAGTCCAAGTTTAATAGAACAAATCAATTATAGGGGATTTGTTCTGTGAAGTTTGGATTCAGTCAAAGGGCTGCATTTGGGGCCCTAGAGGGTCACATGTGGCCTCCAGGCTGCAGGTTCTCCACCCCTGCACTGTTTTGTGCCCAGTTTCTGCCAGACTGCTTTCCAGTTTCCCCAATAATTTTTACCAAATCTTGAATTTTTATCCCAGAAACTTAAATCTTTATATTTGTTAAACACAAAGTTACTATAGTCATTTACTACTGTGTATTGTTTGTCTACTCTTTTCTGCTGATTTACCTTTCTCTTTCTTAGCCAGTATCAGATAGTTTTGATAATTACCGCCTTATAATATAGTTTAAGATCTGGTACTGCTAAACCTCCTTTTTTACATTTTTTCATTAATCCTTTTTATATTCTTGACATTTGTTCTTCCAAATGAACATCATTTTTTTCTAGCTCAATAAAATAACTCTTTGGTAATTTAATTGGGATGGCATTGAATAACAGATTAGTTAAGTTGAATTGTCATTACAATTGATATTTCTCCAGTTATTTAAATCTGATTTTATTTATAGAAAAAGTGTTTTATAATTATGTTCCAGTAATTCCTTGGTTTGTATTGGCAGGTATACTCCAGGGTATCTTATGATGTACAGTTATTTCAAATGGAATATCTCTTCTTGTAGGGTTTTCTAGGTGACAGTGAAATGCTGATGATTTATGGGGGTTTATTTTATCTCCTACTACTTTGCTAAAAATATTAATTATTTCAATTCACTTTTTGGTTGAATCTCTAAGATTTTCCAAGTATATCATCATGCCATCTGTAAAAAGAGCTAGTTTTATTACCTCATTGCCCATTCTAATTCCTTTAAATTTTTTTCTTTTATTGTTATTGCACCATTTAGAATACAATATTAAATAATGCGATAAAAAAGGCTTTCTCAATTCACCTCCTCATCTTATTGGGAAGGCTTCTAAGCTTTTCCCCATTAGAGTTAAGACTTGCTGATGGTTTTAAGTAGGTACTTACCATTTTGAGGAAAAAGTCCTTTATATCTATGCTTTCAAGTGATTTTTAATAGGAATGAGTGTTGTATTTTTTCAAATGCTTTTTCTGCATTTCTTGATGCAAGCATATAATTTTTATTACTTTATCAATGTAATCAATTTTAAAAACAATTTTCCTTATGCTAAACCATCCCTGCATCCCTGGTATAAATCCCACTTGGTCACTGTATAATCTTTGTGATACATTGTTGTAGTCTCTTAACTAGAATTTTGTTTAGGATTTTTGCATCCATATTCTTTAATGAAATTTTTCTGTGATTTCTCTGTTTTTGCTCTTCCTACTTTAGTTGTTTTGTAAAAGGAGTTTGGTGGAACTCCTCCTTTAACAAATACTGAGAGGAATCTTCAGTAGTCCTCCTTCAGTTTTTTATAAGACTAATAGATAAAAGGGGAAACATGGAACTGAACAAATTGCTAGGGAAACTAGAGCTGGAAGACTTATGTTGTCTTCTAAACAAGAATCCAAAAGAATATATCTATTTCTCAGTACCACATGAATTTTACAAGAATTGACCATATTCTATTCTTTATGGCACAGAGATATTGCAAAGAAATATAGAAAGGCAGAAACAATAAATGCACTCTGTATAGACTATAATGTAATAAAAATAGTCATTGGTTCAGGGACCACAAACAAAAGATGCTGACCCAAATGGAGACTTAACAATGAAATCCTAAATAATGAGTGGATAAAAGAATAAATCATAGAAACAATAAATATATGAAAGAAAATTATAATCTTGAAGCAATGTGCCACAATTTCTGGAACACTGCTAAAGCAGTCCTTGGGAAAAGTCCTATCTCTACAAACATACCTTAGCAAAATAGAAAAAAGTGAGGATTAGTGAGCTGAAAATGCATTTTAAAAAATAAACCTAAAATAAGCACCAAAAAGGAGATATTAAATATTAGAGAAGAAATAAATAGTTGGGAAACCAAAAACCATGAAGATGATGAATGAAACTAAAAGCTGATTCTTTGAGAAGACTAAAAATCTTGTTAAACCTTTAGCTAATATGATTAAAAAGAATTGTCTGGAGCATGAGTGGGTATCCTGCAATGTGGTCTTCTAGGTCTTTGGGTGCAACCTTTTGCCTTGTCCAAGCGTTACAGAACAAATCCTTTTTTATATACGGGATTTGTTTTGTGAAGTTTGGATGCAGTCAGAAGGCCGAATCTGAGGATCTAGAGGTCACACGTTTCCCCATCCCTGGTTAAACCTATTCATGTTCATGGTTTTGATTGCTTTCCCATCCCTCTTTGCTGAAAGAGTAAAGGTATTGGAAAAGAGGGAAATGTTATCAACACTTATGATGTATATTTGAAGAGTTCTTCTTTCATTCCCAGCCCTATCCGTTGGGAATCAGAAAGTCCTGATATGGCACTTACTGTCATGTAACTCTGGGCGAGTTACTGTCTGTCTTTTCTCAGTTTCCCTGCTTATAAAATGCACTTTCCTTCTTGAACTGTGAGATTCAAGATAATATTTGCTGATCACATTGCCTGTCTAATACTTACTCCCTTTCCCTTCCATTCCTTATGATTCACTCTCGGAAGTTGAAATTTGTTCTGTTTATGACAGTTTCCTCCTCAGTACCATCCTCCCTCCCATTTGTTCTATGACGGTTTCCTGCTCAGTACTATTCTCCCTCTTATGTTCCTTTCTCCTTTTTACTTTTCCCAATCTATTTTCATATATTTAATGCAATTGTGCACAAAACTCTGTGTGTGTGCGCATGCATGCGTGTATATTTAAACCTCCTTTGTCCTGTCCAAATGTGTCTGAAGTTCATGTGATAGCTGCTCTCCTTGCCCCTTCTTCCTTTTGTGTATGCTTTCTCACTTGTCTGTAATGAGAAATACTAGAAAATAACTTTTTTCTCCCTTTATTCTTCATTTTCCCCCAATGTGTTTTTTCTTTGGTAAGATAATCAAAATAGAGCAAAAGTACCCTCAATCCTTCCTTTTTGTCTTACATAATTCTCTATATGTGATTCTTGACTTTGTAGTTCTTGAATTCTGAAAGGAGCATTTGTCCCTTCTCTCTATTAGAATATCAACCTTGTATCATTGTTTAATCCTTTCCAATTGCCCAAATGTATTTACTCCTCTAGATCTCTCTTTATGCTTGTCTTTGCATTTCAGAGCTTCTGCTTAGCTTTGTTGTTTTCATAAGGAATATTTGAAAGTCCACTCTTTGATTAAACGTTTATGTTTTCCCCTATCAACTCATACTGCCTTGCAGGATAAGTTGTTCTTGGATGTAAACCCTTGTCTTTTGCATTTTGAAATGTTATATTCCAAGATGTTCTCTCCTTTTCACTAGTAACTACCTTATGTGGTCCTGGCTCTGGTTCCTTGGGATTTGAACTTTTTCCTTCTGATTGCTTGTAGTATTTTTTCCTGTGACCTTCATTTTGACCATGACATATATTGTAACTTTCATTTTGGGCTGTCCTGGAGTATCTCATCAACGAATTTTTTTCTATTTTCACTTTTCCTCTTTGTAATAAATTTGGGAAATTTTCATTTATGATTTTTTAAATATGTTATCTAGGCATTCCCCCACCCCCTTATATGGAAATTTCTCAGAATCCACAGAATTTCAGGGATTGTAAAGATGTTCAAATTGTATCTCTTTCAACCGTTTTCCAGGCCAGTTGTTTTTGATAAGAAATACTGTATATTTTCTGTTTGTCTTTCCTTCTGTTATTTCTCATTGTTTCATGGCATTACTAGGTTCTATCTGATTCATTTTTATTCTCAGGCAATCATTACCTAGGTAACTTCTTTTCACCTGCAGTTCTAGGCTCTTTAGTCTCTCTACTGCCCACTCCTCACTCTACTCTTCACTCCTCTCCCCCCTGCCTCCTACTCCCACACACAGCTCTTTTTAAACTCTGGCTCCATTTCTTCTTGGTATTCTTGTAGACCCTGTGGTCAAGCAATCCCTCTTAGGTTCTAATAGAGTTGTGTGGGATTACTTTCTTTTTTTCTAGGCTTTCCTCTTTGGCAACTCTTGACTGATAATATCATCTCATCTTGCCTGTTATAGTTTACTTACTTATTTTATATGGTCGTAATATTACAGGTTTAGTGTTGAAAGGGACCTTAGAATCCATTGAGTCCAGCCTCTCCCCATTTTACAAGTAAGGAAACTAAGATTGTGATAAGTAAGTGACTTTGACCAAAGTCACAAAGCTAGCAAAGTGTTTGGGGCAGTTTTAAGGTAGGCCTGGCACCAGCACCTTCTGTTAGGTTCAGTTTTGTGACAAAAAGAGACATTCATGAGTCATTAAATGGTAAAAAAAAAGGACATTTACTTTGTCATAACATATCAAGTGTATAGTAGCATTTATCCACAGATTTTGCCCCCCTCATCATCCCAGCAGGGTGAAGTGAGTCTTGTGGCCTTCAGATATCTACCTAGTTGGAGAGGCCCTTAGGTGACCCAGAAGTTACTTCTAGGGAGGCAGAGGCCAGTTGGGTCCCGAGGATGACTGCTGCCAAATAAGAAAAATATATCTCTTGGGGGATGAGGTGAGGCATAGAAAAGGTGAGTCCTGATAAGATATTGACCTTTTAACATGCCAATACTCATGGCTACAAGTCCATAGGATCTCCTAGAAGTCTTCCTAATATTTAAATGCTTTCAGAAGACTGTTTCCCAGGGTACAGTCAGTCACCACTGGATAGCCACAAAACCATCAATTCAGTCACTCCTCCATACACTCTTCCCCCATTTTTAGTCCCCTTTTACTCCTGGGCCCCTGTTACACGTGTTAGAATTCTAGGAGCCTCTATACTCTGAGTTAACATTCCCACTTTCATCTGTCATCCTTGGCAGTGGGTGCAGTAATATTAGAAAGTAGAATTCCTCCTTCCTCCGTTAGCACTTTTTCTCCCTCTCTCCTTTCTTCCTTCACTGACCTGGGTTCTTTTTTCTTTTCCTCTGCTGTTTCACTTAATTATCTTATTCACTTCTATGGATTTAATTACCATCTCTATGCTGATGATTCTCATTTCTACAAAGCTTTCCCCAACCTCTCTGCTGATCTCCAATCTCACATTTTCAATTGCCTCTCACACATCTCAAATTAGATATCTAATAGACACCTTAAACCACAAACCTCTAACTAAATCTGAATCCATTATCTTTCTCTCTAAGGTATCTCCCCCCTCCTAACTTTCCTATTACTGTAGAGGGCAGCATCATCCTCCCATTCCCTCAGACTCTCAATCTACTTATCAACCTTGACTCCTCACTGTCTCTCACTTCCCCATATGTAGTTTGTTACCAAGGCTTGTTGATTTTTACCTTTGCAACATCTTTTGGATATGTCCCCTTCTGTCCTCTGATCCTGCACCAGTCTGGTTCAGGCTCTAGACTATTGCAGTAACCTGCTGGTATATTTACCTGCCTCAACTCTCTCCTTACTCCAAGCCATTCAGCCACCAGAGTTATTTTCCCAAAGCATATGTCTTGACCACATCACCTTCTTTATTCAGTAAACTCCAGTGGCTCTCTGTCACTTCCAGGATCAAAGGAAAAAATCCTTTTTAACATTCAAAGCCCTTCATAGTCTAGTCCACTTTTACCTTTCTTGTCTTCTTATTCCCTGATCCAGTAACACTGGCCTCCTGGCTATTCTTAAACAAGACATTCCATCCTTTGACTTTAGACATTTTCCTGACTGTGGCTCTACTGAATTATTTCTTTCTGACTCCTTCTAGTATTCTCTCCTTGGCCTTGAAGTTCTGGGTTTTGACTGTATTCCTAGAGGTTTTCATTTTAGGTTCTCTTTCAGGATTCTTTCAATTTCTACTTTATCCTCTGTTTCTAATATGATGTCTGTGCCCTTTTTTTAATCATAGATTTCAGGTAGTTCAGTAGTTCTTAAATTACCTCCCCTTCACTTATTTTCCAGGTCAGTTGTTTTTCCTTTTGAGGTACTTCGTATTTTCTTTTACTTTTTTTTCAAGTCTTTTGACTTGGTTTTATTGTTTCTTGATGTCTCTTGGGGTCTTTAGCTTCCACTTGACCAATTCTGACTTTTAAAGAATTATTTTCTTTACTATAATTTTGTGCCTCTGTTACCATGGTATTGATTCTCTTTTCATAGTTTTCTTGCATTGCTCTCATTTTCCCTCAATTTTTCCTCTGCCACTCTTATTTAATCTTAAGAATATTTATTGGCTTCTTTCTTTTTAAAGTTTCTTTAATTCTTCTAAGAATTCTTGGTCCACTTGTGTCCAGTCTGCATTTTCTTTGAGACTTTGCTTATAGATGTTTTCAAGTCTTTGCCTTTATCTTAGTTTGTCTTAAGCTTCCTGGTCACCATAGTAGCTTTTAATAGTAAGTTTATTCTTTTTGTTTGGTCATTTTTCTAGCCTATTTCTTTATTTTGGAGTTTATATTCAAGTAGGACTGTGCTCACTCTGGGGGTGGGAGAGTGTCTTCCTTGATTTTCTGACATTTGTGCCCTGCTTCTTTCACATCTGGGTCTGGAGGGAATGTAAATTTTTAGTACTTCCAAGTGGGTGTGATCCAGGGAGAGGTTTGGTCACTGCCCTCCTGGTCTGTGTTCTGGTTCTTAGCCAGTTATGGCCCCTGTTCCCTCATGACTAGAACCACTCCTTTCCTCCCTGGAACCAGGCAGTGGGTAATGGAACTGCCAAATGTGACCTGATCCTGAGCCCAGTGCTAGCAGGGGTCCCTGGAACCTCTTTCTGACCAGGTATTCGATCCCTTTACCATCTCTGCCACAGTCTAGACCTATAGCCAGTGCCACCACCACTGTGCCATGCTCCCAGCCAGCCCCCAGTGTCTATAGCACTCTTTCTGTCTTCCTAAGCTGTCCTCAGCTGAAAAAATATGACTCACTGTTTTGTTGCTGGTTTTTTCACTCAGAATTGTTTGATTGTGTTTTTTAAAGAGGGCTACAGGTGGAAGAGCACTGGCAAAAATGCTTACTTTACCATGTTGGCTCGTACCTCTCTCTCTGTCTCCCACCCTTATCCTTTCTCTCATCCTTCATCTACATTTTCTCTAGCTGTCACTCAGGTGTAGAATGTTCTCCCTCCTTCTCCCAGCCTAGCATGTTCCCTGACTTCTTTTGCATCCCACCTAAAATCTCATTTTTCTAAACCTGGTGCCTTCCCTCTTCTGTTTCTTATTTATGCTGCATATACTTTATTTTACATATTTATTTGCTTGTTGTCTCCCACAGAATTGCAGGCTCCTTGAGGGCAGGCACTATCTTTTATCTCTTTTGGTATCCCCAGCTCTTGGTACAGTACCTGGCACCTAGTAGGTGCTTAATAAATTTTTATTGACCGACTTACTTTCCTCTGGGAAATTCTTTTCATTTGAGTCCAGTTCCTTATCAGAGGATACCTCTGATAGAGATGATAATGAAAATGGAGAAGGGCTGCAAGATGGACTAGCTAGATGACTTGTTGACTGTTCTTTACGAGATCGTTAGGAATTGCTGGTACTTGGATGCAACCTCCCTGCAATTTTGGGGGTAGGTAGAGCAAATCAAAGCCCATAAGGTAAATGTGATGCCAGGGTGGTGGTTGGGGAGTACCTTGTTCCCCTCTTTACTCACCTCTACCATCCTACCCTCAATACAGAAACTAAGGTGCTGTTAAGAACTGGCCTAGTGCAGACTTAGACCCACCTGGAAAAATTGTGTCTATCTTCACCAGGACTCTCCTGCCTGCAGGTGGGGAGCAGCCAACAGTCCTTCATTCTTAAGTAGTATGTTGCCCCAAGCCCTGCCCTAGCTTCTCCTCTTTCCCCTCCCCCCCATTTTCTTAACTCTGCTTCTGTTCCATCCCAGGAAGCCCATCTTGCTGAGTCCCTCTCTGACAAGTCAACCAAGCAGGAACCAAATGGGTTTGAACTAAATTGCACTGAAATGTGAAGATGAAGGAGAGTCAGACTTCATTCCTTATCTCCTCCTGGCTCCTACCTGCCTCTCTCATTATTTTCTTTCATTTTTTTTTATGCTTTTCTTTTTTTTAAATAGTTATTTTCAAGTTTAGAGAAAAGTAGCCAACATTGGGCATTTTATAAGAAGTAAAAGTCTCATTTTTAATGTTTTAAGGGAAAAAGTATAGGAAAAATACCTCCCCCTCCCCGCAACCTACCCCTTTCCCAGATTCTCCCTCTCCATGGCCTCAGTATTAAAAATATCTCTCTTCTCCTTCCCTATATCCCAGCCTTGGACTGGTATTTTGTGCTTTACTCTCTTACACTATTGCATGCTGATCCCAGAGGCCTTTGTATTTCTTTCTGATGCTTTGATCTCTTGTATTGCTTCCCATCCTATGAGATGAAATGATAATGAACTAGTCCATAAGAGTACCTCCCAAATAATGCTTACTGAGCGTTTACTGTGCACTCTGTACAGACAGTGAAGTGGAGAGCAACAGCCAGCAATCTTAGACTTTTTCTCCTCTCTTTGGAATAATGAGATCATGAGTCTCAGTGAGCTCAGCTATGTGGTGGGTGATGCTCTATCTACGCTTCACAGTGGTTCTCCTAATACAAGCTGGTGATGATAAGCAGATGATCCAGAGTAGTACCAGGGATATCAAGGGCATAGCACAGATGATGACTCCTCTGGAACAGTCAATAGTTCTTCCTCATGCATCCAAGTCAGCTATAATAAAGTGACTAAGAGGTCATAGGCTTCTTCCCAGGATTGAAGTTAATTAGTGAGGTACCAAATACTGGCACCACTGTTGGCACTCACTATTCCCTAACTTACTCACCAAAACTTACCCCCTGCTTAGAGGAACATTAAGGGAAAAATGCAAATTCTTTGCCCTCTTTAAAGGTCTCTGTGGAGGACTGCTTCCTTCCATAGTGGCTAGAAAAGCTCTCTGGCACCTCCATCCAAGGACTTGGAATTACCGCCACTATAAGCAAGAGGATCCCCCTTCTTCCAAGTAAAATCCACAACATCATAGTTTTATAGTGACAGTTTCACCTCCCCCCATGCCATTCAGACAAAGGGATTTCTCTCTTCTTGGTCCTTCTGTCCCTAGGATGCCATCAACCCATTCCACCAGGGTGGACTGTCTCCCAGTGTACTACCTGGCCCTAAAAAATATGCCATATGGGCACCTGTGATCAATAAAGCATCAGCAGGCTGCACATGCCTTTCTCATGGCTTCCCCTAGTTCCCCCTCTTCCTCTGCCCTTCTTTTCTACTTTGCCCTCTGAACCTCTCCCCCTTCCCTTTCCCCTGTCCCATTCATCTGTTTTCTGGATTTGTTCTCACATTCCTTCTTCTAAAGATACCACAACACTTGGCACCCTCTGTGAGACTGGCTTTTGTCTTACCTGACATAGGGACAGAAGGAGTTGACATATATCTTGTACTCCATCGCCACTTTTTAGAGTCTACCACCCTTGCTCAGCAAACAGATTTCCCTTAAGGTTCACTACATCCTGCCACTTGGACCTCCTTATCTCTTTCCAGCCTCCCCAGTAAATTCAGTTGCCTAGGTTGGTCTTTATCCCAACCCCCTTGAGCACCATGACCTTTTAGTTCTTCGGTCTTCAAGTAGCATGTCCTCTATCTCCATTCTATCCCAGCCATATCTGGGAGCAGTTATACTTTGGACAATCCCCACCTTCAACTGAATTTGCTGTGGATGCTGGGATTTCTTATTACAGTCTTGCCTGTGATAATTCTCTGTTCCAACTTATGGGTGCATTCTAACTATAGTGAGTTTAGAGTAAAAAGTGAGATTTGGAATCAAAAGACCTGGATTTGAATCTCAGCTTTGCTTCTTCCTACCTATGTGACCTTGTGCAAATAATTTACTTCTCTGGGCCATTTCCTCACCTGTAAAATGAAGTGGTATGTCTTGGTGTTCTGTAAGGGTCTCATCCTAAGTTGATGATCTTGTGAATTAAAAGCACTGATGTTTTTTCATCATCATTTATAATTTCTTTTTAAATTTTTAATGATATCTCTAAGCATCTTAGCTCCAAAGACTTCCCCATAAATCTACCTAAGATGGGTATTATAATAAACTACAATGACTGCAGAACAGTGGCAAAGAAATTTAAAATCAGAACCAGATTGTCAGGCAGAGAATCAGAAGTAAACAAGTCCAGAACACAGATCTGAAATATGAAATAAGATTGAGTGTGGCTGATGTATTCCATGGCTTTGGGCTGCTGACCTTGTTACGGTGTAATTTTTTTGATCCCACCTGCTGAATTCTCTAGACCACAGGTTCCTTGTACTCAGCATTTGGAAAGAAGACTCATCTCAACTCTTGGCATTCTTGCTCAAGTCCTGCCTTTAATTCTAGCTCCCATCGTTTGTGCTTCTGAAGGTTATTCAGTTTGATGAGATTAAGTATATCTTCTCCTTAGCCATTCCTCTCAATTTGCTAAAAATCTTGTTTCTTGGGAGATTATCCAAAGCCAAGGGCTCATGTTTGAAGCTCCTTGACTCGTGATGTGTCTTTTGGCTTCTGATTCCCATATTTGGAGTCAAAGTGGTGTTTCCTACCAGAAATGCCACAGACTTCCCCTTCTTGTAGGATATGATTAGACCCATCCGTGGCCAGGGTGTCTATCCAGCCCTGTGACTAGTAGGTGATCTGGCTTTTTCTGGCTGCCTTAGTGAAGTTACTCATTTAACCTTACCCCTCTTGTTTCTGGTATGCTTCTGAGCAATCACTGAGCTTCACACAACTTTTTATGAGGCCTCTCTGCACTAAGGTCTGCTTTGCAGGAATCTGCTGGGACCTGAAACTTACCACTTTGCAGCTAGAAATAGCTTTATTCCCTAGGAATTTTAAAAAAAAAATTATTCAGCTTGCAAAGGGGGGAAGTTACAATTTATCTGACCATTTTGCCTCAATTCATTATGCATATACTTTATGTCCTCTTTTGTTATACTCTTAACTCTTGATTCAGAGTTCAGGTAGCCCTTTCACCTGCCATATTGTTTAAGCAAACATCAAGTTCCTGGGGACCTTCATTTTAGTCACTTTTTGGAGCAGGGGTTCTTAATCTTTTTTTGTGCCGTGGACCTCTTTGGCAGATCTAATGAAGCCTTTGGACCTCTTATCAGAATATCGTTTTTGAATGTGTAAAATAAAATAGACTTATAAAGAAAATCAATTATATTGTCAGTCAATAAACATTTATGAAGTGTCTTCTTTGTTCCGGGCTCTGTGTTAAGCACTTAAAATAGTTATAAAAATATTTTTAAAAAACAAATTCATAGACTTTAGGTTAAAAACCCTTGTTCTAGAAGAAGGAAAAAAGATTCAACTCCAATAAAAAAAATTAGATCTAAAATCAGATTTTTAAAAAACAAAACTTTTTTCCTCACTTGGGATGCAAAATAACTTTCTCTAGCAGTTGAGGAAGCCCGGGAACAGTTAAAACCTGCAGGTTGTGTTCCTGCTGACTCTCCTGTGAACTGTGTTTCAAGTAAATTCTCTTTTCTGTCTCATTCCCACTTGCCCCAGAAATTGCAATGCATGACACCAGTAATCAGCATTGTGTAAATGTACATTAAATTGACCTATATTATACTCATAACAGAAAGATAATTGCACTGTTAACCATGCAATATAAAAAGACTTAGAGGAAGAATAACAGTATGTCAGGCTGATCCCCAGTGGAAGATCTGTAGGAGAATATGAACAAGACGATATGGGATAGGAAGGCATGCATGGCTTGCTATTCCTGCCTTTGGAAGGATTATTCGTGTTGATGAGATCACAAATTTATATTAATTTTAAGGCACACTCAAGCAACTGGTTAATGAGTCAGATGGTTGTAATTGATTATTTATAAAAATAATATCCATTCCTTTCCAAAATAGAACTTATTTTTTCCTCAAAACCCATAAATCTTCCAAACTTTTATTTATTTCTATTCAAAGTATTGATTACCATCCTTCCTGGGACCCAAGTTCTCAATGTTGTTGTCTTTCATGACTTTCCGCTCACCTCTATAAATCCAGTTTTATTTGTTGTCTTGTTTCTGCTTCCACAACATATCTATCCTGTATCCCCTCCTCTCTATTCTCATAGCCACCAAATTAATGCAGACTAATGGTTTATTTCAGTAACTTCTCAACTCATCTCCCTATCTCTGAGTCTCTTTCCCACCCTCTGTCTCATACTCTGCACTTACTGTAGTGATTTTTCTAAAAAGATCTGATGACATCATTCCCCTAACTAAAACAAACAAAAAAGACTTTAGAGGTTCCCTGTTACCTCTCGGATCAGCTGTAAACTGGCATTCAAAGCTTTTCATAACCTGGCCCCTTTCCACCTTCCAAGCCTTATTCTACAATATTCTCTTCCATTCATTCTACAGCTCATCCACGCTTGTCTCCTTGCTGTTCCTCACATGTAATAGCTTCATCGACTTTGGCCATAAACTGTTCCTAGAAGGCTGTCCCTTCTCGCTCCTGCTTCTTGAAATCCCTGGGTTCCTTCAAGACTCAATTCAGATGACGTCTTCTGCATGAGGACTACCTCAGATGCTATTGGCACATTTCTCCTACACTTAGAGCTGGAAGGTGTCATGAGTGCCCTCATTTTACCGATGAGGAAACTTGAGATTGACTTGGCTAAAGTCAGTCAGCAGATGGCTTAGGTAGAATTTGAACCACCTGGGTCTACTAGTGTTTCCACCACACTCCAATGTTACGTCCTTGTTTCTGCTAGAAAAGTCAGGCGTGTTCATCCTACTTGCTTGGGCAGGACTGGGTTCTTTGAGAAGGCAGGTACAATGCATGCTTAGGAAGAAGAAAACTGAGTGCCTTTTCACATTTTACATTTCAGATGTAAACTCTTTTCACATTTTACATTTCAGATGTAAACTCAGTTGCCTTCTTTCCTACTCCCTTTTTGCTCTGTGGCTTGGTTCCAAATGTTAAAAAGGCAACTGGTTTCTCTGATGAGGAGATGTCCCTGGTGATACAGTCATCTTTCAGTTGCTTGCATATTTTATTTTTGACATGACCTGTTGTGTCATCAGTAAAGGAAGCTCCCAGTGAGGAACTTCCTTTACCAATATTGAGCAGCACCTTCTCTGCAACTTGATCTTCAAAAGGTGCCCTAGGGCCCTATGGATGAGTGGTTCAGGGTCCCCCAAAGAGCACGTGGCAGAAGTAAGACTGGAACTTAGCTCTTCCTGATTGTGAGACAAGCACTCTTTACATTATGCCATGCTTCAACTCAAATATATTGCCCAAACTAGAGATGTTTAATAGGTCCATATGATGATTCTTGTCTTCTCTTTAAATCCAAAGCACTCTACAGATCTGCCAAGTCAGGCCTTTTGACTTCTTATAGGGAGAAGACCTGAAAAGAGTTCAAAATCCCAACCTGCCACGTACCAGTTTGGCCCTTGCTGTTCCTGAAGTGGGCCCAGCCTCTCAGGCCTTTTCCACATGGGTTGACTCTGTGGGTAGAAAGGCAGGCCTCAGGGTTGGGGAGCAATGTCTCTCTTCTCTTATTCTCTCCCAGGAACAGAAGCTGGCTCCCTGGCCTTTTAGGAATGTGGACTCTGTGGCCATGGGGGGCAGCCTGGCGCCTAGCATTCTGTTATGAAAAACTCTAACACTGGTTGCCCACAATGGCTGGGAAGTTAGCTGTGGCTTTGGAAAGGTTAGTCTTAGAGACCCCAGGGGCCTTGGTTAGCAACCTAAGAGTCATCTTTGCATGGACCTTTGCCAGCTTTTGTTAGCCAAATCTGCTAAGGTGACAGGGGCTGTTGTTGTTCAGTCATTTCAGTCTTGTCCAATTCTGACCCCATTTGGGATTTTCTTGCAAAGGTATTAGAGTGGTTTTCCATTTCCTTCTCCAGCTTCTTTTACAGATGAGGAAACTGAGGCAAACAGGGTTAAGTAACTTGCCTACGATCACACAGCATCACACAGCGACACAATGACTAGTAAGTGCGCAAGGCCAGATTTGAATTTAGGTCTTTCTGACTCCAGGCTCAGCAATCTATCGACTGCGCCACCTAGCTGCCCTGGTCAGGGACTGGGACACCTCCAAAAAAGAGTAAGTGATTTTTTTGAGATGTAACTGATCGTGGCTAGCATACTGCTAATATAATAGCATAATAGGTACTTCAGAAATACTTGTTGGTTGGCTATTTGTAAAGGATCTGACCAAGTGAGAAGCACTGAGAGATAAGAAGGGTCCAGAATTCAGGGAAGGTGTATGTTGGGGTAAGGAAGGCATATATACATAGCCCAGTAATAAACGCAAACAAACAATGTGTCAGGAAGAGTTTTCTTTTTTACCAGTTGTCTTTCTGGACTGTTGGCTTTGAATTAATTTTACTGTGAGAATGAGAGACAGCATAGTCTGGAAATAGTCTGGAATGTCAGATGAAAGAATCTGTCCACTTAAGCTCTGCTTCTACTCCAAAGCCCCAAACCTTAGGTTCTTATTCTCAGGGAAGTAGAACTTGCCCTTTACTTTCTCTTGCCTAAGTCCAGCCAGCATTAGAGAGAGAACAGACATAAACTGAGTCTGGAATTTCATTTCTATCCATGGGAGACAGAAAGACCAAAGGGGACTAGATAGGTATGGGATGGAGAAATTCACCTTTAAAAGAGGACAAACGCTAGGACATGATCTGATATGGGGGGATATGGAAAACATAGTTCCCCAAATAATCCTTTTCCTTTAGGAGATGTCAGGAAAGCAAGCCAGATATGTGTAGTTCTCATTCCAAAGCAGTTGAAAACAAAGAGCAAAGGTCTGGTTTGGGATGAGGAGGAGGTACTGGGAACTGAAAAAAACAAAGGAAGGAAGAGGTTCATTTTCTCTGTACCTACAGTCTGGAGTGCCAGAGCCCCACTATGGGCCAGTACCAGAGTCCATCTTGAAGCAAACCTCTCCTGAGAAAAGTGAGCCTCTTCTCTTTATCCTTATCGTTTGTTCTTCTCACTTGCTTTCCCTCTCAGGTCACCTGTCTCTCTTCTGGCAGTCAAAGCAGGCAAATAGAAAGGAGTCTGACTGTGTTGTTAGAGGAAAGATTGGCAGATGGTACGCCTCCTCTGGGTCTGAGGAAAGCTACAATCAGCTCCTTCACCCTTTAGTTAGGCCCGGCTCCACTGGGCTTTCTCAAAGCCACCGAGGTGTCCCACCCACACGACCTCACTGGTTTAACTTTCTGAAATTACTCAGTTGGACCACAAATGGAGCTGGCTGTGCCTTGTAATTTGTGTTGTCTTTGCTGACAGTCAGGAGTGACTCTCTCCCTTCCTGTGTCCCCACGGTGGGCAAAGGGAGGGGGCCTCATGAAGGGGAGGGAAGGGTGGGCCAGGCTGGTGGATGTCTGAGGGAGCAACCAGTTCAGCAGTGCCCTGGTTTTTGCCAAAGCTCTAATTTGGCTCTAGCTCCTCCCTGCATTGAATGGAGACCCTGTCATGGAAGGGTCTGGGACAGCATATCTCCTGGGATTCTTCAATCTGCTCCCTCTGTTTTAGGGGCATGGATCTCTGAAAGGTAGTGACAGGTAGTTTCTGGGACCCTATGTGGTATCCTGCCAAAGTAGACAGTTGTTGAGTATTTGTGCACAGAGTGTAATTTAGGTACTACTTATCCCCCCTCCTCATAGCCTTTTACTATGAAGGAAGTAATGATGACAGTTCATCTCAGCCACAAATGTCAAGAGCCAGGGACAAGCTAGAGTAAAAACTTAAAGGGCCATCTGCCCCATGAACAGAAATTTTGCAAATTCTTCCTTGTTCTAGCCATTAGGAGAGGTCAGGACCTCCAGAAACAGATATGACAAGAATGATAATTTGGTCTGCTCCCCAGGAGACTGTAGGCCTCTTCCTGAATGCTTAGTTCAGTTTGGTGTGCCTGCTCAACCAGGAAGGGGGTGGGGGGTGGGGGAGCATACCCACTGCCTCAGTCTGAGAAAGAAGATTGGAGTTCATCTGCCTCTGGAAAAGCCTCTCAGCATCTTCTCTCTGAGAACCTTGACCTGGTTGAAGTGAGCAGCTCCTCTTCATCCCATGGAAGTGTAAGCCACGTAGTGATTTAGTGCTGCCAGTAGATCTAGGCTGAGGAATCTATATATACATATATATTATCCATAGTCATAAGTAGATTATAATAGTGCCAAATGCTATTTTTCCTCCCCTCCCTAGTTTACATGGATGCAGCTTTTGTAGAAACACTGCCTAAAATACTAAGCTGAGATGAACAGTTAAACATTCTTGCCTATAGGTTCTCCAAAACTATGACTGAACTATATATTTCTCCTCTTAATTCACAGCCCATGGAGCGAGAGACGGTGGTGTGCCACCCAGATCTGGAGGATCTGTTCCAGGCCTGGCCAGCAGAGCTTCCTGATGAATTCTTTGAGATCACTGTGGATGATGTGAGGAGACGCTTGGCTCAGTTGAAAAGTGAACGGTGGGTCTTTGGTTTTCCGTCTACCATCTGGCTTCTTTTCCCTTACCCTTCAATTTTTATATCCTGCTACATCTATCCTGTGTTTCCAAAAGGGCCTTTGATCCTACTTCCCAAAGGCTATATAAGGAGAGGAGGAAGAGGTATATAAACAAGAATGTTTTTCCAGGTGAAGCCTTTCTCCCTTCCAGAAAGGATCTCCTTTCTTCTAACTGTACATTTGAAAAGGGACATTAAGCTATGGGATCTAATGCGTATCCTTTTTGATACAAAAACTTGAGGTCTGTTCTTAGTGTTACCTGTTAGCATGTCCAGGTCTGGCTGGGGATAAGGATATGAAACATAAGACCTAAGGAGAACCCAGATCTTGCCTGAATATGCTTCACAGAGCATAGTGGCATTTTCCATGGGCAATTATTAACTTCTTTATGTGTAGGAGTAAGACTTCTGGGGTCAGGGCAAATAATGAACCCCAGAAATACCTCTACCTTGAGAGCTTTTTGTGGGAAGAGTGAAACCTGAAACCTCCTCTTCTCCTGCTTTCTGCCTCCTGTATCCCTCTTTTACTCCTACCTCAGGAAGCGCCTAGAAGAAGCACCACTGGTGACCAGATCTTTGCGAGAAGCTCAGATGAAAGAGAAACTAGAGCGCTATCCAAAGGTATATGAGATTGAGCCCTAGGGAAATTCAGTCAGCCATCTTTGGGATAAAACTTTGATTGGGATGGGGATCCTGTAAGGACTGAATTGGGTGATTCTACAGTACTATGTGGCAAAAAAACCAAAGTGAGATGAGGCAGCTGCTGGTAGGAATGGTGATTCCTACTGCCAACATCAGGAACAAAGTTTAGGAGGCTGAGCTGATAGATTATTCTTTTAGGTAGCTGGGTTCAGGGTTTTGGGGGTTGGCTGGGTACTATTCCTCATGATAATTTGAGCTTTCTATTTTTGGGGGGTGGTCTGTCTCTATTTGCCTAGATTGCACTGAGAATTCTGTTCCCTGACCGATACATCCTACAAGGCTTCTTTCGCCCAAATGAAACAGGTAGGACTGTACCTTAGGCTACTGGATCTTTTAGTAGTACTATTAAGGATTGTGGCTCTTCTCCCTCCCATCCCTTGATTTCCTCAAACTATATTGGTTTGTCTAGTAGGCCCTGATGAGAAAAGGGCTACCAAGAAAGTAGAGCTAATGGAATAGGTACAGAAGGGTCTGGCCTCCATAAGACAAGTAATAATGGAGGCCATGGATGGGCCAGGTGCCTTCTTATTTGGGGGAAGATGGATTGACTCAACCTATAGGTTCTTTGACCTTGTCTGAGTGGGCAGTAATAAACCTTGAACAATCTCAAGTATCTCTTTCCTTTCTACTCTTAATTTCAATCCCTTCTCTGTACCCTAGGTATCTTCTGCATTGCCTGAGTGTTTGGACCCAGGGCAGGAGGTTAGGGTGGGAGTGGGCTGATTCAAAGGTGGGTTGAAATGCCAGGCCATTACCCCCTTGACCCAATACCTGTGTCATATATGGGACTGCAGTTCTGTCAGAGGCAGCTAAAACTCATAAATACCCAAGACAGAAGGTAACAACAAGCAAAATTCTTCAATTAAATCCCCAGAATAATGGCATGAAAATTGGTCACATCAGCTCTACAGAAGATGGGAGGAAAATGTAAGGCAGTTTAAGAGAGAGGGAACTAAGAGTTCAAAGGGTCAAGATCTATCTTCATGTAAAAAGTGCCTTGAAGAAAGAGAGGGCCTTCTTTTGAGGTAGACCTGAACAGGGAGTGAATTTCAGGCGTGGGAAAAGCACAGATGTAGGTGATGGAATACCAAGTGTAAGAAACAGAGAAAAGGTTGCTTTGGCTGATTTTCATTGCGGAGGAGGGGAAGTAATGAATGGTGAGGTTAGGAAGACAAATTGGAGCTAAGTCAGTTAAGAGGTCATTGGAATAATGTAGGTAAGAAGTGATGAGGGCCTGAACTAGAGTGATGGTGAGTGAGTAGGTAACGTTTGTTGGATGTAGGAGCTGTTGTAGAGGTAAAAAATAGCAAGATCTGGCAAATGATTGGAGGAGTGTAATGCTGAGATTATAAACCCAGGAAGCCTGGAAGAAGGAGCAGTCTGTTTGGAGGAAAAGATGATGAGTTTTATTTTGGACACATTGAGGTTTCTCTGAGACGTCCAGTTTGAAGTGTCTGTCCAGTAGATGGTGATGAGGAGGGGCCAAAGCTCGGGAGCTACGGGGCTGTAGGTCTGTAAGTTGTCTGCATGGAGAAAATAATTAATGTGAGAGTTGGTGAAGTGATCAAGACAGTGTTGTGAGAGGGAGATCCAGGGTAAATTCTTGGGGAACACCCACAGGTAAGTCGTGTGGTGTGGATAAACCACCAAGGAGTGGCTAGATAGGCAGAAAACCAGGAGAAAGATGCATCTTCAAAACCCAGAGAAGAGGGTGGATTAAGGAGGGAGAAGATGCTGCAGCAAATGGATCGGAAAAAAACTGAGAACTGAGAAAAGACACTTAGATTTAGCAATTAAGAGATCACTAGTAACTTTGGCGAGAGCAATTTCAGTTATGATGAAGTCAGAAGCCAGACTTCACAGAGTTAAGAAGTTAGTGAGCGTGGAGGAAGTGGATCCATGGAATATAGACAGATTTTTCTAGACTTTTGACTGAAAGGAGGAAAGAGTATGATAATTTAGGAAGGTAATAGGGTTTAGTGAAGATTTTTTAATGACGCAGGAAACTTGGGTGTGTTGGAAAGGCACAGAAGAGACAGACAGAAAGACAGATAGACAGAGGAGAGAGAAAATGGGGGAGGAAGAAAAAGTGAAAAAGAGAATTTATTGAGAATATGTTCTGAAGGAGATTGGGGAATCAAGGGTTTGTGTTGGCAAGGAGAGGGTCAACTCATTGTCAGAGACCTAATGAAAGAAGGAGATGTTATCAGTAGGAGATGTTATCAAGGATTGTCAAAGTACTGTACAGATAGTTATTAATGCTTTTTTCAACATCCCTATCTAGTTTTGCCTTCCTGTCACCTAGCTTTGTACTCCTGGACTAAGTATTACAGAAGTCTAACCCTCTACCAGACTCTTAATTTTAATAAAGGAGCAGGGTAGAGACCTGTGCAGGCCAAATATTTGCAAATTCAGTAGGTAGTTAGACTAGAGGCAGTGGAGTTGCTTCAGGGCAGCAGGAGGAGAGGGGAAATAGAACAGAGAGCAGATGTAGAAAGCTCGGAATTAGGGCTATAGAGTACAAACAGGATAGAGAAAAAAAGACCATTTACGTTGATGCTGAAGACACAATTTGGCGTTTCCTCATAGCTCCCAGCGTTACCACTTCTGCATGTAGAGTCCCTGACATTTTGGTAGTAAGGGAACCCCTGCTGGTTAACAGCTGCCTTCTCATGCTGCTTCCCTGCACTCCAAGGATGAGTCCACTCAGATCATGTGAGATGACAAGGCTTCAATTTCTTATTGCTGGTGCTTGGATGTCATTGCCACCTTGAACCAGTTTGAACTGCCCATTCTACAACAGTGTATTACTGATAGACATCTCAGTTAATTCCTGAATTCTGCAGGCTAAGACTGTAAGGCTGATGTCTTTTAAGTCAGGGTGACTGGCCCTTTCTCACTTCCTAGATCCCATCCTAAAGGGAAATGGGGGAATCAGGGACCCCAGATCTTAAAATGTTTTTCTGGTTCTTTGTAGCTAAGTCATAGAGTCTAGGTTCTGTTCCTGCCAAAATGTTGTTGTATCTTTCCCTTTTAATCCTTTTTTCATCTTGTCCAACAGTAGGAGATTTGAGAGATTTTGTGAGAAGTCACCTGGGAAATCCTGAATTGTCCTTTTACCTGTGTAAGTTCTTCCTTGATTTCCCCCTCCTCCTTTAGAGCCCTTTCAGTTCCTGAGACAATGGTGGGGAAGCTGCCTCAGGTAGTAATTTTCTTTTCCCAAATCTTTTGCTGCTTGGGGGAGTCACTAACGAAGGGAGGGCATGGACTGCAGTTTGTATGACTGAATCATTTCTAAGTCAAGGACTTACTCTGAACCTGCCTTCCCTCCATACACAAGATAGGATGCTGCCACCCAATGGTTTGGGCCAGTTTGGGTGATATCTGTAATTCTTCCATTCCACTTTGCCTCTGTATCTTGACTTCTTTGTTTTGGGAGGTAGAAAGAGTGAGAGAAGAGATTATTCTTAACTTAACCAACTTTTTCTCTCCACAGTCCTTGCCCCTCCAAAAACCATCCTGGGTGATGACACGCTGACCCTCTTCCAGGTACTAGTTCCCCCATCTGGGTGTTGGTTGATAGTGGATTCTGTTCTATGGTGTACCAGATAGAATCCTAGCTATTAAAAGACTAATAAGGGAATGTCTCATCTATGCTTTGGGGAGGGTATCAGATGCATCAGTTGATGTCACAGCCAGTTGGCTTTCCACTGTGGCCAGTTCCATGTTCTTCTGCCTATTTCTTCTGAGTACAGACCCTAGCCTCTGGTTTCTAATAGGAGCCTGGCCACTGGGCTACAGTCTCTTTTCTGGGTTAGGGAGGTCTGCTGCAGGGTGAGGCCCCAAGTACTTGGAAGGAAAGTTAATGGCAGCTTGTTTGCCAAGCATATAATAAAGCCTTTTAGAGGCAGATTGCATTAAGAAGGGATTAGGCCCACTCTGAAGTTGTTTAAAATGGAGCTTTGTAAAATTCTCCACTTCCTGCCTGGGCCCCACTAAAGGGGATGAGCTTGTAGCTCTTGTCCAGTCCCAGGAGCTGGGGCAGACTGATGTGATTAGGGTCCTTGGATTGAGTCAGAAAAACTCATCCTAGGTTTTTACTTGGGCTGATACTTTCTATCCTTTACCTCATGGGACTCAGTTTATCCTAAACATTGAACACCTGGCATTGGGTCTCTCTTGCTTGGCTACGGTTTGCCTGAATTGAAAGGCACAGCCCCATCTACTGTCCCTCCTTGTGCCTGCCCCCATGGTCCACCTGAATGAAGGTGTTGTCTATAACTGTTCTCCCAGGGAGATTAAGGCTGTGCAGGGTTGCCCAAACTCCGCTTTGTCAGTGGTGTTTAGTAGTTAAACCTAACTAGTGTTACCATTTTCATTCCTTTCTCCCCTTAACTGTGGCCTCTCACAGACCACTGAGGGTAAGAAGCAGTTGGTGGGCTCCTGATCCTCCTGGTGACTGGCACCCCGAGCCAGAGAGCAATAGAAGGTTTCTAAGCTGTTTGCTTCCTGCATCGCCCCCCCCCAATCTTGTTCCATCCCCCAAGAGTTTCCTCATGTCATCCCTCAGCATAGTGCCCTTAATGGTTTCCTCTTCAAAGCCACTTCAGATATTTTAATTAATAACAGCTATTAGCTCCTTTCAAATAACAGACAAGAGCTTCACAGGCCTTTGAAACAGGAGGTACCCAAATTTGAAGTGGGGATGGTTTATGAATGGGGGGGGGCCTCCTGCCTTCTTTCCTCTGTCTTTTAAAGCACTGCCATTATGGGGAAAAGGGTGCTGCCCTGAGTGTGAAGGAAAGGGGAAAAGAAAAAAGCTGAAGGATAAGAGACAAAACTAGAATATTTCATGGAAAGGGGATCAATGGAAATGAAGTGGGAAGGCATGGGTAAATATTGAAGGGGGTTAGGCTAGGTGATACAATGGGTATCTGGGCGTGGAGTCAGGAAGACTCCTCTTTGTGAATTCAAATCCAGCCCCAGGTACTTACAGCTTGTGACTCTGGGTAAGTCACTTAACCCTTTTTGCTTTAGTTCCTCATCTATAAAATGAGCTGGAGAAGAAAATGGAAAACCATTCCAGTATTCTTGCCAAGAAAACCCCAAATGGAGTCACGAAGTATTGGACATAACTGAAAAATGACTCAAGAAATGGGACCCACGATCTGTACTGGGGAAGGGCCCACACCAGCTCTATTTCTCTTTTAAAACTTGTTTTATTACCATATTTCCTTCCTTCCTTATGTGTTCATAAGTTGAGCCTCCCTATATAGTTCCAGGAAATTTTTTCTCTCTCCTAACTTTTCTCAATTTTCCCCTTTTTCACCGGCCTTCATGAGAAGGTATCTCCTCCTTCTCTCCCTAACCCCCCTACTTGGCAGCTAGCTTGTTGATAAACATTTAATTTGGAAGATGCATCATTGTAGAGTGTGGGCTAGAGCTCCGGGTCCCATGACCCATATGCTTCCAATTAGGAGGCCCCAGACTTGTGGAGTCCATGGGGCATTGACTTACTCTTCCATCACCCCATCCCACCTGGAGAAGCTTGATTCCAGGTGACATTTTGCTCCCTACTACCAGCAGCCATCTCCTTTCATCTGTCAGCTTTGCCCCCAGTCGGCAGAGGGGGCCAGCCAGACCCGGCACCACTTCTACCGGGAGTGGTGTTCCTTCCTGCCAGAGATCAGAGTGCTGGCAGTGACTGAAGGGAGGCCTTTCTCCTCCTGGCAAGCGGCAGGCGAGGAAGCTGAGGGGGCTTTCATGTCCCTGGCAAGTCTGTTGTTGTTGGCTGCTCTCCCCTTTGGTGGCTGGTCCTGATTGAGAGGCGGCTGCTGAATGCTCCAGGAAAGTGACAGTCGCTTTGGGGGAAGCCAGAACTTGTAGGGGTTTGGGTTGTAAGATCTGGAGTATTAGAGTTTGCAGGGGGGAGGAACGCTGTCATCAGGAGGAATGGGGAAGGTGAATGGATGACTGGGAGGTTTGTAGCAATCTTCACCCCCCAACTGTACACATGCACATATACACATATTCTTTGTCTTTTAGCTGTTTCCTTGGAACCTGAGACACCTAACGTGCTGGCACAATCTCTCTATGTCTTCCCTTATCGCATGCCTTCTCCACCCATGTAGCCTCTCCTGTGGCACCTGATATCCAAAATAGTTGTTATCCCTGATGGGACTTTGATGCCTTTCTCCAAGGAGTTTAGCATTTTCTTTCCATTGTTCTTCGTCCTGGGGATGCCTTTAAGAAGGGAAACTGAAGGGTGAAATGGGGGAAAGGTTCCCTCCCAGCCTTCTGGATCCCAACCCCATGATCTTATCACTGGATTGTGCTACAGCTTAGGGCAGGGGAGCAGTCTGTGATCTAGGCTTTAATAGGGGTAGTGTGGGGACCTCTATTCCTTTTCCCCCTTGTGCCCAAACTGTTGCTTTCCACAAGCAGTGTTGTAAAAGAATACCCCTAGGGAAGTGTAGACTTCGTTGTTGTCTGGCTGCCCCCTTCTTTAATCCGGCAGCCAGCCCTTGAGCTGTTGCAAGCCCCTCTGGCTGCTTTGCTTTCCCAACACTAAGGTTTTGCTTCCTTGCCTATGCCTACTACAAAGATTTTTGATTTCTTTCTACTCTTGAAATCTGTTTTGAGCCTTTGATAACCTTTTTCCCTTTGTCCTTTGTCTTGTCCCTCACAGCACTATTAAGGGTCACAGAGACTCTACAGGCTGCTCCAGCACTCCGTGTTTGTGACTTAGGGGAAGCAGAGGATGTTTCAGTGGATGTGGGGCGACAGAAAGACTTCAGGGTCACTCAGCTGGAAGTCCACATCTAGGACTTCTTCCTAGACACTAGCAGAAAGAGTCTATTTTGACTGCTGACGCTTTGTTTCCAGCTCCAATTTCCAGAGAAGCCTAGTACAGTGCTGGGTATATTACAGGTAGTCAATCAGTGTTTTATGCCATGAAACAAAAAGGAGTAGGCCTAAACTGGAACAAGAGGAATTTAAGTTAGCTCCAGTGAGAACTTCCTGGCTCAGATCATTTGTCTTTAGAATGGATGAATAAAGGTGTTTCTGAGATCTCTTTCCCTTTGGTGATCTTTAAGAAGTCTTATAGCTCATAGTTTACTCTTTTCAAATGAGTCTAAGACACATAAAGTACAGAATAGCATGCAGAGATCTGGACCAGCTCATATTTGAAGATGCCTAAAGGAATCTAGGATTCTTGGTTAAAGCATAGGTCTGGAGAGAGGAAAGTGGAAGATTTCTGAGTTGGGGCTCACCAATATGCTCCTGGATGGGGACAAAGCCTTTCTTTTCTCGCTAGTAATCAGACCTCTTATTCTTCCACATCCCTTCTTGGCATCCTCCCTCCCAGCCCTCCAAAGCCTTTCTGAGGGTTAACCTTTTAATAGAAGATAACATTTTTCCAGTAGAAGTTAACTCCTCTTTGGAATCTCAGTCCTTTAACTTTCTAACCTGTACCTAGTCTGTCTGTCTCCCCCTCTGCCTCTCTCCAAAACTGAGCACCTGGACAAGATCTGTGGAAAAGGAGGAAGACAGGATATAGGTCCTGATTTCCAAAGCTTTCTTGGTGGTTTCTCTTTTTTTTGCTTCCTAGTGTCTAGGGCCACGCATCACTTCCTGGAGGGCTCAAATGGAAAACTGTAGACTTGGGAACAGTTAAGATTTGAATGGCATATGTGTATAATCCATTGCACTAGATCAGGATGTCAGTTTGAAGCATGTGTGTCTGTGTGTATGCATGCACGCACGTATGTGTGCATTTTCCCTTATTTTTTTTTCTCCTTTTCTTACATCTCTCAAGGTCAGGTGGAATTCACGAAACCCCAAAGAACCTGGGCTTTTGATGTCCGATGTAATGATAATAACACTGTGTGTAGCTCAGGAGTCTTTCATCCAAGGATCTCCAAGCACTTTCCTAACACTAATTAATTGTGCCTCCCCTCTCACATGCCTTGAGGGAGTTTCCTGTTTCCACAGAGTGTGTGTATGATTCCTCTGGCTCCTTTTACAATTATAAAAGCAAAGGGAGGTGATTGAGAGCCAGCAAAAGAGCTGTAAGAGGTATTGGCCCAGGATCTATTGAATAAAAAAGTGGGCTGTCATCTGTAACACCGGACACTTATTTAGGCTATGCATCCTTCTGGCCCCGTAGCCTCCCTACTGTCTGCCTTGCTGCTTTCCTCAGACATTTGCTTTCTACAAAGAGCCAAAGAAAGAAGTTGTGTTCCCAGCTTGGACTAGGGGCTGAGCATACTTGGAAACCCTTGAACAAACCTGACGCCCCAGTCACCCAGGCTGGGGAAGGGGAAGATGCTGGGGTGGGGGGTGGGGGGGGCGTCATTTGACATCTGGCATAACAGTGGTTGCTTCCCCAGACCTAGCTGTTCCAGCTCCAAAGGACGAAGTGAATTTAACAGTCAACCCAGAAGTGAGGGAAAGGGAAAATCCTTCAGAAAAGCAGTTGCCAGCTTTCCTTAATGTCACTGTCATTCCCTGAGCTTGGAGTTCTTAGTATAGTTGCCAACCACATCAGCCAGGCCTGTTCAAGACAGATCTGTCAGCAGAGGCTTCTGTTCTTTCTTGAATGATTCCAAACTCTTTTGTTATCCTTCCTAATGGAGTAGTTTGGTCTATGGGTAACCTAAAATATTATTTTTATTGTATTTAGGAATTTGTTATATGAAGTTATTTCCCTTCACATGTACTTTTCTAGTTATCTTTGGCTTAGGTAAAATGCTGGATGAAGCAAGGGCTCTGTTTCAGCTGAACTGTTATGGAATTCAAATTTATCTTTCCCACAGTGCCTCTAAAAGAAATTGATTCTTACAAAATTTGGCATATGACTTCAATCTGATTTGTGTTCATTCAGCTATCTCAAAACAAAATGGTAGCTGATATACTTGCAGTTAAAACAAATGGAATTTGGTATAGGTTACAGAATTTTTTTTTACAAATCATTGAACTGAATGAAATCTGCAAAATTAATTTGAATTCCCTGAATAGACACTGGTAGGTATTGGTAGTCCAGGACCCTTCTAGATGAGAGAAATATCATTCTGAGTGTTAAAAATTAGCTTTTATGCATCCAGATATTTATGGCTGAGAGTTAACTATACTTCTACCTGAGAATGTATAGAGAATTCCTTGCTTGTGAGAGAAACAGGATTGTTCTGGGAGACTCTTACCATCATCCATAGGATTAGAAGTTCTTTCCCTCCTTAGATCTCCATCTTTCCCTGATTCTGGTTTGGAAAGGCCTTGGGAGAATCTGATTTAAGGCCAACTATATGTGATGTAAGTCTTTGGAGACCTTGCTGGGAGTGGCAACGGGTAAAGGAGATAAAGAATGATTTTCCTTGAAAGGAAGATTGGGGGTGCTTGGATGATTACTCCTGCTCATGTTTGCTAGATCTTCATCTGTGTGACAACAGTCTTTCCTGTTTCTTGTTTTGGGCCTTCTCTCTACACAATTGGCCATCTATCTCACTTGTACTGTGAAATATGAAATGTAAGAAGACCTAGAGGAAGGGTGTTTCCAGCAGGTTAGGTAGATCCTTGGTGGAGGATCCCTGGGAGATGTATGAGTACAATGATCATCTCTAGGCTGATGATTCCCAGATGTAAATATCCAGCTCTAGTCTTTCCCCGGACCTCGAGTTCCATGTTATCCAGTCTTTTGGTCATGTCAAATTGGACGTTGCCTAGGTATCTTGAATTTAATATACCCAAAATAGAATCCTATTACACTACAATTCCAAGCTTCCCTATTGCTTTAGAGCAGGTGTGCACACCATACGGCCGGCCCGTGAGCAATATGTTGTGCAGGCCTGTTTTAGAGTGTACCACCATCCTCCCAGTGTCATCCTTGAATCCTCATTCTCACCCCATATATCTAGTTACAATCTTATTTCTCCTTCTACATGTCTTGTATATATCCCTTTCTTTACTCACACATCCTCATCTTCTCTCACTTGGAGTATTGTAATAGCTTTCTAATTGATATTCTGTCTTCTTAAGTATCTCCTCTCTCCAATTCATCTTCCGTAGAGATGCCAAAATGCTTTTCCTAAATTGTAGCTTACGATTGCCCTTCATGCTATCCAGGGTCCAGTAATAGTGACTTACTTGATGTTCCTTTAACACAACATTTCCCATTATGGTGCCTCTGAACTGTCTTACCCTCATGCTTGGAGTGCTCTCCCTCCTCACTTTTGCTTCCTTAAATCCAGGGGTTTCTTCAAGACCCAGCCCAAAGACCACCTTCTGTAGGAGACCTTTCCTAGCCCCCTCCCTCTGCTGGTGCCATGCTTTCTAAAGCAGGGACTCTTAACCATTGTGTGTTATGACTCCCTCTAACAGTCTGGGGAAGCCTGTAAATCTCGTCTCATAATAATGTTTTTATGTGAAATAAAATACATAGAATTACGAAGGAAACCAGGTATAATGAAATAGTAACAAAATTTGAAACAAGAACAGTTCATGGGCCCCCTTCCCCCAGCTAAGAACCCCTGCTCTACAGTTACCTTTCACCTACTCTATCTTACACAGCCCTGTTTATATACATGTTTTCTTCCTGTTGAAATGAAAATGCCTGTCAGGTCGGGGATTATTTTTGCTTTTATTTTGTATCCTTAGCTCTCAGAAAAATGTCTGACACATTATAAGAGCGTAACAAATTCTTGTTGATTGATTATCCAGTGCCCTGAGAAAAAGAATAAAATAATTCCTGGGCATCAGAAACACTTCAGAAGAATCCAGGACAGCTACTGAGTCAAAGTGCTAGTTGAGAGAAATTAAATTCTCCTTTCCATACATGGGAACCATTTTTTAGGCCATGCACTTCCCCCAGAGTGTATTAATTTGCTTACTTCTTTATGCTTAGTAGTGTGGTATTTCAGTATCCGAAATGAAACTATTCTGTCCCCTTAACTTTTTGGTTTTTTCATCCCCAGAAAAGTAGGGTTTTGTTGGATCTTGTATGTGGTTGAGCTTAAATTTTGAGCCCCTTGAGCAAAGTTTTGTGAAGGGCCCCAAGAGCATGTAACTTTTCACCCTTCACCTAGCCTTCCATCCTTACATAATCTCATTTGCCACCTATATTTCATAGAGGTCCCTTCTGACTCTTCTGTCCATGTGTGAGAATGGACTTGGAGGTGATTCTAGGCTCGTTCCTTCTCTCTCCTTTCTCCCCTGCTCCCTTTCCCAGTTCACACTGCATTAAAATTCATGATTCCTAGGTTCTCGTCCCAACTCCATCATTATGGTATGAATTCTGTCTTAATGAGTGGTATGACCTAGAAAAGTCATTTAACATTTCAACTCTGAGATTCTGTGATACTGTTATACTTTTCTGAGCCTGACTTCCTTCATATGTAAAATTGGAATACTTGCATTACCTGTCTAGTTGCAAGGAAAGTGTTTTGTAAACCTTACAGTGCTTATGTAAATGTGAGTTATTATCTTGGACCTAGAAGAAAAAAGAGTGCTTTGAAAATGCATTGGGATCTGGTGAGGGAGATATGAGACATGGAGGTTGTTTGGGTTTTATGTGGAGAGCTTTGTGGTGTCAAAACAAAATGTAACATTTTAAAAAATGTATCTGTAAACTACAGTCTGTGGTTCTGAGGCTCCAGAGTGAGGCTAGGGCAACCAAAGAGGCATCACAGCCAAAATTTTGCTGTAGAAGCAGGAATCCTAGCTAAGGGCTGGTGGGGAAGGGAGAGGTTGGTACAATGGCAGGATGGTTGCCAAGTGGCAGAGAAATGCTGTCCTGCTTTTGGGGTGGGAGAGTAATGAGAGAGATTGCCTAAGGGCTGCAGATCTATTTGATGAGTGAGTTTATGGAGCCCTTTTTTGATGGCTCTTCGTTATGTTCATTTTTCCTGTGATTTGTAAAGCCTTTCACAGCTTGGCCTCAACCTGCCTTTCCAGCCCCATTATGCATTACTCTCCATGGAACAAGATAATCTATACTCCGAGGTTTGTGCCAGAATCTGTCAGAGACAATTTATTAATACACAAACATTTCTGCTTGGAGAGAGGTTCAGACAGGCAGAGTTTCCCTCTGCTAATTAGAATGCCCTCTCTGAACCATGAAGCTTCCAACCCAGACTTCATAGGTATCTAGGTGGAGTGGTGAATTTAAGCACTCAAACTGTCTCAATCTCAATTTCCATATCTGTAAAATGGGAATAATAGCACCTATCTCACAAAGTTACAAGGATCAAATAAAATATATGAGTGAGATGCTTTGGAAACCTAAAAATACTATATAAATCGTCTTTCATGTCAAAGTAAAACAAAGATACATAGTTTAAGTTTAGGGTTTTTGATTTACTAAATACAGCAATAGAAATGTTTATGCTTCGAACCTTTGAAAAAAATATCTTTCCCAAATCAAATTATGCCCTTTCTCTTTCAGTCTTCTCCAGAATAAATAAAAGGATACCTCTCTTAATTGTATAAACAGAAAGACTATTCTTATATTCCCAGTATTCAGTTGTTTACAACAAACAAGATACTCTCATGATCTAGTCGAGAGAATTAAGATCCCTTTCTAAACTGATGGACCCATTAGGTCTTGAGACTTCAAGTACTTTAGACCAGGATATCATCCTAATGTTATTTATTCATGTTTGTAACACCCTTGAGGCTTCAGTGCTCTGTACTACCCCACGCTCTACAGTTCAACCAAACTAGCCTCCTTTGCTGAACCTCACATATGGTGGTCCATCTTCTGTCTCAGCCTTGGCATCACTTGTCCCTAATGTCTGGAATGCCCTCTAAGAATTTGCTTTCCTCAAGATTTGGTTTAAGCACTACCTTCTCTACATGAAGCCCTTTTCTGATTCAGTCAGTAATGCTTGCTAATTGATTGTTTTCTCTCAGTTGGAATTTTTAATCTATTCAATAAACATTTAAGTACCCATATATGCAAAGCATTGTGCTTTGTGAAGGGAATACAAAAACCAAAGTCATATTTGTCTTTAATCAGCTTATGTTCTCAAGAGGAGTACAACATACAACAGATTTACAGATAAATAATTACTTATTAATTAGAGCAAGAGGAGAGCGTATTGTTATAACAAATGAGGAAATCAGGAGAAACCTTATATAGTCAGTGGATCCCAGCTGGTCCTTAAAGAAAACCAAGGATCCCAAGAGGCAGGCATGAGAGAAGAGATCATTCCAAGTATTGGGGGAAAGGGGGATGCCTTGGGGAGGGAGACTGGCAAGTCTAGCCTTTACAAAGGCCTGGAGGTGGGAGATGGAATGATGTATATGGGGAAAAGCAAATGGGACAATTTGACAAGTGTATGAGAATTTAAGAATATGAAATGTCTGGAAAGATAGGCATGAGCCCAATTATAAAGGGCTTTAAATGACAGAGGAGTTTATGTTTTATCTAGAGGCAGTAGGGAGCCAGTGAAGCTTCTTGAACAAGATAGGGACATTTTCAGACCTGTGCTTTTAGGGGTATTGGTTTTGCAACTGTGTGAATGGATATGAGTGGGGAGAGACTTGAGGCAGAAAAACTTCAAGGATGCTTTTTAACCACTGTTGATAGGTGATATCTTGAATTATAGGTGAGTGGAAAGAAGGGGATAGATTTAGAAGAAATTATCGAGGTAGAATTATCAAGGCTAGGCAACTTACTGGCTTTGAATATTGGTGGGGAGGAGGGATGGGAGAGAGAAGAAGTGTTGAGGTTGACTTGGTAGTGATTGCTCACTTACATCAGTTGGAAGGATGATAGCAGCCTCAACAGAAATAGAGAAATTTAGAGGAAGGGAAAGATCACCAGTCTTTTTTTAGTGCATTATTAAGGGGTGATTAGGCCTTATTTTGTAAGATTTTATACATAGTAAAAAATGAGGCCTGGAGAGAGGAGAGGGGTCTGGTGATGGCAGGGAAGATTGTGACCTTTATCCACCACTCAATTTTTATTTTATTGCTACCTTGCATGAAGTGGGGAGAAAAGCTCATAAGGAGTCATCTTCCTAGCCTTGGAGGAGGGCTATACAGAAGTTAGAGACAAATTATACCTGCTTTATATGTTCACCTATAAGCTTGTTGATAGACCACCTCTAAAAAGACATGGGGAATAGAGCAGTATGACTAGCATGGAAATGCTGGCATCAACACTGCATCTACAACAAGGGGTGTATGTGTGTGTGTGTGTGCGCGCGCGCCATGCACCTACATCAGGATAGTGTGAAGGAAGCTTAAGGAAATCCAGTGGTGACACCAGGGCTCACCAGTTGGGTGATCAGTCCTTGCTTTAGCCCGTGCGCCCCAAGGATGCTGCTAAAGAAGAATCTACGTTCCTTTCCTTTTTGCTGTGCCCAGTAGTAGGGCTATCTCTCCTGAGAGTTGGGGCCCCTAGACTAGAAAGACAGCACTAATTGAAAAATAAAAAGACATAAAGACCAGAGGGCCACGGCCACATACTTAAAGATCGAATGAGGACAGTTGGTCACCTGCTGTGCTGCCATATCAGCCTTATAATGGCTGGTTTATAAAGTGCTTTAAGTTTGTTGAGTACATACATTCTCATTTGATTTTCATGAACACCTTGAAGTGGGTATTCCAGATATTCTCCTCATTTTAGAGATGAGAAAATTGAAATTTAACTAACTTAAATAACTTTTATCTCGGTCATAGTTTCAAGGATATGCTAAGCTGCATATTCTAGGTCCAGAATTTTTTTCTTTCTATCTACCTCTGCCCTCTCTCTCTACCAGGCAGAAGCTGGCTGGTTGGTCCCCTTCACCTTGTCCCGGTGCTCTTTGACCCTTTTCCATTTTCCCTGAGTTGAGTTGCCATTTGGTGCAGTGGGCTTCCATTTCCTGGTCTGGTGCCGCCTTAATGATAACCAGATTCTAGAACAAGCTGTTGACATCTGGGGATACCTGGGGCCAGGAGAAAACATGCCTGTTCCTAGAGTTTGAAATTCTGTCGAACTTTGATAATAACTTGAAAGAAAAAATATCTCTTTGAATTCCAAGAGGGAACAGACAGGGCTCTCTCTTCCTGGCTCATCTTAGGCAGTTGACTGTAAGAAGCAGGTAATTGAGTATTGTCCCCACCCCCTTCCCCCAGTGTCCTTGCTAGTCCACAGGGTCACCAGATGAAAAAGGTTCTTGAACAGTGAGATAGTGATACTCAAGACTTGTAAAGGTTGCTGCAGGAGGCAGCCAGCCTGCAGTGTATGAGCACTGGATCTGGAGTCCAAGGACCTGGTTTTGAATATTGCTTCTTGGGTAAGTTACCTCTTCAGTTTTCTCATTACTTCCTGTTCTAAACTAAGCCCATTATTCTTGAAAGTCAAGAGGGAGGAAAGGTCTCCTTTCCATAGCTCAAAGTACCAAAGCAAAACCGTAGGCAGGGCATGGGCATGGCCTCTATGACACTTGGGCCATTGAGGCTTCCAAACTCTCTGCTCTTACTAGCTCAGATTTCTCATTTTGCTCACAAGCCTTAGATGTTTTGGGCCTCCTAATTGGGCAGACAAGTTGCCCCAGAGCTGCACCTCAGGCTGCTCTAGGATCTTGGATCTTCACAATTGGATTTTCAAAGACCTTGCTCTTTTTTGTGTAAGCAGGGTGGTAGCTTAGATTTCAGCATTCATGTGCCTAGCTCTTTGAAGCCCTCATTTTCTTATTAATCTTATAATGTTCCTTCTCTCTCTTTTCTCCAATGGACTGTTGGTACTTTAAAGCTCCTGTAATGGAAAGAATGTTTTCTGTCCCAGCACATTACCCCCATGGACAGCTGATGAAAAAGCCACCTCTGACTGATCTTAGAACTTCTGACTATCTTCAGCCCTGTAGACATGTAGATTCGTCACTAGTCTCTTGTCTTCCCTCCCCCTCACTCAGTCCACCTCTTCCATACACACACACACACACACACACACACACACACACACACACACACATGAGAAAGCCAGACGTGTCTTTATTAGCTTCCCCTTTTGTGTGCTCAGCATGTAACCAGATATCATATGTATTTCAGTAATCAGATGTAGTCTCTTCTCTTTGAGAACTTATTGTTGGTATAAAGAGTGTGAAGAATAGGTGAATTCACTAAGAATACATAGGAGTGCATACAGGAGTTACTTAAAGTCCAAAACAGGGCCTAGAGGACTATCTCCTAAAGATTCAACACTCCCTTCCCTCCCCAGAAAAACACGCCACCCCTCCCTGCCACAAGTCTAGGCAACTCTGGGCAAGGCTAGCTCATCCTTCATAAAGATTTAGTTAGCACATATAAAGTCCTGTGCTAGGAAATAGAGGAAGATACTTCTTGCCCTCAGGATGCTTTACAGACTAGTTGGTCATGGACATAAAGTGTCTAGGAAACAGAATCCACAGCAGCATAGCCTCCTTGGGCTTTCTGTCATGTCTCCACCTCTCTCATGCTAAGGAAGCCAACTTTGCCAGGACAAGGCTTAAGACATGGCATTTCAGAAGAGAGACCTTTCTTTTGCTAATTCCAGGAAATGCTCCCTGCTGAGGATGGGAATCTGATATCTCTCTTTTGTAACCATTAAGGCTTTTGTTGACCAAAGAGGAAAACTTCTCTCCCTTTGGGGATCTAAAGAGCAGCTCTGCTGCAACCAGAGGAGGCTTTACCCATACAGGCAAGCGTTTCTGAGTTCCAGGCAAAGCTTCACTCTAACTGAAACAATTCCAGGTGCTTGATGTTTGTTAGCTACTAGCAAGGATGGAAAGCTAGCATTAGAGATGCCAGCTAGCTAGTGGAGGGCTACAGCACAGACACGAATAACAGACAGCAATCACTGTGCAGTATTTTAAGTACATAAAGGAGGTTCAAACCAAGTGCTGTGTGAAATGTGAAAGCTATGTAAAGGGTGGTTATTGACTGGGAGGCTTTCTGGAATAAGTGGCCTTTGAGCCATTCCAGGCATTTAGGGAGCAGTGTGAGCAAGGGAATGAAGGGAGATGAGAACAGGGCAACATGTCAGATAATGAAGAGTCTTGCTGTGATTGAAGGCTGAAAAGGTAGGGTAGTACCAGGTTGTGAGGCTTTTGAGTCTAACCCAAGTAGGTAACAGCTGACTGGGATTCCAGCTGCCAGGACTGAGGCTGCATTTCTTTAGAGGCTGCCTATATTGAACTTTGGGTAGTTGCAGCACTCCCTCTGGGGGCCTGGGAGTATAAAATCACAAGTCTTCATTCAGCAGAGATGATGTTTTTTTCAAAGACTGGTGCCTGACCTTAGGACAGAGATGAAAGGTGGTAACTTTCCCAAGTCTCTTGCATCTTCTTCACAAGTCTGATGATCAGTCTTTATCAGGCCTAGTTTGGCAGGTTAGGAGGGGAGCAGAGCCTAATTGGTACCCTTAGTTCTAAGTGATATAACACTATTAGCCTATAGGAAGAATCCCAAAAGATTGAGAACATAGATATTCACTTGCAGAACAAAAAATGCCGTGTGGCTAGGTGTTAAGTACCATTATCTCATTACCCTGTAAGTCAGTTAACAAACCTGAGTGTGATCAAGGTTTCAGAGGGACAACAAAGTACCCACAAGGGTTGGAGAAAGCAAAGGGCCAAGAGAATGAGAGCTTCCCCTACTCTCCTCAGAAGCCACCCCGTTCCATTCTTTGAAACTCAGTAACTGGAATGGAAGGATCTGAAAGGACTTTAGTGCTTTTTAGTTCCTACCCGGATACTGTACTCTCCACAAATCATTCACAAGAACTGAGTACCTACTAATGAAGCACCAAGGTGTTTGGGGTGGGAGTGGGGGGTTGGGGGAGGAGAATGAGGGAAGTGGAAGAGTACCAGGGAAGAGTGATGAATTAGTTGGATCCTGGGGAGAACCCAAGGCAGTAGAAGAGGGATTGAGGAAGTGGCTAACTCCTCTTTCAGCTGCAGCCCCTTCTTAGGGTTGGTGGCTATCCATGGGAATCTGTCACTTGCAATTTGTTCCTTGTCAGTAGCAGATCATCTCAGCACTCTGAACACTTGGTGAGGTTTCCTTTTCCTACGCAGTCACCTCCTCCTACCTCCCTTCTAAGTTCTCCCCCTCCTTTCTCCTTCCGTCTTCCCCCCCTTTGCTCCCAGCTCTGTCTCTCTGCCTTCTGGACTCACTCATAGACCCTGCCATGAATTTTCTCTGACCCCTTGGGGCCATTCCCACATGCAGCTTTGATGTGTGTGCCCAGAGCATGATTGACGGAGAAGTTTTAGTGGCGGCAGTGGGGAAATGAAGAGCTAAGGGCTGGGCTTTGAACTAAAGGACTTTGAGCTGGGAGATGCTGTGCTTAGTTATCTCCTTCAGAATATTAATTATTCACCTCAGTAATTGGGCAGGAGGAAGAGGTTATTAAAAAATTCCACCACTTACTCCCTATAAGAACCTTATTTCCCAGATGACATCTGGCATGAAAGGAATAACCTAGAAAGCCCTGTGCTGGGGGATGGGCACCAGGGAGGTTCATCTTTACCCCTTACAGGGCTGGAATTCTTTGTCCCACTCCTCCAGATGGGACCCCCTTCAAGATTCAAGAGTGTCATGCTTGGGACTGAAATAGTAAGCAGAGGTAGATGGGAGGGATACAACCTCAGCATAGAAGACATACTGGGGAATGCCACAAGATTTGGAGCAGAGCGGGATGTCAAAGTTATCCTGGCTGTTAGGAGAGTACCTTCTTTCCCATCCTCCTCTGGACTATTCGTTTTCCTGTTGTGAACCCCATGGCATTCCACAGAACACTGCAACTAGCTTCCTGTCCTCCCTGCCCTCATTTTCACCTGGTCTTTCTACCTCCTCTGCCCCTCCCTGCAGGCTAACCTCTTTCCTGCTGCCCTTGTTCACTTTGGGTCCGAAGAATCAACAGGTGAGTGAGAAGCTCTCGGCTGTGCTGAACTAACAAACAAAACTCCAGCAACCCTAACCCCTCCATCCCTGCCTTGCCTCAAAGCTATTCAAAAATTCCTGGCAAAGATCCTTGAGGGGGAAGGGGGGAACAAAAATTCCTTGAAGGGAATAGATGGGGCCTGGATTGGTTAGGGGCTTCATCACATATTGGCAGGACCTGAAAGCTACTGTGCACCCTTCATTTAGGTCATAGGAAACAGGCAGACCCCAAGGCTCCAGCATGTCCCACCTTCTTGGGGTTGTGATCCTCCATGGTGCAGGGAATAGGACATCACCACTGGTCACACTGTCCTTAAGGACAACCAGGGGAGCCATGGGAGACAGTTGTCTGGAACTAAAGGCTGGGGACAGCTCTGGGTCTCACTCTTCCTTCAGTCCACCTGAGGGTGGGACTCGGGCTTTTGCACAGATTTCTACTTGGAGCCCCAGCTGCTGGAGAACACCATCTCTCCGTCTTCTGCTGATGTGCTGGTGGCCAGGTGAGTCTTGGGAATTGGAGAGAGGGGGAATGAGGGTTCAGGAACCAAGCAGGTCCTATTCGAGGGGGAGGGAAACAATGACCCTTGTTTATCCAGACCCTTGAGCTTAAAGTGTATCCACACCCCTTTTATTTGGTTGCCTGCTCAGGTGTATGTCTAGGGCCTCAGCAACACCAACTGTTTTGCCAGCGCTTGAGCCTGAGCTTTCTGAACAGGAGGAATCAGCTGAAGTGGCAGTAGAATCCCCTGACCCAGTTGCAGGAACCGCTCAGCCTGTGAGGAGGAATCTAGGCAAAGTTCCCAAGTGGCTCAAACTACCAGGTACCCTTTGTGGGAGCTGGATCTCTCAAGGGGGGAGGATGACTTGGGACAAGAGTCACCACTGACTCCTTGCCCTTTTGTATTGCAGCTGGAAAGAGGTGAGAGCCCATCACAAAAGGACCCTGCTACTCCTATCCACTCCCCACCTGAGCTGGGAATAAAGAATTGGTGTGCTGCTCCAACTAAAGCCTGGTGTCTTCCTTATGGTCAGGGTGATGGGCTGCAAGTGTGACTGCAGTAGCTGGTGAACAACAGGAACTTCACCTTGCCTCTTGAAATTCAGGTTTCTGGGCCTAACAGAAATTAATCCTGAGGGGTGAGAAGCCAAGGACTTCCCAATTCCATATGAAATGAAATTTGAACTTGGATTCACACGTCCAGCTCAATACTGTCCGACTTTTCTGAGCCTCAGTTTCTTCATCTGTAAAACAGGGTATAATACCTATCTCACTGGGGATAGATCATATGGCTAGAGAACCAGCCCTGAAGCTAGGGATACCTGGGTTCCTGACACATATAGAATGTAACACCCCAGGCAAGTCACTTCTCCCTTCAGCTCTTTTGGAAACTCTCCAGGATTCTAAATTGTAGAAAAAATGCTGCCCTTTGGTGGTAGAGGAAGCTTCCTCACCCCACTGGAAGTCTCCTCTACCAGTGAAATCACAGGTTGGCCCCCACCTGTGTAGTTGCAGGGAAGGTGTTTTGTAAACCTTGGGCAAGTCAGTTTCCCTGAGACTTGCTTGTCTTCAGCTCTAAAATAAGAGGCTGGATTAGATGGCCTGTCCCTTTGCTCCCCCATTTGTGACTGACTACAGATATACTCTTTACTTGGTATGAGAGCTCATGCCCTTTCACTCTCCTGGTTACTAGCTCTCTGATCTGGTAGGGTGAGAAAGAAAATGAATTTACCAACTAAACTCTTCTAATAGAGAATGCATTCATTTTCCTATCCCAGGAGTTCTGTTCTCATTTAAGAAACACAGGTATCCTTAATGACATGGCCAAAATGGACTTCAGCCTCTGGTCCTGGATTTTTTTCCTTGTTACATAATTGACATCATTAATTACCTCCCTGCTAAAGAGAACAAAATTCCAGTGGAAAGAACCTATCATATGATCATCTGCCTCTGCTGCCTAGGCCGGAGCAGCCAGGGGTCTGGCTACCACTCATTGTCTGGCATGGAGACAGCTGATGAGGACAGGGTTGGGGAGTCTGAGGAGGAAATGAGCAGTGGCCACCTTTTCCTCCTCAGGATCTCCCTAATGGGTCCCTGTCCAAGAACTTTGTAACCATCCTAAGACCCAGCTGTGGGTGTGCCCTGTGCCACTTGGACAAGTAGTACCCAGGCCAGGCAGGGGTTTCCAGTAGCTACTCCCATTTCTGTTTATTGGGCTGGACACACCCACACCTCTCCCCAAAGGAATAAAGCACAGTGGAGCTTTGTACCATCTGAATGAACTTCAAAGTGGCTAAAAGGGGCGCCCAGGGTTCCTGGCACTTGTCATTGTCTCCCCATACCAGCCAGCATTTCCCTTCAGGTCTAATTACTTCCACATGCTCCCAAGTGCTTTGAAGCAAAAAATCTTAGTGAGAGAAGGAAAGGAATAAGAGAAAGGTGGAGAGATGGGGTGTATTGGGTCAAGGGGTGGAAAAAGTATGGTACAAGAGGGAGTGAAAGGCTCCCACTGGAGTCAGATACTTTTTGAATAGTATTCAAAGCCAGGCCCTGCGTCTCCTGCCACCTCTGAACAGTCAATACCAATCCTAGGGCATCAGCAGCAACAGCTCCCACACAGGAAAAACAATGGTATAGATTAAAAGGAACTGAAAAAGCCACTTAGAAAACAAAAGCTCACTGCCTACCAAAGGCTCAGATCAGCAGAACTGGAGTCAAAGGTTTGTTCTGTTTATTTAAAATTCTGACTGGTTCCAGCTGAGTGGGAGTGCGGCTCTGCTCCCTCAGACACCTGATTCCAGGCAGTTGGCTTGTCTGAGCAATGCTGGAGTCTCTCTGGAAGCTGCTCTGGGCTAGTTTTTAGCCTCCTGGCTTCTGTGCAGTATGGTTAACTCTGCTGCTGCATGCAGCTCTTTTCAGCAATGTTTGGAGCATGTGAAGCTGGTTGAAAATGGTGGGAAGGCTCCTAAAATGTGTCCTCATCCATTAGGACTACCATCATTCCTTCCCACTGAGGGAACTAGGGAGCCAGGCTGGACTCAGGAGACTTGGGGTTCAGCTCCAATACTGTGTCTGGGCCTCATTTTCTTCATGTGTAAAATAGGATTAATATTTGGACTGCCCACTTCACAAGGCTCCTTTTTGAAGAAAGTGCTTTGTAAACCTTAAAATGCTAAACAAATGTGAACTTGAAAGGCAGCTCTCCTTTGCTGCTTCCTTTAGCGTAAGGCCCTGAGCAAAGAAAGGCCTTTCTTAGACTTGGTTCTATGTCGTGGGTTACTGGGAGTGGCAGATGTGTCAAGAAAAGTGTCCCCTTGGCCAGTCACATTTACGCTTTATACCTGCTGATCTTCCTTTATGGCAGAGAGGGAAGAGTGGGTACCAAAACCACCCAGACTGATCAGCAGACCCCTGGTAAGGTGCTGTAGCAGTTAGGACTGTCAAACCTCAGTGAACTCCGCACTAAACCCTGGTCTTAATGCATTCTGGTACTAATAGAACAAAGTGACTCTTCTTGCAAGACTGGTACAGGAAGAAAAGGCAAAGAAAGGTGAGTAAGGCATCCATTGTTAATTAGGCACTAGATGACACTGAGAGTGAGTACTGCCTGCAACCCAGGGGTTTGTAAGGGAACCTTTTAGTCAGTTAGAACCTCCTCCTTGAATCTGATTGTTGAGAAGTCTTTGTACCGTAGTGGAGGTGCCAGGATGCTTAGGCAATGCAGCTTATGTTTATGCCCTTGGGATGCTTTCTCACCTCAGTCAAGTTGAGGAGCCCCCAAATTATGAATCGCTCCATTCCTGCTGTGCCTGTATGGCCTAACACGTATCAGAGAAAACTAAAGGGACAAGTGGACATGCGTGTCTGTCCCCTCTGTAGTATTCACCCCCTCTGTCCATTGGTCCTGTGTGGCACCAACAAGATGTCATCCACCCCCCAACTCCTCCACTCACAGTCAGGGCCGCTGCTCCTTCAGGCAGTTCCCAAGGGCCTGGGGCCAGCCCACACAAACACTACTTTATCCTGCCCAACAGCGGCAGCTTCTGGAGCAGCCACTGCAGTGAGAGTAACGTTTTCCAGGCAAGCCAGGCTCTGGGCTGCGGCTCATGCCCACATGTGTAAGGTTTCCTATTTCACAGCTTCTCTCAGCTGCCGGCGGGGAGCTGGCTTGTGAGGGCTGGGGCATTCACACACATGCTGTTTGTTATTCTGTCCTTTTTTAAGAGTTTTGCTTTCGTCCTAAAAAGATGGAGAAAAAAGCGGAGGGGGGAATGGGGGGGGGGGCAGGCGGACAGGGGG
>CM053770.1:503198789-503272457 GCA_028658325.1 Potorous gilbertii
GAAGAGAGGGCAGATTGGTGATAGGGGAAATTAGAATGCTGGGTGAATTGGGGTGGGGGAGGGGACAAATGGGGAGAAAATTTGGAACTCAAAATTTTGTGAAAATGAATGCAAAAAGTTAAATAAATAAATTTATATTAAAAAAAAAACTTTCCTCAACCTTTTACTTCATCCAGAAAATGGAAAAAATCTTTCAACATCAAACTTTATGAAAATGTCTCTAAGACTTACACCTTCTCATCTTCACTCACTCCCTCCATAACCCTTTGTAAATTTGCTTTCATCTTCATCTCTCCATTGAAATTGGAGTTTCTCAAAAATAACCATTGATCTCCTAATCACCAAATCCTAAGGTCTTTTTTATTTTTTTAAGGATTCTTTCTTCTTTAGCTCTCTGTAGCACTGGACTTTTCCAAGGATTCAAAATTACCAAACTCTCTAAGTGTTTTCCCCCTACCCCTATTCATTTTGGGGTCTCCTTTATTGGCTCTATAATTGGATGATTCATTCTGTAACCACAGTGATTAGAATTCAAGAAACTGACTTGTCTTTCTAGCCAGCAGCACAAGACACTAGCTGCTTCCTATCCAAGTTAGCTGTTCCTTCCATTGTGCATCATCTTTCATTGATACATTTTATCCCTTCCCTTCCTTTATATAAAAGAAAATTTAGTGACCATTAGTGTTTTTTTTATCTCCAGGCCTTTGTTCAAGGCCATGCCTTTTGCCTCAATTGCTCTCTACTCTTTCTCTACCTGATCCCTCCTCACCTTTCTAATAAATACACCTAACAACAGAGTCCTAACCATATGCACATTTTACATATGTATAATGAACTATACTCCTCCAGACAGAGGAATTCTGCCTGCCATTTGTTCTGGGCATCTGATTATTCAAAGAGCTTATGCCCCACATAAGGATAGAGGTTATCAAACTTCTGTTTCCTCAGTCTCACTTCTCCTCTGCCTGTCTTTGTGAACCTCTCCCCACAATGAGTATGACCCTGGAATCTCTTCTTTATACCCATAGATAGTCTATTCCACAGCAGCTAGATGATACAGTAGCTAGAGGACTAAGCCTGGGGTCAGGAAGTTTTGAGTTCAAATGTGACCTCAGAGACTTACTAGCTATATGACCCTGGGTAAATCACTTAATTTCTCTTACACTTATCATCCAAGGTTGTTGTTAAAATCAAATGAAATAATTTTTGTAAAGCACTTAGCCCAGTGCCTGGCATATGCTTACTAAATGTTCATTAGGTTTAGAGTGACAGAGATATGATGATAAGATCACCCTGTAATGTACGCAATTTGATGTGTGAAGCCTCACAATTTCCTAATTATTTTATCTTTAAAATATCCTTGCTAAAAATAGGAAAAAAAATTACATCAAGTTTCTCTGATAAAGGCCTCATTTCCCAAATATACAGGGAATGAGCCCAACATATTCAAATGAGTGCCATTTCCCAATGGGTAAATTGTCAAGTGATATAAATAGGCAGTTTTCAGAAGAAGATATCAAAGCTATTAATAGTCATGTGGAGAAAAAACACTAACTACTAATAATTAGAGAAATACAAATTAAAACAATTCCAACATTCCAATTCATACTTATCAGATTGGCAAACCTTACAGAAAAGAAAAATGATAAATGCTGGAGGAGGTGTGGAGAAATTGGGACATTAATGTACTATTAGTAGAATTGTGTATTGGTTCAACCATTCTGGAGAACAATTTGGAGCTATGCCCAAAGGGCAATAAAACTACAGATACCCTTTGACCCAGCAACACCAGTAGAGAGCAAAGAAAAAGACCAAAAATATTTATAGCCGCTCTTTTTGTGGTTGCAAAGAACTGGAATCTGAGGGGATACTCATCACTGGGCAAATGATGGGCATCAATTTCCAGGGGAGAACTGATGAATTCTGAGTGCAGATTGAAGCATTTTTTTCACTTTCTTATTTTGCACTTCTTTTTTTTTCAATATGACTAACATGTTTTGCATGACTTCGTATGTATGATGGATATCATATTACTTGCTTTTTCTGTGGGTGGAGGAAAAGGTGAAGAGTGGGAGAGAACTTGGAACTCAAAATTTAAAAATGAATGTTTAAGAATAAATAAATAAAACATCCTTGCTACAGGACCATTATTATTACACATAATCCCAGGAAACTAAGATCTAGGAAGATTAATTATCTAAGCATAGAATATTAGAATAGAAGAAAACAAAAAATGATAAATATGATTGGCAAGGAAAACCATGGATTACTGAAAAAAAAAACTCTGGAAAAAAAAGCATTTCCCCCCAATCATCACTTTTACTACCAGATAAATCTTTACCTGTTTTTGTTTTGTTTTACTTGAATAGAAATCCTTCTCCTCCTCCTCCTGATCCCTGTTATTAGCTCTGTGTGATGGGAGAGGAATAAAATTTACTTCTGATTGTTTCCATAGTACTATTTCATCTCCTGTGGTTCTGTGATAAGACTGACTTCTCTTAAAATTCTCGCTAATTTCTAGTTACCTAACTGCCTAAAGATATTGCCCTATACTTTATTGAATATTTAAAGGCTTTTCAAGGGCAACTTTGATTTTTTGCCTTACCATATATAATCTAACCCTGCCATCAGATGTGACTATATTTCAAAACTTCAGTTCTTCAAAACTCTGTGATTTCTTTTGGTGTGAATATTCTCTTCATAGATATATAGTGTAACCTCTGTGATATGATATAAGGAATGTGAGAATTCTTGTGACCAATAAGTCTCTACTAATTCAGCTAGTTTGGTCCTTGGATGATAAATATACAATCCCTCACTGAACTTGAATTCAGAATTCTCTAACAGAGATCTTGAGGAGCTACTGTTGTCTCTTTCTTTTCAATCACTGTCTCACCCTATACCATACCAGTTGCTGGCAATTGGCACCTGAACAGGGACATAAGGAATGAGATGAGATGGCGTCTTACTGAGAGCCTCCAGAGCACTCAAAGAATAGATAGTAAGAGAATTTCTGGTCGCTGGGCTCTCTGGGGGAATACTTTCCTATCGTAGCCTTTCCTAACTTGGTCTCTAAGACTGTAAAGAATGTGTTTCCTGGCCTCCACTTGGTCTGGAGAGCCAGGCCAATGCTCTGATTTGTGAAGAGTATTTTGACCATCTTTTTTCAGTTTTTGGATTCTTCTTTTCATTGTCTGTATATGTGTTTTGTCTCTATATGTTCTGTGTGTGTGTGTGTGTGTGTGTGTGTGTGTGTGTGTGTGTATGTTAATACAGTCAGCTCCACTGCAGCTGAATTTTGGAATGCAGTTATCTCTTTCCCTCCCCCTCTTCCCATCTCTCTGATTGCTGCAGCATCAGAGGAGAGTTTGGAAGAGAGAAAGAGAGAAACATCTTATACTGTCTGGTTTATATGATTGCTGAAGGCAATTTCAGGTCAGAAATAGAAAGAAATAAAGTATGTGCAGTTTTAAAGGGGCTTTATTCAAAGCCCACCAGAAGGAGAACAACATGAGTAGAAAGTTTAAGGAAAGCATAAAAGGTCTAGAAATTGTTGGAAAGCTGTTGGTAAAATTCTCTCTCTCTTTCTACCTTCTAAACCTGGCCAGGTTGTGAAGGTGGGGAGAAAGACAAGAAGAAATAAGGGAAACTTGTCCCCTCTTATCAGATAGGCAGACTGACTAGCATTTTAATTATCTCATGCCTCACCTAAAAGAGAAAAGTTTTTGTATAATGGGACACAACCAAAGGGAAGTTATTCTGGTCATAATTTAAGTGAAATGTGTCACAATACCCTAACTGAATGTTTAAGACAGTTCAGAATTTGTTGTATTATTTGGTAGAAAGGCAAATTGGGAAAATGCATAGATTTGAAAAAGAGACACCTCAGAGATAAAACTTTGAATTCTCCGTTAGAGAGGAGGGGATTAGGCATCACTGGATCTTTTTCCAGAGTCTCCCTCACTTCCACTGGCAGATTCATAGCCCTCTCTTTCAAAGAAGTTTTTAAGGAGTAGACACAAAAGTAAAGTTTACTTGAGTAAAAGTTAGAACCATTGAGATTTTTTACCCTGTAGTCCTGACTCTGACCATCAAGCTAGGGATGCAGTGAATAGTTAGGACAGCTAAAAACATTTTAGCAGATTCTGTTAACTCCTCTCAGTCCAGATTAGATCAAGGGAAGAGATTGCTAAAGAATAGTAGGGAATTTGAGTTATTCTCCCTGAGAGTAAGAGATGGGCCACAGCAGTTCGAGATAACAAGCCAACCAGCCTCTACATTTAGTAAGTCCAGTCTTCTATTAATAATTTTTACATGTGGGAGCTAAGATGACAGAATGAGAGCAACTACTCACATAAACTCTTAGACAAACTATTTCAGATACCTCTAAAAAGAGAATCTGACCAAACTTTGGAGGTGCAGAATACAATAGGAGATAGACTGTGGCAGATTCACAGCCCAGGACAGACTGGAAGGTTGACAGGAAGGATCTGTTCCATAGGGGTGAGCCCACAGCACACAGTGCAGCATGTCCAGTGCAGTGGTGCGGGAGTGCCCCAGGGAGGCCAGAGGCAACAGCAGGTGGAACTGGCGGAGCATCAGCCCAGGGTGAGAGATCAGCAGAGCCGAGCAAGTGACAGACGCTGAGCCCCAGATATCATCCTCAGCAGCTCCTGAGACTTTTAGCCTGCAGATCAAATGTCTGTAAGACATACTAGACATACTAGAACTTCGGGGAGCTACCAGTAAATGCTCTCTCCTCCTCCCTTGTTGACCTCGAAAGAACTATAAAATATTTCCCCAGAAAAATCCCAGATCAGTGGAAACAGTGAAGGGGCAAATAGTCTTATAACACCTGAGGCTAGGAAAAGAGCTAAGGGAGATTCCTCTTACTGTGGCAGAGGCAGACTGGAAGGAGAAGGAACCCAGGGCAGTGGAAACTCGCACTAGGACCCAGGAGTGCCTCAGTGCTAGGAGAGGAGCTCCAGGAGTGCAGGAAACTCTCACTAGGACCCAGGCATGCCTCAGTGCTCCAGGGGAAATGGGACGACAATAGGGCAGCCAGGATCACCAACCCCTGAGCTTGCCTTTGCCTCAGCTCAGCTGAGGAGATCTCCTGGGACCAGACCATCCCTCCCCCACACTTAACAAGCTAGCCCAAGAGCTGATTGGGGAAGCACAAAACAAAAAAATAAAAAGTCATCTGCCCTTAGCAGATCTAACTGAAAGAACCAGAAACCACAACACAAATCATCATCATGAGCAAGAAAAAGCAAAACAAGGATGAAAAAAAAAACATAGAACCTTTCTACAGGGACAAGGACCAAAAGAAGAATACCAAAGAGGTCAGTAGTGAGGCTGTACTCCCATCTGAAACTTCAGAAGGGACCATGAATTGCTCACATGCACAAACAGCTCTCCTGGAACAGCTGAAGAAGGAAATAGAAGAAAAACTAGATGATTATTTTAAAAGTATGAAAAAGGAATTCACTGATGAGAACATCTCTTTAAAAAGGAAAATTGAACAAATGGAAAAGGAAGCATAAAACCTAACTGGGAAAATTGGACAAATGGAAAAGGAAACACAAAATCTAACTGGGAAAATTGGACGAATGGAAAAGGAAGTACAAAAACTAACTGGAGAAAATAACTCCTTAAAAGAAACAATTGGACAGAAGGAAAAGGAGATGCAAAAGTTAACTGAAGAAAACAATTTGATAAAAGTTACAATTGGGCAAGCAGAAACTAATGACTCTATGAGACAACAAGAATCAATCAAACAAAATCTAAAGAATGAAAAGATAGAAGAAAATATAAAATACCTAACTGGAAAAACAATTGACCTGGAAAATAGATACAGAAGAGAAAATTTAAGAATTATTGGCCTACCAGAAAGCCGCGATGAAAAAAAGAGTCTGGACAATATCTTCCAAGAAATCATCAAGGAACACTGCCCAGAAGTGCTAGATCCAGATGGTAAAATAGTCATTGAAAGAATACACCATTCACCTCCTGAAGGGGACCCCAAACTAAAAACCCCAAGAAATACTTTTGTCAAATTCCAAAGCTATCAAGTGAAGGAGAAAATACTACAGGCAGCCAGAAGGAAACCATTCAAATATCAAGGAGCAAAAGTTAGGATTACACAGGACCTTGAAGCTTCTACATTAAAAGATTGAAGGAATTGGAATACCATATTCCATAAGGCAAAGGAGCTGGGACTACAACAAAGGATTAATTACCCAGCAAATTCAGCATAATATTTCTGACAAAAAAGATGGATATTCGATGAAATAAGGGATTTCCAGACCTTCCTAACAAAAAGGTCAGAACTCAATAGAAAATTCGATCTTCAAATGCAGGTCTCAAGAGAGGCATAAAAAGTTAAACAATAAACTTTATTGTTTATTATATTATATTATAAAATAAACTTGTTACTCAAGTTGGGTAAACTGTTTACCTCCCTACAAGGGAAGATGATACTTGTTAATCCTGAGAATTGTACACCTATTATGAAATATAAAAGGGTTATACATAGAGGGAAGGGGTAAATGATATAATGATAAAAATATGATTTAAGCATCCAAAGGGATTGTAACAGGAGATGTGAAAAGGAGGAAGCAGAAAATGGTAAGTTACATTACAGGAAGAAGTACAAAATTATAGTAGAGGGAAAGAGGGGAGAGAGATGAGCATTGTTGGGAGGTCCTCTCATCTGATTTGGTTCAAGGAGGGAGTAATAAACTTAATTAAGTATATAAATCTAATTAGCTCTATAGACAGTAGGAGGAAAATGGAAAAGAAAGAGGAGGGGAAGCTAAAAGGGAAGGAAGAAGTAGTAAGGGTAAAGGGGAGTAAAAGGGAGTGGGGCTGAAAGAAGGAAGGGAAGACTGTGGGTGGTGGTGGTGAAAAGTAAAAACTCTATTGAAAAGGGGAAGGGAGACAGGAGAACTAAATGCACAAATGGTGGGAAAGAGGATGGAGGGGAAGTCAGAGATTGTAATCATAACTGTGAGTATGAATGGAATGAACTCTCCCATAAAATGGAGACGGATAGCAGAATGATTTAAAAGCCATAATCCAACAACAGGTTGTTTACAAGAAACATATTTGAAATGGGGGAATACACACAGGGTAAAGGTAAAAGGCTGGAGCAAAATATATTGTGCCTTAGCAAATGTAAGAAAAGCAGGGGCAGCAATTCTAATATCAGACAGAGCAAAAGCAGAAACAGATCTAATCAAAAGAGATAAGGAAGGAAACTATATCCTGCTAAAAGGCACAATAAACAATGAAGCAATAGCATTACTAAACATGTATGCTCCAAGTGGCATAGCATCCAGATTCTTAGAGGAGAGGTTGGGGGAGCTGAAGGAAGAAATAGACAGTAAAACTATACTAGTAGGGGACCTCAGCCTCTCCCTCTCTGAACTTGATAAATCTAACCTCAAAATAAACAAGAAAGAGATTAAGGAGATAAATAAAACTCTGGACAAGGTAGATATGATAGATCTCTGGAGAAAATGGGAATAGAAAGAAATATACATTTTTCTCAGTGGTACATGGCACATATACAAAAATTGACCATGTCCTAGGGCATAAAAACCTCACAATGCAGTGCAGAAAGGCAGAGATAGTCAATGCATCCTTCTCAGATCACAATGCAATAAAAATTATATGTAATAAAAGGTCATGGAAAGATAAACCAAAAATTCACTGGAAACTAAATAATCTAATCCTAAACCTAGTGGGTTAAACAAGAAATCATATGGACAATCAACAACTTTATTCAAGAGAATGACAATAATGAGACAACCTACCAAATCTTATGGGATACTGCAAAAGCAGTTCTTAGGAGAAGTATTATATCACTGAATGCTTACATGAATAAAATAGAGAAAGAGGAGATCAATGACTTGGGCATGCAGCTGAAAAAGCTAGAAAAACAACAAATTGAAAATCCCTAAGCAAATACCAAATTAGAAATACTGAAAACCAAAGGAGAGATTAATAAAATTGAAATTAAGAAAACTGTTGAATTAATAAATAAAATCAATAGTTGCTTTTACAAAAAACTAATAAAATTGATAAACCTTTGGTCAATTTGATTTTAAAAAAGATAGAAGAAAACCAAATTACTAAAATAAAAAATGAAAGGGGTGAACTCACCTCCATTGAGGAGGAAATTAAAACAATAATTAGAAATTACTTTGCTCAACTTTATGCCCATAAATTTGACAATCTAAATGATATGGATGAGTATTTTAAAAAATGCAAATTGCCCAGATTAGCAGTAAAGGGAAGTTGAATACTTAAACAACCCCATCTCAGAAAAAGAAAATGAGCAAGCCATCAATGAACTCTCTAGGAAAAAGTCTCCAGGGCTGGATGGATTTACAAGTGAATTCTATCAAACATTTAAAGAACAGTTAATTCCAATACTATATAGACTATTTTTTTTGAAAATTGGGGAAGAAGGAGTCCTCCTAAATTCTTTTTATGATACAAATATGGTTTTGATACCTAAACCAGGAAGAGACAAAACAGAGAAAGAAAATTATAGACCAATTTCTCTAATGAATATAGATGCAAAAATTTAAAATAAGATTTTAGCAAAATGAATACAGCAACTTATCATGAGAATAATACATTATGGTCAGGGAGGATTCATATCAGGAATGCAGGGCTGGTTCAGTATTAGGAAAACTATTAGCATTATTGACCATATCAAAAACAAAACTAACAGAAATCACATGATTATCTCAATAGACGCAGAAAAAAGCTTTTGACAAAATACAACATCCATTCCTATTAAAAAACTTTGGAGAGCATAGAAATAAAGGGAACTTTCCACAAAATAATAAGCAGTATCTACCTAAAACCTTCTGCAAGCATTATATGCAATGGTAATAAGCTAGATGCATTTTCAATAAGATCAGGGGTGAAACAAGGATGTCCATTATCACCACTATTATTCAATATGATACTAGAAATGTTAGGTATAGCAATTAGACAAGATAAAGAAATTGAAGGAATTAGAATAGGCAAAAAAGAAACTAAGTTATCACTCTTTGCAGATGATATGATGATATATTTAGAAAATCCCAGAGATACAAGTAAAAAAACTACTTTAAATAATAAACAACTTTGGCAAAGTTGCAGGTTACAAAATAAACCCACACAAATCTTCTGCATTTCTATATAGTAGTAACAAAGCCCAACAGCAAGAGATAGAAAAAGAAATCCCATTTAAAGCTAGGGTAGATACTGTAAAATATTTGGGAGTTTACCTGCCAAAACTAACCTAGGGACTATATAAATACAACTACAAGACACTTTTTGCACAAATAAAGTCAGATCTAAGTAAGTGGAAAAACATCAGTTGCTTGTGGGTAAGCCGAGCCAATATAATAAAAATGACAAATCTGTCTAAATTAATTTACTTATTTAGTGCCATGGCAATTAAACTATCAGATAATCATTTTCTAGAGCTAGAAAAAATAGTATCATCTGGATGAACAAAAGGTCTAGAAAATCAAGGGGACTAATGAAAAGAAATGCTATGGAAGGTGGCCTAGCCCTACCAGATCTCAAATTGTAGTATAAAGCAGCAATTATCAAAACCATTTGGTACTGGCCAAGAAACAGAAGGGTAGACAAGTGGAATAGTCTTGGTACTCAAGGCACAGTAGACAATGAATATAGCAATCTACTGTTTGATAAACCCAAGGACCCCAGCTTCTGGGATAAGAACTCACTGTTCAACAAAAATTGCTGGGAAAACTGGATAAAAGTGTGATGGAAACTAGGCATTGACCAATGCCTGACACCATACACAAGAATAAAATCCAAATGGGTACACGATCTAGGTATAAAAATGGATACTATGGACAAATTAGTGGAGCAAGAAATAGTATATTTATCAGATTTATGGAGAAGTGAAGAATTTTTGACTAAAGAAGAGATAGAAAGCATTGTGAAATACAAGATGGATAATTTTGATTACATTAAACTGAAAAGTTTTTGCACAACCAAACCCAATGCAACCAAAATTTGGAGGGATGTAGAAAACTGGGCAAGAATTTTACAGCTAATGTCAGTGATAAATGCCTCATTTCTAGAATATATAGAGAACTGAATCAAATGTACAAAAATACAAGTTATTCCCCAATTGATAAATGGTCAAAGAATATGAACAGACAATTCAGAGGAATAAATTGATGATATCTATAAGCATATGAGAAAATGCTCTAAATCACTTTTGATTAGAGAGATGCAAATCAAAACAACTCTGAGGTACCACATCACACCTATCAGATTGGCAAACATGACAGAACAGGAAGATGATAAATGTTGGAGAGGATGTGGTACAGTTGGAACACTAATACACTGTTGGTGGAGCTGTGAGCTGATCCAACCATTCTGGAGAGCAATTTGAAACTATGCCCAAAGGGCTACAAAAATATGCATACCCTTTGACCCAGCAATAGCACTTCTAGGATGGTATCCCCAAAATATCATAAAAATGGGAAAGGGTCCACAGCACTCTTTGTAGTGGCCAAAAACTAGAATCAAAGGGATGTCCATCAAGGGGAATGACTAAATAAATTATGGTATATCAATGTAATGGAATACTATTGTGCTATAAGAAATGATGCACAGGAAGACTTCAGAGAGGCCTGGCAAGACTTATATGATTTGATGCTGAGCAAAAGGAGCAGAACCAGGAGAACTTTGTGCACAGCAATGACCGCAGTGTGCGAGACTTTTTTCTGGTAGACTTGAAACTTCATTGCAATGCAAGGACTTAAAAAAAGACTCCCAATGGTCTTCTAAGGCAAAATACCTTCCACATCCAGAGAAAGAACTATGGAATTTAATCGCAGACTGTAGCAGATCATTTTTGTGTGTGTGTGTGTGTGTTGCGTTTTGGTTTGTAAGGTGATTTGTCCCACTCATTTTAATTTTTCAACACAGCATAACTATAGTGAAAATGTATTTAATAGGAATGTATGTGTAGAACCTGTACAAAATTGTATGACATCTTGGGGAGGGAGAGGGGAGGAAGGAGAAAATAATAATCTAAGTTATATGGTAGTTATTGTAGAACACTGAAAATAAATAAAATTAATTAATAATAAAAATAATAAAAAATTTTTATATGCAATGGTTTAGAAATGCAATTAACAACACCTAAAGTTCACTGTTTGTGTTACTATTGTGCCTCTAAATTGTAGTAAAATTCTCTTATATTAAAAAAAATTGAGTGACCACGGTAATCCAGAAATGTTGTTAGAGAAAGCAATTTTTAATCTGAATATTGTTGAAACTAAAAGATGTTGGGAAAATTGTGTAAAATCAGTTCTGTTGTTTTAAATTTTATCAGTCCTGCTAACCTTGTATTATAATGTTTTGCAATTGCCATTTAGAAAATCAGGTATTTTCACCTTTGCCTGTTAAAGAAGTTACAGCTAAAACAATTTGGCTATCATTTATAAAAGTTGTAAGATTGTTAACTAAGTTATTTGGAGTTACTGTTTTAATGCTAAACCTAAAAGTGTTAATTGATTACTGTGTGTGGAAAGAAAGGAATTGAGTGAAAACGTTGTTTAGATTGGTTCTGCCCATTGAGAACAATCCTCCTGTATGTTTTAGGGTTGACAAGCATGGGCAGTAGCATCAGCCCCTTCCCTGGGATCCGTGCCAATTCCCTTTATTTTGTAAAACTGCTAAGGCCTCTGGAAACCACCCATGTGGACAAGGTCATCAGTCCTAGGAAAGAAACTTGTTTGGCTTATGCAGTTCTTAAACAATAAATATGACTTGTTCAGAAGTTGTAATAGATAGAAAGATTTTTTAACCATTGGCTTTTACATCAGGACAAATTTTAAATTTGAGAAGGAAAGATCTTAAATGGAATATCTTATATATGTGAGTCCTGGTAAATTTTTATTGCTTATTGCAACTCCATGAGAATAGAAATAACTGTATTTGGCTCTAAGCTGTGATTAGTGAAATTTGCAGTTTAAGTTAAAAGGCATTTGGGACCATAACAGCTTTTGTTTTGAGTTTGAATTTGGGTATAGTTGTTTGCATTAAATCAGTATGTGAGAGAAATGCCATTAACTACTCAGAGGAGATGTGATCCTGTACTGTTAACAGGTGAAGTTTGTATCTGGAAAGGAAACACTGAGAGGACAATTCTAGACTCAGTCTAGGATGGGATCCTCCTGGTTAGTTTCCCCATTGTGTTCCATTAAAAGGAATGTTTCCCACCTGACCATTCCTCAGTCTGGCTATAAAACAAATACTTCATGATTGGAGAATTTCACTTTTATCTGAATTTAAATAGAGTCAAGGATGTTTTATTCTGTCATATTTGGTAAGCCACATGTCCCTGCTTTTTTCCTTTTATAGCAAATTTCTATGATCAATAGCAAGTAGTCAGTAAAACATGTGAGCCCTTTTGTGTAATTTTACTGGGAAATCTAATCTTACTTTTATCTGAAATTAGAACATGTTCAGAAATTTATGTAAACTACTTAAGACCCACCTTAAGATGTCCCCATTGTTTAAAAGGATTTTAAAAGCAGTAGTGTTTTTCTGTAATCAGTCTCTTACTGTTACCAATGTAAGATTCCATTATGCCTTTTTACTAAAGCATTTTGTGATATCTAGGAATTTGCAATAACTAAGAATTTAATTTGTAATACTTTGGGAATTCATATAACTTCAGAACATTTTTATAACAACTCAGCTTTAATGAACTTCAATTTTGAAGTTTTATTTTTGCTTAAAAGTGAAAAGGAAGCTATAATTTTAAAAGGTTTCAACTAATTTTCTTTATAAAAGTTTGGTGACTCTCAACATCAGGATAAATTTTAAACTGTTTGAAAAGAAATATTTTTGGAAGAAATGTTTTTCAAAAAAAAGGGGTAAAGCCTACTAAATTTTCATTTTCAAGATAATGTATTGCTAAATTAATATGTAGTGATCTATAAAGCAGAAAAGGGCTTGCTGTTTTGATCTGAATTTGTAGTCATCCCATGACCTAAGCAAGAAGTAAAATGAGTGTTTGAACCTATCATATGTAAACAACAACAATAACTTAATTTCTAAAGTTTCTCTTCCAGCGTGAATATAATCAGAAAAAAGATAAACAAGCCTGTGAAACAATGATGTACATCTATTCAAGGTTCAAGTTAGAAACCTCTTTTGTTTAAGGCAATACAACTATGCAAGTGAAGAGTAATAACTTGTGAGCTATCCTGTCTGTGGTAGAAATATAAAGGAAAGTGAACAGGGTGAATAATGGGCTCAAGAGATTTGGAAAGATAAATAAAGGTTTGATTGAAAACATGGAAAGCAGATAAGAATGTTAGGACAAATGTGGGTCATCCAAGCCCCTCCTATCCCCAGACAGTTGCTCTGGGTACTTTGCACCAGTCTCAGACGGTTTAAGTATGTTGAGAAAGTGTAGGGAAGTATTTTCAGAAGATAGAAGAATAATGTAACTTGATTTAATAATTAATATCCCAATCAAATTTGAGATGACCCTACCTAAAGAATACCAACCCATATTTAACCCCTTCCAGTCATTTTTTTGGCCTTGGTTTGCTTAACCTCCTTGCCAGATTTGGCTCCTCCAGGTTTAGTGCCCTCCACTTGAAGATGACCATTCTGATACTGACTAAAGACCCAACCCTTCCAATGGCAAGACTCTGTGAGGCAGGGACAGCTCTATATCCAATCTCAGCAGGAAGGAGTTTCAGAAGCCCAGACCTGCATTCCTTACCTCAAAAGATCTTAGGTCCCGTCTGTTTAAGGGGGGAATGATGGGATGCTTGGGTGTATGTTCTTGGGCCTCAATTCTAAAATCACATTTCTCTTTAAAAATCACATTTCTCCCTATCCTCAAAATACTATCTCGGGCAGTTTCTTCCTCAAGGACACAGCCTGCCCTAGCAACAACTGTTATCTCCCTTCCTCCTATAATAGCCAACTGCACCTATAACTCATTAGTTTGAACCAGCTATGTACTGAACTGGCTGTGTACTGAGTCATAATGACATTTACTACTCACTGATCAATCATATGTATCCTAGACTTAGACATACCTATACTGCCTTACATTAATCTTGTCTAACAAGACATTGACAAGAGAAGTCTAATTTTTCCTGGTCACCCCTGACCCAGCATGGAAATTTGCAAAAGTAATCTATACTCTCAATTTTTTGAATGTCACCCTAGATATTAATTCTCTTCATACTATAACAGAGCAAATAGAAAATAGCCCTCAACCTGGGATTGACCCAGAGGGGGTTGCAAAAATAATTATTGATACATTACATAGACATTCTTCTTTTAATATTGTTTCAATGCTTTTACAATTTTTTTGCCATTTGCTGTTACATTAGTCTACTTATTTCTTTTCTTCCTTGTTGTTTACACTTCTGATTGGAATGATTAAACCCTTGTTGGTTGAGCTGCATGAATTCTGATTAGGAAATAAAAAGGGAGGAGATGTGGAGAGTCAGAGTTAACCTAAAGGATTGACTGAAGCAAAGTGAGGTCATCCGGAGGGTGAGAAAGGGGGATTGGCAGGGCCTCCCCCTCCCTGGCTTCTTCATCTTTTTTCTTACTGATTATTTCTTGAGGACAGTTGCAACATTATCTAGGAAAGGATGTGTACAGTCTGTGGCTTGGGAACATGGAACTTGGAAGAATGTTTTGTCTTGGGACTGCCCCTGGGAACTATGGACTTCACATAAGATGTATCAATATGTTTGACTATAGGAAGGGCTTGCTGAGCTACAATAAGCTAGTTGTGTACAGATTATACAGGCTTGCCTAGCTCCTGCTGCTGTTGTCTCTTTCTTTTCAATCACTGTCTTGCCCTACACCATGCCAGTTGCTGGCAGATCACAAGTATTTTCTTCTTTCTTCCATGAATTTGCTATACCCCAGAACCAGGCAGTGAGATATAAAGCTGCCAGTTGGAATCTTTTCCTATTCTTGTGGAGGCCCCAGATGAGTCTGAAACATCCTCCTGCCCTCACCCAAAGCTTCTCACTTGTACTGGAGTGCTCTTCAATGTATTCCTGGCCAGACTCCATCACCAGAGTTCACAAACCTCCCTGTCATAATCTGGGCTGGAAAAGTGAACTTACTGTGACTTTCTCTTGGATTTGTCCATCAGAATTTGGTCTAGAACATTTTCTAGATCTATTTGTAGGAGGTTGCTGGGGGTTGATTTCTGGTTTCTTGGTACTCCACGATATTATGGACACAATGTTTGGACTGGAAGGATCCTTAGTGAATCTAGTACAACCTATAGCTTAAAAAAATCCCCACTACAGCATACCCAATAAATGGTCATGTATCCTTTGTTCAAAGACCTCCATTAAATGAGTCCTTACCCACTACTTCCTAAAACATCTCCTTCTTGTTATTCAGTTGTTTCAGTCCTGTCTGAATCTCCGTGACCCCATTTGGGGTTTTCTTGGCAAAGATATTGGAGTAGTTTGCCATTTCCTTCTCCAGCTCATTTTACAAATAAGGAAACTGAAGCAAACAGGGTTAAGGATCACACAGCTAATAAGTATCTGAGGTAGGATTTGAACTCAGATCTTCCTGACCCCAGGCCTGGCACTTTATCCACTGTGCCACCTAATTGCCCTTTGAGACATCTCTAGATTCCTCAGATTGTTAGAGAGTGTTTCTTTAGATACAGTTCTCTTTTAATGTATAGTGCCCTAACACTCCAGATACAGTCAAAGTGATTTATGGTACACAGTGGCATTCTGTTTTGGGCAGAGTTGAGTTCCAATCTTTGAAAAAACAATTGATTTTTTAATTATGAGCTAGAAAATCATCAGCAAACATGAACATTTCCAGTCAGCAGCTCAGTTGGTTAAAACATTGATAGAATTCAAATCCAAATCTAGTCTTATCCTGTGTGATGCTGGGCAAGTTGCTTAATCTCTGTCTGATTCAGTTTCCTCAACTATAAAATTGGGATCATAATAGCACCTACCTCCTAGGGTTTATGTGAGGATCAAATAAGATATTTGTAAAATATGCCCTTAAGCACAGTGCCTGGCACTTAGTAGGTATTTAATATTTGCTTGTTCTCTCCTTTCCTCCCTTAGTGTCCAAATCACAACAGAGTAGTTTAGGAACATTGGTCATATTCTTAGCTCCGGCCCTCTTATTAATTTTTGCTGCTTGGCTCTAATTTTATGATCTCAACCTTTCATCTATAAAATCAGAGTGTCTTGTTGGATGATGCCTTCCAGTTCTGATAGTCATCCCTCAATATCTTCTACTGGCATCATGGCTGGTCTTTGGATGCAACAAAGTTTTGAGGAAGGAATTCAGTTTGGGTCAGTGGTAGAAAAGATTTATTAGGTCTGGATGGAAAGGTTGAACTCACACCCTTTCTGAGAGGTGTTAATTGCTTCATCTTAAAATATCAGATCCTCGAAGGCAGGAACTTGGTGTGAATTGGGGAGGGGACAAGGTTTTGTTTTGCATCCAGACTATCCAGAAAGTAATCACCATGTCTGAACAATACAGTAGGAGGGATTCTGGGCACCTTGGAATGCTAATGAGTGCCAAGGGAAAATAACCCACAGATTTGAGGTCAATAGCATCATATACCCAGAGAGAGCAACCTGAAAGAGGGAGCATCTGGGAAAGGTCTTGGTAAACAACAGTCATTTAACTCTCACAATTACATCTCTGATTGGTAGTAAAGTTCCAGGTGATGGAGCTGAGAAGAAATCAACTATGAAGGCTGCTGGGGGTGGAGCCAAGATGGTGGAGTAGAAAGATTGACCTGCTCTAGCTCTCCCCTCATAGCCCATAAAATACCTGTACAAAATGACTCTAAACACATTCTAGAGCAGCTGAAGCCACAGAATGACAGAATGAAAAGGATTTCCAGCCCAAGGTAGCCTGAAAGGCTGACAGGAAAGGTCTATCACACTTGGGCAGTCCAGCTTGGGCTGCACCACAAGTCACAGAGAGGACTAGAACAGGCTTCAGGGTGTGGAATCATGGGTAGTAATCTGAATTTTGAGTTCAACCTTTCCATCCAGACCTAATAAATCTTTTCTACCACTGACCTAAACTGAATTCCTACCCCAAAACTTTGTTGCATCCAAAGACCAGCCATGATCCCAGTGGAAGGCATTCCCAGATTTCTTAACCTACAAACTCTAAAGACAGCTTCAAAGGTCAAAGAGAAAGCTCTTTTACCTGGGTGAGAGGGGTGTGTGGTCTGGCCCCAGCCCCAGCCCTGGGAAACAGCCTCTGTGACAGCAATGTCCACTTTCGAAGCCCTGGCCTATAGACCCTGGAGGAATTGAGCAGCTGATCTGGGTTTCAGTCCTGAGCCATGGTCCTGGGGTGAGGAGGAGCACTGGTGTGCTCCACTGGAGCTGGTGGAGGCTCTGAAGAGGGAATCATACTTGTAGAAGAGTGCTTGTGGTTGCTCCCAGACAAGAGTGCAGGTCAGGAGAGGTGTAAATTCCTTTCCCTTGACTGTGCCACCTTGGAGGAACTGAGAGCTCTAGGTCCCTAGAGCATACCCTCCACTTGACAAAGGACTCAAAATCAAGTAACTGGATGGGGAAATGCCCAAAAAAAGGAAAAAAATAAGACTATAGAAGGTTACTTTCTTGGTGTAAAGGTATTTTCTTCCTTCCTTTCTTTCAGATGAGGAAGAACAAAGCATACCATCAGAGGAAGACATAAAAGTCAAGGCTTCTACATCAAAAACCTCCAAAAAAAAATATGCAATGGTCTCAGGCCATGAAAGAGCTCAAAAGGGATTTTGAAAATCAAGTAAGAGAGGTGGAGGAAAAATTGGGAAGAGAAATGAGAGTAATGCAAGAAAGTCATGAAAAGTGAGTCAACAGCTTGTTAAAGGAGACCCAAAAAGTGATGAATAAAATAACACCTTTAAAAATAGACTAACCCAAATGTAAATGAGGTTCAAAAAGCCAGTGAGGAGAAGAATGCTTTAAAAGGCAGAATTAGCCAAATGGAAAAGGAGGTTCAAAAGCTCACTGAAGAAAATAGTTCTTTAAAAATTACAGTGGAACAGATAGAAGCTGGTGACTTTATGAGAAACCAAGAAATTATAAAACAAAATCAAAAGAATGGAAAAAATAGAAGACGATATGAAATATCTCACCGGAAAAACAACTGACCTGGAAAATAGATCCAGGAGAGATAATTTAAAAATTATTGGTCTACCTGAAAATCATGATCAAAAAACGAGCCTAGAGGGTAAAATGGAAATGGAAAGAATTCACTGATCACCTCCTGAAAGAGAGCCCAAAAGAAAAACTCCTAGGAACATTGTAGCCAAATTCTAGAGTTCCCAGGTCAAGGAGAAAATATTACAAGTAGCCAGAAAGAAACAATTGTGGAAATACAATCAGGATAACACAGGATTTAGCAGTGTCTACACTAAGGGATCAAAGGACTTGGAATATGATATTCTAGAAGACAAAGGAGATAGGATTAAAACCAAGAACCACCCACTTAGCAAAACTGACTATAATACTTCAGGGGGAAAAATGGAATTTCAATGAAATAGAGGACTTTCAAGCATTCTGGTTGAAAAGACCAGAGCTGAATAGAAAATTTGACTTTCAAATACAAGAATCAAGAGAAACATGGAAAGGTAAACAGGAAAGAGAAGCCTTAAGGAACTCATTAAAGTTGAACCGTGTACATTCCTACATGGAAAGATGTCATTTGAAACTCAAACTTCTTTCAATATTAAGGTAGTTAGAGAGAATATATATATGTAGGTGGGTATGGGTATGTATGTATGTGTATACTACATATGTATATACCTATACATATATGTATGTGTGTGTATATATACCTATGTGTGTGTATATATATATACATGTTAACCTGAAAACTTGGTTAAAGAAAAGATATCAGGCTAAAGGCATGTGTTTTTAATTAATTAATTTCCTCTTAAAGAAAATGGTGACATAATGCATTATGGAGCCAGAAAAATGTTCTGACTACCAATGCAAAGAATTGGGCAGCCTTAAATCTGTTTTAGGACAAAGAAGTGTTCTGTGTCCTTCAGATTTATGATCTCCAAAAGTGATTAACTAGACCATTAGAAAGGGATTTCTTAATTGCATAGGTTGTAAATACAATAAGATAAAATTTGACAAAGTTTCAAATAGAAATTATGACCTAAGATGTCTATATTTTCTTTACCATTAACACGCCATAAAATAGTATATGTCTACAAATATTAAGATATGGGAAATGTCCCATTATTCAAGATAGTGTCTTAGGTTAAAGGTCTCTAAAGGAATGCTAAGAAAACCTTGGCTGACTTTTGTTGACATAGGAAGAGGCATTCTCTGAGTTTGCTTCAGAGAGAACAAAGAGATTATTCCAAAATTTTAATATTAAACATTATCATACATATTTAGACACAGACAGAAAGTGTAGGGTTGGCTGAGTATGAGGGGAAAATGCCTAAAAAAGGTGGAATTTGCTATTGAGTAGAATGTGCTGGGGGTGGAAGTGGGGAGAGGTAAAGTGTGGCAAATCATCTCACATACAAGAGGGAAGAAAGAGCTTCTATGATGGAGGGGAAGAATGGGGAGATGAGGGGAAATGATTGGGCCTTCCTCTCATGGGATTTGGCTTGGAAAGGGAGTGGCACACACTCCATTGCATATGCAGATCTATTTTGCCCTGGGGGGTGTGAAGGGGAAGATGGTGGAAGGGGGAGCAAGTTAGGGAAGGGGATGGTCAGAGTGGGGCACTATTGTGAGATGACAGGGAGAATGGAGTGGATGAGGGGCAGGATAGGGAGGAGGGAGATGTAGTTTATGTTTTACAGCATGGATATTGTGGAGGTGCTTTGTATTGTTGCGCATGTGTGGCATATATTGAGTTGCTTGTTTTCATGTTTGGGATGGGTGGGAAGGGAGGGAGAGAGTGTGGAACTCAAGGCTTTAGGATTAAATGTTGAAGATTGTTTTGGCATGCAGCTGGAGGTTAAGCTGTGCAGGCAATGGAGCATGGGAGTCTGTTTTACCCTGCAGGAGAATGAGGGAAAAGGGGAATGGAAGAAGGGTAGGTGATGGAGGAGAGGACAAACTGCAGGAGGGGGTCTATGGGGTGCATGCTCTCCTGGTGTGAGGGTGGGAAGAGATGGGGAGAAGATTTTGAACTTGAGTTCTTGTGAAGGTGATTGCTGAAAACTGAAGAATAGATGAATTATATATTTAAAAAACAAAAAAGAAAGAAATCAGCTATGAAGCCCTATGAAAGGACCAGGAGGTATTCTGATTCCTCTGGTTCCCAGGTACACTCAGAGGTCAAAATCCAATTTAGAAGGGAATTCAATTCAGGTAGCTAGGTGACACAGTGTATAGATCATTGGGTCTGGAGACAGGAAGTTCTGGGGCTTCGGATGCTTATGTATGACCCTAGATAAATCACCTCTGTCTACCTCCAGTTCCTCAACAATAAAATTAGTGTTATAATAGCACCTATTCCCAAGGATGTTGTAAGGAATAAATGAGATGTTTGTAAAAAACTTAGCCTAGTGCTTAACACATAATAGGTTCTTACTAAATGCTTGCATGTTTGTTGTTCAATTCTATAGTCCAACAGTCAATCAACAAATATTCATTGCATTAATTATAAGTATTTTTCAAATGCCTGTTATTTCCAGCATTATGCTTGGAGTTTCAGCTAAGGTAGGATCCCAAAGGAATAGATATTGTTTAAAGACTATAGAGCCCCCAGTCTTTCCTGGTACCCTCTGCTATCCCCACTCCCAACGGGGCAGCGGGGCGGGGGCGAGCGGGGAAGGTATCCTGGGAGAACCATAATTCTGATGCAATTTTCTTTTACCTACACCCATCCCTATCCTCAAGAATGCAGCTAAATGTCAATAGTTTCATCTTTATATAACCCTGATAATGATTTTGCATTGGTTGGGAACTATTCCAGGGCATCTGGCCCTGCCTCTTGCTCTCTGGCCTCAAGCCAGTCCTAGTAGAATATAAACTCAGCTTCTTGGAGGAGTCCTTCACTTGCCCTGGGCTCTTCTTCCAGCACCATGCAGATCAACTTCAGTGGACTCAGGGCCCTGGTGACCGGTGCAGGAAAAGGTGAGAATAAAGGGGAAAGAGTTGGCAGAGTGCACTCAGCTGCAGGACCCCAATCCTTCCCAAATGTTGCCTGGATTGTGGAAAATATGGAAGAATAAGGAGCAGGATAATGTTCTCCCAAATGACATGCTGAGAATTGTGGGGAGAGAGTCTGATTTAGATGATATTTTTTCCATCAGGAACCCCTTCTGCTGAAGCCTATGGACTGTTTCTCAGAATAATATATTTTAAATGAATAATACATAGGATTACAAAAAAGAGACAATTTTGTTGAAATACAGTTATCAAAACAAATATTTTTTTAAAGTTCATAGACCCTAGGTTAAGACCTCTGACTTAGAAGTTCAGGGTCCAGGGTGCATGTATGTATCTCAGGGTAGTGACTGAACCCATTCTGTGACCTGGCTAAAAGTATCCTCTTTCCCTCATCCCTAGTACTTTGTGAAAAGCTTGGGGTGGGGTTTTGAGGATGCTTCAAATTGCCTTCATTTAATGAGTGGAGTCATGAAGACTTGGGTTCAAATCCAGCATCAGACACTTGGTAGCTATGTGACCCTGGGCAAGTCACTTAACCTTGTTTGCCTCAGTTTCCTTATCTGTCGAATGAGCTGGAGAAGCAAATGGCAAAGCATTCCTGTATCTTTGCCAAGAAAACCCCAAATGGGGTCACAGAAAATCAGATATGACCAAAGCCACTCAACAAAATAACAATGATGAAAAGTTTGACAGAAATCCTCTGATTCTGCCATCACTCCTAGGATTAAGTCTTTAAAAGAGTTTGTTGAACAAAGCTAGTATATATTAATTGGATAGCAATGAATGTTTACCTTGAGATTATCCTGAAGGAAACCATCGAGATACTACATTTCCTAAGAGCCCAGGTCACTGCAAAGATATCTGAACCTGGTTCCATTTGAACCTGATGTATTAAACAGGTCAGGGAAGACAAGAATGTTTGCTTGCTCTAGGGGGCGTTGTTTAGTCTTATAGAGCATGTTCCAAAAGTCTTAGGGAAGTTTAAAGCTTAATTAAAATAGCTTTAAAATTTTAATTTTAATTATTTTATATTAAAATAGCTTTTTAACTATTTTTAAAGAATGAACAGAGTTGCATTGTGTTGTGTTCACAGTGTCCCTTTCCCTCAGTGAGGAACAGCAGAGTAGAATATAAATTGTTACCAGAAGTTTATATAACTAAGTGTCCAAGTTATTCTTGGTGTGTTCAGTACCCCAACTCTGGTGGGTTGGTGAAGGGTGAGGAATCAAAGCTGGTATTTTGGAGCAATGCTGTGTTTCCAGTGGGGCAGTAGGGGCAGTGGATCTGGAGTGCAGAAGATGCCTTTTCCCCCTCACAGGGATTGGAAGGGATACAGTGAAGGCACTGCATGATTCTGGGGCCAAGGTGGTGGCTGTGAGCAGGACTAAAGAGGACCTGGTCAGCCTTTCCAAGGAGGTAAGGAAATTAGCCCTACCCTATCCCCATCCCCTACTCTACAGATCTCATACCCATGCTGAGCAATACTGATCAATCTTGGCGCAGGGAACCAAACATGCTTTTCAATGAGTAAGTCTTAACTGTTTTTGAGTCTTAGACTTCTTCTCATGAGTATCATAAACATATGGACTCCTTTTAAAAATGTTTTTAAATGCATAAAATAAAATACAAAGTATATATTAAAAAGGAAATCAATTACATCAAAAGATAGTTATCAAATTTTTTTTTAAAAGGTAATGAGAGTCCAGGTTAAGAACTCTGGCCTTAACCAACTTTTAAAGATAATTCTTTAAGTTTTTAAACTACTAACTGAGCTTTCAAAGATCCACTAAATTTCCATGTTCTGAGGCCAACTTCTGTCTCCTTGAGCTAGTTCAAAGCTCTGGTCTATCACACACCTTAAACTCTTAAGTCATAAGATCATAGGATATCAAAATTTAGAGCTGAAAGTGGCTTTAATTCTTCTAATCCAACTACTTCATTTTACAAATGAGAATAGAGAGGTTATATAACTTTGTTCAAGGTCACATGTATTTTCTCTCTATCCTGTATCCTACCCATCTCCCCTCTACCACCACCCCTTTCGATTTTCTATTTCCTTTCTCCCCTCTGGAGTAGCATCCTGATACTTGCTTCCTTGTTCCACAGCTTCCAGGATTAGAGCCAATCTGCTTGGACCTGGGAGATTGGGAGGCCACTGAACATGCTCTGGGAAACGTTGGCCCCATAGACCTATTGGTCAACAATGCAGCTGTACTTCTACCTGAGCCCTTTTTGGAGGTCTCCAAGGAGGCTTTTGACAGGTCAGAGATGGGATTAAAGGAAGGAGGAGGGAATAGGAAAAGGAAGACAGGTTCTGGAGGTTTGAGGGGGTCCCTAACTGGGACTAGGGGTCAAGGGACTAGGATATAAACCAAAAACAGAAAAGAAAGTCCTGAGTGGGGTTGGTCCCCTCTCCACTCCTTTCTTTAAGATAGGTCAGGGAGAAGAAGAGCAGATTCTCTGTGCTGATATGAAAGTGGATGGATAGGGAAAGACAATGCAGGGAAAATGCAGAGTAGGGATGATAGAGAACTGGGAGAAGACAGTGAGAAATAAGGCCTCAGCCCTGATGCTAATTACTTTGCAACCTGGGACCATGCTTTTCCCTCTTTTTAGGCTTCAGTTTCCTCTTCTGTAAAATAAGGGAACTGAGTTAGATGATATCTAAGGTTTCTTCCAGTTCTAAATATACTATGAGCCCTGGGGGAAAGGAGGCATCTGTGACTGAAAGGGTGTTTATCTGCAGGACCATCAGTGTGAACATTCGCTCTGTGATCCAGGTGTCCCAGGTAAGGACAATGGGCTGAGAGTTGGCTTTCAGGGCTTGACAGAGGACAGGGTGATGACAATTTTGCTGTGGAGGGTCATCAATCAGCAAGTCTGGAGCAAATAAGCTTCTAATCAACATTGTAATTCATAATTCTAAATAATATATGAAATAAACTGAGTACTTATCACTGGTAGAAATGTAATTTCTTGAACTCTTTTTGGAGAGTAATCTGGCAAGACAAATAAAAGTTATAAAAACAATACTTTTTTGATCTAATAAATCCATCATTGAGAATATATCTGAATATATGCCTGAGAATATACCCTGAAAGCGTTATAAAATACAGATGTACATATACACACAAGACATGTAGATTTTTATGACTACATTATGGTGTTGGATCATTTCAGTTGTGTCCAATTCTTTGTGACCCCATTAGGGGTTATCTTTGGGAAAGATATTGAAATGGTTTGCCATTTCCTTCTCCAGCTCATTTGACAGATGAGAAAACTGGGGCAAATAGGGTTAAGTAACTTACTCAGGGTCATACAACTAAGTAAGTGTCTGAGGCCAGATTTGAACTAAAGAAGATGAATCTTCCTGACTCCCAGTCCAGCACTCTATCCACTGCAGTACCTCAAAGCCCAACTACATTATATGTAATTAAAAAAAAAGAAAAAACTCGAAGCAAACTAAATGTCCAATTATAGGAGACTGGTTACATTAATGACGATAAATGAATGGAATGGGATATTATAATATAGTTAAGTATGAGGAATAATTTGGAAGAAACTTTGAAGAATTTATTCTTCAATAGAAAAAAAGGGAAAAACAAGTAAATAGGCAGTTCTTGAAAGATTGGTCTCCTTGTACAGGAAATTCCACTCCTGTCTCCTGAAGCAGCCCCAGAACTCTGCAGACAAGGTGCACTTTGGCTCTTGATAATTTATGTTTCTTCTTTCAAGGACTGGATAGTCACTGGCTTCATATGTTGTAGATAAGATTCCTGTTCAGGTGTGGGCTGAATTGGATGGTCTGAGTCTAGATGGTCTTTGCCAATTTTGAGATTTCTGTGAAAGCAAATCGGGGCAAAGTACGAAAGGGAAGGGTGGAAAGAACAGATTTTTGGCTAGATGATGCAATGGATAGAGCGCTGGACCTAAAATCAGGAAGATCTGTGTTCACATCTGGCCTCATGACACTAGCTGTGCGGCCCTGGGCAAACCTCTGCTTTCCTCAGTTTCCTGAACTGTAAAATTGGGCTAATAATGGCATTAATAGCAGTAATAACATTAATCTCATAGGATTGTGTGGACCAAATGAGATAATATTTGTAAAGCTCTATGCAAACCTTAAAGTGCTATATAAATGTTAGCTATTATAACGATTGAGAGCAATTGAGTACTGGGCTTAGAATCAGGAAGTCTCATCTTCATGAGTTCAAATCTGGCCTCAGACACCTTACTAGCTGTGTGACCCTGAGCAAGTCATTTTAACCTGTTTGCCTCAGTTTCCTCATCTATAAAATGTCTTGGAAAAGGAATCGAGAAAACTCCAGATGGAGTCATGAAGAGCTGTCCATGACTGAACAACAACAAAAAGTATTATTACTGCTACCAGATAAGAGGAAAATTACATGAAAATGAATCAATAAACAAAATTCTAATGGGAATTCAAAAGGGAGTAACATTTCATTAATTTGTTTTAATACATTTAGATATAAAATAGCTATAAGCAAGTTTACTTGGTTATAGTGATGTCAACATCAAGTTTTTAAATAATATTTATTTTTTAAAAGAAGTAATTAAGGTGTTTGAGAAGAAATTAGTTACCACAATAACTATACATTAGACCCTCTGAATTTTGAAAGTTTGGGACAGAACTGACTTAACTCACTCTAGTTATGGCTCTGAGGGGTAGAAGGTAGTATAAACAGGATCCTTCTCCTTCTACTGGTTCCCAGATGGTTGCCAGAGGGATGATTGCTCGAGGGGTGCCAGGATCCATTGTCAATGTCTCCAGCATAGTCTCTCGGGGTGCTATTGCCAATTTGACCAGCTACAGTGAGTGTCTTTTCTTCCCCTCTGCCTGCCACTGCTCCTACCCAGTCCCTGAATCAGTCCCTGGGTCCTAAGTATATGGGCAGAGCTCAAGTCCATCCTTCAGCTTACTGAGGGGCAGTGTATTGGATTTAGCATCAGAAGAGTTATTCTGGATCTTGATTTTGACCCCTGTGTGACTTTGGAGAAACTGAGGCCCAGAGAGAGGAAAGGATTTGGTCCTCTCTAGAAGGAAGAGGCTGGACCCCAAGAGAGCTCTATGGTCCCTTCCAACTCAAGAATTCTTTTATCCCTCTCTCCTTCCCCTCTAAAGCCCTGTTTTTCCCACTTGACCAGGAAGTTGAACACAATTCTCGTAGGGATAAGAATCACTCAACCTAGGCAAAGCAGTGTGACTCTCCCAGACTTGGCTCCTTCTAGCTTTTCTCCTTTCCTTCCTTCCTCCAGGTTCTACCAAAGGTGCAATGGACATTTTGACCAAGATCATGGCCCTGGAGCTTGGGCCACACAAGGTGAGAGCGCTGGGCTAGTGGGAAACTTTGGGGGAAGGGAATTACAAGGATTGCTACTGAGGGAGGGAGCAAAGACAAGTGGGGCTTGTGGGAACAGTGAGTCTGGATCCTGGGGACAGAAAAGCCCAAGCTGAGGGCTGCCTCTTTTGGGTCTCAGATCCGTGTAAATACAGTGCATCCCACAGTGGTCCTCACGAACATGGGGAAAAAGGTCTCTGCTAGTCCAGAATTTGTTAAAACTATGAAGGCACGCACTCCCCTGGGGAAGTTTGCAGGTATGTATCTGTGGGGTGTGTGTGTATGGGGGGTGCCCAGTATTTAGGTGGCTCCCCTCCTCCACAGGATTTCATCAGAGAATTACGGGACCTTGGCAATAAAAGGCAACAGACCTAGGGCATAGCAGGGTGGGGTATGCTGGCTGTGCTGTGGGCAGTCTTCTCTGCCCACACCCCACAACTTCCTAGGGTAGGTGGAAAGAAGCCCCAGACCCAACTCGGCCCCTCCTCTGAATAGACCCATTTCTATAATTCCATTCTCTTACTTCCCATTTTGAGGAGAAACCCTTCCATTAACCTTGTCCCTTATTCTTGCAGAGGTGGATGACGTGGTTTACAGCATCCTCTTTCTTCTGAGTGACAAGAGTGCCATGACCAGTGGCTCAGGCATCATGGTTGATGGCGGGTACCTGGCCTCCTAGGCTCCAATGGGGGCCCCCCAGTGGGAATTCTGTTTTGTTCCCACTTACCTCCCTACCTGTAGTCCCTGTAAAGCCCCTTATTCCCCCATTTTCCCTTTTGTATTCAATCATCAACTCTTCCCAAATCACCTAGCTCTTAGTGATCTGGACTCTTGTGGGGTACGTGTGTCAGGGGGTGGACCTGGGGGGAGAGGTAGAAGGGAAATGGAATTACTCAAGAGAAGACTGAGCTAAAAACTGGCAGTATGAGATATATAATCCTGAACCTCCCATTATGGCCAGGAGCACTGAGAAGTGATCTATTTCAATCCCCTCATTTTATAGATGGGAAAATGGAGGTCTATGTAGGTTAAGTCCTTTCACCCAATCCACTTAGGTATAAGGTCTTCTGATTCCAGATCCAGGGTTCTTTCTGATTTACTAGGCTGCCAAGGAAGAGAGGCACTCTGCACAGGTTCCATCCAAAGGCTCTGGGACCACTCTGTTAGAGGCTGCTGCACCTCCCACCTGGGAAGACAGTTTTTCAGCATTTCCAGGTTGGATTCTCTCTCAGTCGTAAGATTCCTCTTGGGTATTCTCTACCGGTGCTTTGTTCTCTTTCAAGCTTAGATTAATCAGGGCCTTTGAGTGGCATATTCTTCCAGAGGTAACGGTACACATACACACCCTTGTTAGCTTCTATTTCCTTCGACCCCACCTACCTACTGTCCCTACTCAAGCTAAACAAAAAGGTCCCACCTTTTTGCAGCTTCTGATCATCTCCTGGGAAAAGTAGACTCTTGGCTTTCTCAGGAAACTCTGCATCTCAATGCCACCTCCACTCCCCTCTCTAACACCCAATGGATAAATTTCAGAGAATGCTCAAAACTCTACCTTTGATCCCCTCGGCTTTCACACAAATGTAATTCTTCTAGGAAACAAATCCTGCTCTCTTTTTACCCCTTTTACCTCTCCCACTTCCTTTCCTTACCTGGTGCTGGATTTGACATCAGTGGATTTCATCTTGATTCTAATTCTGACTCTGGGAAAGTCACAACCTCTCTGGGTCACATTTTCCTCATCTACAAAATAAAAGGGTTTGACTACATGACCTACAAGCAACATCTCTAAATCTGTGAGCCTAGGAACCATAGGGTCCAAACTCATAACACAATAATGAGGAGGGACAGAGGCGCTTCTCTCTAGCTACTACCTTCTTCTGCTAAAGATCTCCAATGCTCACTGAAGATATTGGGAATCAGCATTGGCTTGGGGTCAGGGAGGGGCAACAATCATCAATAAACCTGACTTGGAAAGAATGGAGGTTCTGCATTCCCTCAGAAGTATATGGATTGGGAATCCCCAGAGCTAGTTTCTAGTTCCTGCTCTGACAGGACCTTGATCAGTGACTTTCAGTTTCTTTTTTTTTAAATAGTATTTTATTTTTTTTTCCAATTATATGTAAAGATAACTTTTGATATTCATTTTTACAATATTTTGAGTTGTAGATTTTTCTCCCTCTCTCTCCTCTCTTCCTAAAATGGAAAGCAATTTGATAAAGATTATATATGTGCAATCATGTTAAAACATATTTCCATCTTAGTCCTGTTGTGAGAGAAGAAACAGACCAAAATTTCCTCATCTTTAAAATGAGGAAGTCAAACTAGGTGATCTGGACTGCAGGTCACTTGCAGCTCTGACAATCTAGGTTTGTGGCTAGACATTTCAATCCTAACACTTGGGTGGAGAGTAACTTGACCTTGGGAAACCTTGCCCTACAACAAAGGCAATTCAGCAAGCCTTTATTAAGCATCTGGGGCATACAGAGCAATCAGCTAGGAAGTTAGGGGACACATAGTGCTTTAGATATTTCATGGAGCTTACAAGAGTGGGACAGGATTATAGAGCTAGAGGTGATAGGGACCTCAATGGCCCCCCATGATGAGGTCCAACTCTGACATTCCAATCAACCAGCATCTCTTAAGTGCTTACTAAGTGCTAGGCACTGTGATACATATAAAAAAATGAAAAAACTCCTATTCTAAATGAAAAATTAAATAACTCTCATATATAAGACAGCTGGTGGATAGAGTAGTGGGTCTGGAATCAAAAAGACTTGAATTTAAATCCAGTTTCAGATACTTACTAACTGTATAACCCTGGGCAAGTCATTTCTGTTTACCTCAGTTTCCTGAACTGCAAAAATAAATAATAGCATCTACCTCCCAGAGGTGTTGTTAGGATCAAATGAGATAAGATTTGTAAATCTGTGGGTCCGAGATCACCAACTCAAATAAAAATCAGAGACCTCAAGGTAGAAGCAAAGCAGTAACATTTTATTACAATCTGGACAGAAAGGAGAAAGGGCATTTCCTCTCTGATAAGTAATCAGAAGAGTGAGGCAATTACAGAAGGCAAATGGGGAGATTATATAGCCCTAACACAGACCCCACCCCACTTCTGGCCTTTTATTCCCATTGGCTGGGAGGTAGGCTCACAATCTAAATTCGACAGGGGATGTGAATAGGGGAAAAGGTAGCAGTGGAATAACAATAGGCATTATGTTGATGTAGATGTTGATGTGGCAATCCAAGAGGGGGTTGTGTTATGCTGATATGGCAATCCAAGGGGAGTTGTGTTGTAGCAACCCAAGGTGGGAAGTTTAAATTTCATATTCCCAAAAGTCACATGATTTCTGGGAAGCTGAAACTTAGCCCTAACCATCTACTAAAAGCCTTTTGTTAAGCACTGAGAAGTCTTCACTAACTTCATTCCATTCAGTCCTACTATGCTTGGCACATAGTAGGAACTGTACAAATGTTTATTCTCTTCCTCTCCTCTTTTCTTTCCCTTCCCTTTTCCACCTTACATGATAGCAGGGAGATAATAGGTACATATAACAGGTAAATGGGGTGGCCACCATCATTGTGGCCTATCATTTTTCTGGGTGGACTCATTCATTCCAAACTATTTTCACACTGGCAGATCTAGGTGCCCAGAAAGAACCACCCCTTTACCATTATATTCGAATCTCTCAATTTTAGGAATAATCCTTAAATGAATTACAATAACCACTTTAGCTCCTAAGCCCCATCTATGTGTTTCCATTTACACAAACCAGTCACTCACAATGATAACATATTTAGATCCTTAAAATGATTTAATTAGCAATAAAGCAAAAGAAATAATAACATCACAGGTACTCAAATAGTAAAGCAAGGGTACAAATAATAAAATATATTACAATCCATACATAAACCTAGGTCACACTTTCCCACCAATTCTTTCAGTATCTAGAATAGGGAAGGGGAAAGAATGAGCATGCACTCAGGAAATGTGCCAAGTAAGTACATGAGTGAGAAAACCCCCTGAGCCTGAGGTATTTTACAACTCTGTAACTTTAAACTTTGGTGTCCTATTTCTGTCCAAAAAAATTCCTTGTTGAGTATAGCTTTGATCCTGAACAGAAGTTTCTGCTAAAATGCTGTCATTAGCTAACAGGTTGCTCAGCATAACATCTCAATCAAATGAGTCTCTTAGAAGTTGTTCCTTTGCTCGGTTGGGCTTATTTCTTAATAGCAATGGTCATATCTATTTCTTTCAGATTCAAATTTAGCTTTGCTAAGAGGGCAATATTGGAGGGGGAGGAAAGTGAGATTGGAGCAGGAATGATGACCTGAGAAAATACTGAGGGACGGAGAGACAAGAGGTCACCATGCAGAAGAATAATAGATTTAGGATGTGTGAAGCATAGAAATAATGAGAAGTTAGGGTCAGATGTAAGAATGTCTGAATTTTTGATTAAGGAAATTGAATACCTGTGGGTAGCAATACTAGGATATGATCATCCCTGTATGTGGCTGAGGGTGGAGCAAAAGTGTAGATCTAGACTTTAAGGAGACTGAGAAATTGAAGGGTTCGAAATTTTGAGGTTGCAGTCTAATAAAAGAATAGAAGTTGGGGAGGAAAGGAAGATGATGAACCAGGTGCCGATCTCCTTGAGAAAAGCAGAGAGAATAACCTGAGAGCTGACCTACAATAGCCATCATTATTTGGATTGAAGAGAAAATTGTAACTTGCTAGTCATGGCAGTAAACAAGAGATATTCCAACTGCCTGTCCAGGCCCAGGAGTATAATGATGACAAGAGAAGCCTGAGGACTAGTATATGGAAGGAGTATAAGATAAAGATGGTTCAGAGTCTCCTTCAGTCTCTTTCATTGTATGTTAGACAATTTTAATCCCCACACTGATAATACTGTCTTGGCAGATGAGCTAAATCAAGTTGAGGATAACCAACAGGTTACTGTCAAACCTGTAGGTGAATTAGGGGGTTGTCTACCCCAAGCATGTGAAGCCTTCTACTGGCATAATGGGTGTATGAGAATAATTTGTTCCAGCACCCATGAAGGTGGCTGAAGTAGGCACTACAGAACACTTAGGGTTTGGTCAGACTTTGATGATGCCAAGCTCATCCACTATATCCTGGGCCATGGCCAATCTCCTGACGTTTTCTTGCCACACTGGACTTTGATTACTCTGGAAGAGAGAGTGAGGCTGATGACTATGCAACTCTGCCTCATTTAAATCCAATTCATGTGCAAGTCAAGACATCACCCTATGATGTCAGTGATCTTCTCTGAAATGAAGGACTAACAATGATATATGCATATGTTCATATGTGTGTATATATGCATATGTTTATATATGTATATATACATATATACATATATATGCATATGTTTATATATGTATATATACATATATACACAGAATACATATATACATACATATATCTATATCTATATATGAAACCAGTTCATGACCCAGAATCCCACTCTCACTTCCTCAGTCATCCAACCTGCAGGTCTGGACTTCTCAGAGAGGATTATGCCACACTGCTATATTCAACTTCTTAGAATTATAGGGGTAACTTTGGGGTAGGAAGGAGGGAATATATTCCTACTACTTACCATAGTAGCTTCTGGGTTCTCATTCATGCCTACCATTTGCACAAAATTAGTCACCATTATACCAACAACTTTTTTTAAATTTTCTTTTAAAATTTTCTTTTTATTTTGAACTGATAATATTTAATATAAATTTTGGATTTTAATAAGGGCCAAAACTTGAATTAAGAAGAGTCTGGACCTAATAGTCTCTTTTGTTATCTTAAGTATACTCAGAGAATGCCTGAGTTTATGGGCAATTGAACCTTTGTTAAAGGTACCCTTTCCTGTGTCAGCTATTTCAAGGACCTGGTTAGGGTAGGAGGCCTGCCACTAGAATGGTGGGATTTCCTTCTTATCTTATGGCACAGAGACATATGCTACAGAAAGGAAATTCACACAGCTTGGAATCATAAATCCCAACTGGCACTACTTTGTTAATTGTCTTGTCTTACTAAATTTATGATTTGTTCAACTAAGAGAGTTCCTTTCTCATGGTAAAGTGTATATAAGCCAGGAGATTTCTGTACCAGGCAGTCAGAATATTTTTCGGACTCCATAATGCATTATGTTACTGTTTCCTTTAAAAGAGAATTAATTAATTAATTAATAATGCATGTCTTTAACCTGTTGCCTTTTCTTTAACTAAGTTATCAGGTCAACAGAACTTAAAGCACAAAAAAAGAATATTTTCACACATAACAAAAAGGCTGAATCTCTATTTCATACTGCTTGTTTTTTAAAAACATTTATTCTAAATTTTACATTTACTTACTCATATAACTGTGCTGCTTGTTTGTAATTTTTTTCCAAATTTCCTTCTGTTCTCTTCTGTGTATTTTTTAAAGTGCTACAATGTCCCCCTTTTGTTTTTGGCATCACTATTGGTAACTGCACACCCCCTCCCCTTACCAATTAACTAAGAAAAAGAAATTTTTAAAAAATGCACACTTTGTTAACAAGTAAGCATAGTCAAGGAGGAGGGGGAAGCTACTTTGTGGCCATATCAAAAAAAGTATGGTCCTTCATTTTGTGTCCATCGCCTCTGTCAGGAAGAAGATAAAGTACTTCATCATAGGTCCTTAGAAGACTTAATTGGTCATTGTTTGATCAGTTTTTGAGTCTTTCAAAGTTGTTTTTCTAATCTTTTTTAAAAACAAATTTTTACTTTCATCTTTTGGATTTTTTTTACATTACTAAAATTTCTCTCAGTATCTCTCCATTTCCCTATGCCCATAGAGCTATAATAGATAGTAAATATTTATTTTAAAAGAAAAAATAGAAGAGGGGAGAAATAAGCCAAACAGGTCAACATCAAAAAAAAATATTTACAGTGTTCCACATCCATGGACCTCCTGTCTCTTCAAAGAATAGGGTAGGTGGGTGGGATGTCTTCTCATATCTCTTCATTAGGGTCATGCTTGTTTGTAATTTTGCAACATTCCTTTTCTATTATTTTGTGGCTGTTTAAATTATTGCAGCCTTGTTTATTGCTACTTATTGCTATTTATTTTACTCTGCAACAGTTCATGTAATCCTTTTCATGCGTCTGAATCTAACATATTTGTCATTTCTTGCAGCAGAGTAATATTCCATTACATTCATATACTATGCTATATTTGTTTAGCCATTTTATATTTAGCCATTCCCAAATTAAACTCATTTTACTCTGGAGCTCACAGATTGGACCACAATAGATCCCTGCCCAAGCTCCACTTAATGGCTATATTTTTGGGCCCTCCTGGCTCAGAATGAATGTCAATAGTAACTGTTTCTCTTTTGGCCAGCAACCTTGAGAGTCTTCTCCCATTTTGATATTTTTTTTAAAGTTAAGGGGCCATTCCTTGCCTCATTTCTTAAAGAGGCCTATTCATTAAATGGGTACTATCTCATTCAAAGTGAGAATCTGAAAAGGCCTAGACTACTAGGGTCAGGGTCTCTGTAATGTCAAGGGAATTTGAAGATCTTTCCTGACTCTTAATAGGTGCATGTGACCTGAATTGAGTTCTGGCCCAGTTCACAGTTTGAGTTACATAGAACCAATGGTGGGAAGAGCTTGCTGAACACATGGAGCAGGAAGAAATAGAATAGGCAGAGCAGAGTAGCTAGCAAAAGAGCATTGTATATGAAACAGCGAATCTTTGTTTCTTGCTACTTTTAAAAAAGAATATTTAAAAGTCACACATTACTTTCAAAACTGTCCTGTTTGTACTTTCTTCTAAAATTCCTTCTGTTGGGGTGGAGTCAAGATGGCAGAGTAGAAAGATGCACATATCTAGCTCTTCCCCCATAGCTCATAAAATACCTGTAAATAAAGAGTCTCAACAAATTCTAGAACAGCAGAAGCCACAGATCAACGGAGTGGAGGAGATTTCCAGTCCAGGGTAACCTGGAAGGCCAACAGGAAAGGTCTGATGCACCAGATACTGAGTGGAACCCAGTTCAGCCTTGGCTGTGCAGCCCCAGGCGGCGTAGGATCAGAGCAGGCTTCATGGATGAAATCCATGACAGAAGCAGCAATTTGCAGATCCCTCAACCCACAGGTGCCAAAGGTCAGCAAGAGGGCTTTTTCAACCAGAAGGAGAAGGGAGCAGAGTCCTCCCCTAGCTTTGGCCTGAGCCGTGGCAGTGGCAACAGCAGCTGGCATTGGTGGCTTCTGGTGGTCCATGGCAGGCAGGTAGGACCCTGTATCCATTGTTCCATTGTTGAAGCACTCAGCTTAAAGCTCTGGGGGAATTGAGCAACTGATCTGAACCTCAGCCAGGAACTGGTCAAGGAGTAAACTCCCCTCCCTCAATTGTGCCATCTTGGAGGAATAAGATCTCACAGGTCCCTAGAGTATACCCTACTCTTGACAAAGGACCCAAAAGTCAAGTAGCTGGTTGGGAAAATGCCCAAAAAAGGGAGAAAAAATAAGACTACAGAAAGTTACTTTCTTGGTGAACAGATATTCTCTCCCATCCTTTCAGAGGAGGAAGAACAATGTTAACCATCAGGGGAAGACATAAAAGTCAAGGCTTCTGCATCCAAAACCTCCAAAATAAATATGCAATGGTCCCAGGCCATGGAAGAGCTCAAAAAGGACTTTGAAAATCAAGTAAGAGAGGAGGAGGCAAAATTGGGAAGAGAAATGAGAGTGATGCAAGAAAATCATGAAAAGTGAGTCAACAGCTTGCTAAAGGAGACCCAAAAAATACTGAAGAAAATAACACCTTTAAAAATAAACTAATTCAAATGGCAAAAGAGGTCCAAAAAGCCAATGAGGGGAAGAGTGCTTTAAAAAGCAGAATTAGCCAAATGGAAAAGGAGGTTCAAAAGCTCACTGAAGAAAATAGTTTTTTAAAAATTAGAATGGAACAGATGGAAGCTAAAGACTTTATGAGAAACCAAGAAATTACAAAACAAAACCAAAAGAATGAAAAAATAGAAGATAATGTGAAATATCTTGTTGGAAAAACAACTGACCCGGAAAATAGATGCAGGAGAGACAATTTAAAAATTATGGGACTACCTGAAAGCCATGATCAAAAAAAGAGCCTAGACATCATCCTTCATGAAATTATCAAGGAAAACTGCCCTGATATTTTAGAACCAGAGGGCAAAATAAATATTGAAAGAATCCACTGATATTACCATATTTCTACCCGTGTATAAATTGTTCCCATTATTCTGCTTATTACACTCTGTGTCAGTTTATTCTACCCAAGATTATCTGAAATTCTCTCTTCTGTCATTTCTTAAAGTGAAATTACATTTACACATCACACCTCTTGAAAGAGATCCAAAAAGAGAAACTCCTAGGAATATTGTAGCCAAATTGCAGAGTTTCCCAGGTCAAGGAGAAAATATTGCAAGCATCTAGAAAGAAATAATTCGAATATTGTGGAAATACAATCAGGATAACATAAGACCTAGCAGCTTCCACATTAAGGGATCAAAGGGTTTGGAATACGATATTCCAGAAGTCAAAGGAATTAGGATTAAAACCAAGAATCACCTACTCAGCAAAACTGGGTATAATATTTCAGGGGAAGAAATGGTCATTCAATGAAATAGAGGACTTCCAAGCATTCTTGATGAAAAGACTAGAGATGAAAAGAAAATTTGAATTTCAAACACAAGAATCAAGAGAAGCATGAAAAAATAAACAGGAAAGAGAAACCACAAGGGACTTACTAAAATTGAACTGTTTTCATTCCTATATGGAAAAATATTTGTAACTCTTGAAACTTTTCTCAGTATCTGGGTAGTTGGAGGGATTATACACAAACACACACACACAGACACACACACAAATATATACACACACACACACACACAAATATATACAGACACACACACACAGAGATAGAGAGAGAGAGACACACACACACAGAGATAGAGAGAGACACACACGCACAGACAGAAATAGAGAGCACAGGGTGAGTTGAATAGGAAAGGATCATATCTAAAAAAAATTAAATTAATGGGTGAGAGAGGAACCTATTGGGAGGAGAAAGGGAGAAATGGAATGGGGCAAATTATCTCTCATAGAAGAGGCAAGAAAAAGCTTTTCCAATGGAGGGGAAAAGGGGGGAGGTGAGAGGGAAAAGGTGAAGTTTACTCTCATCACATTTGGCACAAGGAAGGAATAACATGCACACTCAATTTGGTATAAAATTCCTTTTTTTTTTCTTCTATGTGTTTTTAAAAATGCTTCTGTGGTCCTCTTCTTTTTCTTGGACCCATTATTGCTAAAGCCCCTATTACCCCTCCACCTTTCCCCCCCCCCCCAATTAGCCCAGAGGAACAAAAAACAACAATTCTGTAACAAATATAGTAAATCAGGATGAATCCACCTAATAGTCATGACAAAGAAACGTATGTCCCAAGACCTTGAGTTCACACTTCTTTGTCAGGAGGTGGGCAGCGCACTTCTTCACAGTCCTTGGGGTCAACATCTTTAGATGGGGTAGAGATATTGTTGATCATTACATTGGTTAGAGTTCTTCAGTCATTCAAAGTCCTTCTTCTTCACCATATTTCTGCCCTTGTATATATATACTGTTCTCTTTATTCTGCTCACTATACTCTGTGTTAGTTTATTCTCCCCAAGATTCTCTGGAATTCTTTCTTCTGTTATTTCTTAAAGTAAAATTACATTCCATTACATTCATGGTACAATTTGTTTAGCCATTCCCCAATTATTCCCCAATCAGCAGCACTCCCTTAGATTTTTGTTCTTTTCTGTCTTAAAAGAAAATGTCTCCTTTTCAGTAACAGAAAGTTTACTTTGTTTGGGAATACTCCTTCCCCAGTATTATCTTCCCTCTTGTTATTTTTCCCCCATCCTTGTTTGTTTCTTTGTTGAGCATTTTTGTACCAAACTCTGTGTGGAAGTGTGTTTTCAACTCTCCTTTATCCATTTCAGACAAGTGAGGTTCATCTGATGCCACCTCCTCCTACCTCTTTCTACATGTTAATGTTCTCACTTATCCTAATTACAGAAAATAGCATTTTCCATCACCTTCTTCCTTCTTTCTACTTTAGTATATTTTTCCTTTTAATCTCCCTCTCTTTCTCTTGCTCAAGCTCTCAGAATAGGACTAATTACTTCCAGGAAGGACCTCTATTTTTTTCACTTCACTTTTTCATTACTCTCTGAAGACATTAAAGTTTCTAGAAATATGTTCTAATAAGAATGTTAGCACTACATCATCATAATCTCCTTCCACTTGCTCAAATATATTTATGCTTCTAGGTTTCTCATAACTCTTGTATTGGCAGTACAAAGTTTCTACTCAACTCGTCTTTTTATTGGAAATTTTTGAAAGTCGTTATCACATTAATGATCCATTTTTTTCCCTTTGTAGTAGTATGCTAAGCTTTGCAGTGCATGATTTGTTGTTGTTGTTATAAGCCTATAACTGTTGCCTTTTGTTGTATTTTATTCCAAAATCTCCTCTCATTTTTAATAGAAGTGTCCAGGATCCTGACTGTAGTTCATTGGTACTTGAACAGCTTCTTTCTAGATACTCTTTTCTTTGACACAGGAGCTCTGGATTTTGATTGTGTCAGTTCTGAGACTTTTCCTTTTTGGAAACTCAGAAAATTATAGGTAGATTCTGTCTATCTTTACCTTGCTCTATGATTCTAGTAGACAGAGATAGTTCTAGCTATGATTTCTCAAAATACAACATCAATACAGAGGAACAGAGTATATACATATACATTTATTTACACATGTAAGTATGCACACGTGTGTATATATACATATATGTATATACAATTGCATACACATTTGGTAGCAGTTCTTTTTGTAGTAGCCAGGAACTGAAAATATCAATTGGGAAATAGTTAAACAAATTATGATATATTAATATAATGGAACTCGATTGTACCATAAAAAATGACAAAAAGAAATTTCAGAGAAACCTGAAAAGGCTTGTATGAGCTGATACAGAGTGAAGCGAACAGAAACAGTAGAACAATTTATACAATAACAATATTGTAACTACAATTTTGAGGAATTAAGAACTCTGATCAGTTTGATAATCAACCATAATTCCTGAGGACTGATGATAATTAAGTGCTTACTATGTGTCAGTTACTGTGCTAAGAGTTGGAGATAAACAGGAAAAAACAAAAAGTCTCTATTCTCAAAATGTTGATATTCCCGTGGAGGAGACAACATGAAAACAATTATGTACAAATACATAAGGTGAAGTGAATATCTACAGGGTGAAGTGGAAGCAATTTCAGGGAGAAAATACTAGCATTGAGGGGGACCTGGAAGAACCTCTTACAAAAGAGAGGATTTGAGCTGAGGTTTGAAGGAAGTTGAGGAAGTCAGGAGACAGAAACAGGAAGGAGAACATTTCAGGCATTGGAGACAACCAGAGAAAAGGCACTGAATGGGGGTCTTGTGGGAGGAACAGTAAGAAAGCTAATGTCACTGTATCATAGAGTACTTAGAAGGGAGTAAAGTAGAAGAAGCTTGGAAAGGTAGGAAAGTGTGAAAGATTTTAAATGCCAAATAAAACATTTATATGAGATGCTGAAGGTAAGAAGTCACTGGAATTTTTTGCAGGAATTTATCTTGAATATCAGGAAGGGATATGCTAAGGCCTATCCTTTAACCCACCTTCTAATAGAGGGATGATGGATATTTAGAGTAAGACATTTTTTTTTTTGATACAGCCAATATAAGAATTTGTTTTGATTGTATATTGTTAAGGACTATTATTCTTTTTTCAGCTGGAGAATAGAGATAGGAAGAAGAGAAAACAAACACTAATTGAAAAATGATTTAATTAGGGGAAGCTAGGTGGTACAGTGGATAGAGCACTGGAGTCAGGAGGACCTAAATTCAAATCCAGCCTTTGACACTTAGTAGCTGTGTGACCTTGGAAAAAGTCACTTAACCCCAAATGCCGACAAAAAAAATTTTAATTAAAAAAAAACTTTAGAATTTTTAAAATCATGGTTTTTAGGGAGTCTGTTGATTTTTAAATTTTGTCTCCTTTACCTGTTTTCCAGGTTAGTTGTTTTTGTTATCAGATGTAGGTTTTTTTTTTTAAAAACTCTTGATTTTCTTTGGGCAAAGTTTACTACTTTATCTTCTAAGCTACTTAATCTCCTCCCACTTTTTTCTTACATTTTTAAGTTCTTATTTCATTTCTTCTAGCTATTTATATAGTCCCAGTGGAAGATCCATTTTTTCCTTTGAGTATTTAATCCAGAGTTATTCTCTTTTTTGGGGGGTGGTTGGGTGGGGGAAATCTCTAGATTTATAATAAACTGATATAAAAAACTGATCAATGACCTCTTTGGTTTAGTCCTCTCCACCTTTAGCTCATAAATTGGGACTATGTGTCAGGGTCATACTCTACCCCTTGCTGCACACTTGGGTGAGTTGTTTACCTTACTTTTTTTTGCCTTGGGTCACCTGCATTCTTGCGCTCACTCCTCCTCCTAGGGGGAGCTCCCTATGGATCTTGGAGGCAAGGTTCAGAGGGCAGGATCCTCAGGATTCTCTCTGGCATTTCAGGATAGGGTGCTAGAGCCCTAGGTTGTCCTAGTTCAAACTGTACCCACACTGGTTACTGTTCTTTTGCTACTTAGGAACCTCCAAGCACCCTAAGGACTTTCTCGGGGGGGGGGGGAGGACATCTGTTCTTCCTTCCTCCCAACAGAAAGCCTTCCAGGCTATATGTATCTCTGCTGGGGTAAGAAGGCTACTCTCTTATTAGCCTGGGTGGGAGCTTGCTGGCAGCTAATAAGCTGCTGACTGACTTTCTGTGCAATTTGGAGAAAGTCATTTACTAGAGTTCCTTATTACATTACTTTATCTTCTGCAGATTTCATGTTTTTCCTGGAGTATGTGTTTGGGAGTTGGGTTCCGTTTCGGGAAGCCATTTTAGGCACGTCAACGTGAGGCTTCCTTCACTATTTCATTTTTGTCCGTCTTCCTTTTATGAATTTTCCTTTTCTGTCCCTTTCAGTAACCAAACATATGAAAGGGACAGTACCTTACATATACAGCACCATTTTGGGGAGGCGATACGTGGTGCGTGAGCTGACTTTTGTAAGAGGCAGCGGTGAGGTGGCAAAGTGTTCCAGGCATGTCAGACAGCTGTGCAAAGGTGCCTGGAGGGAAGATGCGAGTGTTTAGCAAGAAGACCGGTTTAAACAGATCATAGGGGGATGCATGCTAGGGCTGGGCAAAACACACAGACCACACTTATATGAAATTATACCGGGTACAGGGTTCGCAAGGATACAGGTCAGGAGAGCTTTATCTCCCGGGCGGAGCAGCACAGAGCGAGAGCGGAAGCAGGAGAATTAAGCCAAAAAAATGCTCTCCAGGCCACGCCCCCGACCATAGCCCCCCTTCAAACAGTTTTTAGCCAATCATAACCTCCTGGCCGGCCCCACCCCCGGCCACAGTAACTGGCCGAAGCTATTCTAATAGTACCACCTCCCTTCCTGGACTTCTGATTGGATAAACTGTCTTTTTTCTCCTTCCTCCCTCCCCAGATTGGACCCTGGCCGCAGCCCTGGACCTCAGAATCCGCCTGGGTCCAAGAGGCAGAGTAGTCCTCGAGATGGAGCGAAGTTTTGCAGGCCGCCGGGCGCTTGTCACCGGAGCGGGCAAAGGTGGGACCGGGGCTGGGCTGGACATGGGGCTACGAGATGGGTCCGGGGCAGTGCGAGCCGAGCGATCAGGAGGGTCGAAACCCAGACCCATCCCTAAGACTCTTGGGACGTTGCAGGCATCGGGAGGGACACTGCCAAGGCGCTGTTTGCCAGAGGAGCTCAAGTGGTAGCCGTAAGCCGGACCCAGGAGGACCTGGCCAGCCTGGCCCAGGAGGTAACTGGGGATCTCCCAGCCCAGCAGTCCTTTCCTTTCCAGCCCCGCCCCGCCCACTAGAACCTTGCTCCCAGCCTTCTAGGTACGTGAGTCGGGGAAGCCAGGCTGCTGGATGCCCGCTGACCACGGGTCGGCCTCTTCAGCCACGCCCCTCCTGCCCGGCCTTTCCAAACAAAAACATCAGCAAAAGCCAGGGATTCAGAGGTAACAGTGAACTTCGGTGCAGAAGACCTAGTCTCACCTTCTATCTATCTCTGCTCCTTACTTCCGTGTGTCACTACTGGTGTCTTTACGCTTTTTGGACCCTCTGTTTCCTTCTCCGTAAAATGGAGATAATACTGATGCAGAGTGATAACAGACGACATTTATGCAGTGCATTTGAAGGTTTGCAAAGCCTTTACACACATTTGTCTTTTGGTCCTCAAAACCACCCAGGGAGGTAGGGTATTAATGTTTTTTTAAAGCTTCTCTGTGTTTTCATTCATAAAGAGAATTCTTGATGAGGAAATTCCTTCTACCGGAAAGACTGCTCTGGTACTTATGGCCCTTAAGAGTTGCCTGGGGCGAGGGGGTGGGATCAAGCAGTTAGATGATTCGTTCTCGGTTATACAGCCAGGAGGGTTCAGTAGCTGGGACCCTGACCCAGGGTGGTTCCCCTCTAAGCCCTGATGCCTCTGTTACTGTCGTTATCCTCATTTTACATATGAGGAAACAAGCTTAAAAGAGTGAATGTCAGATGTGAGATTCAAACCCAGCTCTCCCGGAGTCCAGTACCAACTCTCTCTTAGGGTGTCTGCTCTACAACCAATGGCATGTGCAAAGTGATTTTTAAACTTTGACCGTAGGCTGTTATATTTCTTTCTCCTTCAATCGTTCTTCCACTCTACCGAGTTGATGTTCCAGATATTGGGGCCAAACGGTGAGGATCACCACCCACTCTTAGCCTCCTACTCCTATTCTCCTACACATTCATGTCCACGCCATCTAATGACCACCCCATACTTGGGCACAGCCTTGAAACTTCAGAACAGTGGACAATTTCCAGAGGCTTCTTCCTGCTCTCCAGCAGAGTACCTGAAGTCATCTTGGGGCACCTTGTAAAGTGTATGAGGGGGTGGCTAGGTAGCAGCTAGGTTGGCTTAATGCATAGAGCACTGGCCCTGGAGTCAGAAAGACCTGAATTCAAATGTGGCCTCAGATAGCTTACTAGCTGTGTGACCTGGACATGTCCCTTAACCTCTGACTCAGTTTTTCTCATTTATAAAATGGGCATAATAATAACACTGGGGCCGCTAGGGGGCACCATAGTGCGTAGAGCGCTGGACCTGGAGTCAGGAAGGTTCATCTTCTGTGACCTCAGACACTTACTAGCTGTGTGACCCTGGTCAAGTCACTCAACCCCAGTTGTCTCCCCCCCACAAAAAAGTGTATGGAATGGGCAGGGCAAAGAGCCTTCAGTTTCCTTAAGAAGTCAAATTCTGGTTCAGTATTTATAACTGAGGGATTCTTTTTTTGTTGTTAATAATTTTTTTTCAGTTTTCAACATCACTTCCATAAGTTTTAAATTTTTCCTTCCCTCTCCCTTTCCACGATGGCATATGGGTTCTATACATCCATCCATATTAAACACATTTTCATGTTAGTGATATTACATAGAAGAATTAAAATGAATGGGAGAAACCATGAGAAAAAAACATAACAAAATAGAAAATAGCCTGCTTCGTTCTGAATTGTGACTCTATGGTTTTTTCGCTGGATGTGGATGGTATTTTGCATCCAGAGTTCTTTGGAAATGTTTTAGGCCCTTGCATTGCTGTGAAGGGCTAAATCTATTACAAAGTCTTCGCACACCGTGGCTGTTACTGTGTATAATGTTCTCCTGGTTCTCCTCATTTCACTCAGCACAGTTCATGAAAGTCTTTCCAGGTTTTTCTGAAGTCTTCCTGTTCATCATTTCTTATAGCATGATAGTATTCCATTACATTCATATACTCCAACTTGTTCAGCCATTCCCCAGTTGATGGGTATCCACTCGATTTCCAGTTCTTGGCTACCACAAAAAGAGCTGCTAGAAATATTTTTGTATATGTGAGTCCTTTTCCCATTTTTATTGTCTTTTTGGGATACAGCCCTAGAAGCAATATTGCTGGGGTCTCTTTTCTGAGGGGCCTCAAAGTGCACAGAGACTATTGCCAGGGGCTACAGGATCTTCTGGAGATGCAAGGAGCACCTCCTCCAGTCACTCTTATTTTGCAAACCATTTTAAGGCACTTCCACTCCATCCTTTTAACCATTAGTGGAAACAATTCCCGGATATGGGAACCTATGGCCTATTCATTATCATCTGACCATCTCATGTTTCCACTGTCATTCCCCAATTTTGTTCATCTTTCCTAAACTGACTGGGATCAAGAATTCTCCACTGTGGGAAGCTTTTCTCTCATTGTTGCCTAATAGCCCTTTCCAATCCCCTTAAGTGCCCAGGAATAGAGACTTTATGTGTGGATCTGGGAGACTGGGAGGCCACAGAGCAGGCTCTGAACACCATCGGCCCTGTGGACCTGTTGGTGAACAACGCAGGTGTAGCCCTTCTACAGCCTTTCCTGGAAGTCACTAAGGAGGCTTGTGATAGGTAAGTCCTAAGAGTTTAAAAAAAAAAAAAGCCGGACCCCAGGATGGTGGGGAAAACCAGGCCAGGTGAAAGGCAGACCCTAGGAATCTTGCCTGGAATTTTTTCCCTCTTGGGGGAATGAGAATCCACCTTTATTTGCTCAGCTGAAGAAAGGAGTGGGCTGGGCCCTGGGGCTCTGGGAGGGGAGCTATTTTTTTTTCCATCTAGCTATAATTGTGTCTGGTGTCTATCCCCAGATCTTTTAATGTGAATTATCGGTCAGTGGTCCAAGTATCCCAGGTGAGTTGCAACACAAAGTTTGGGAATTACAACAAGGGGGAAAATTATAGCATAATTGAAGTCCCTTATTCAAACCCCTTCTTTCCTCTCACTCTTCAGTTCACTCCCATGCTTTTCTCCTGATTTCTAGATCATCTCCCGGGGCTTAATAGCACGGGGAGCCCCAGGAGCTATCGTCAATGTCTCCAGTCAGGCCTCCCAACGTGCCCTAAAGGATCATGCCATCTACTGTGAGTACCCACCCCATCAGCCCTCCTTCACTGATCTTTCTCTAGTTGCTCATTTCAACAATTTGAACCATTAGGCCCCGGTTTTCCTGTCTTAATTTAGAATAGAAGAGCTAGAAGGAACCTGAGAGACCATATAATCGAACCACTTCACTTTATGGGTGAAAAACTGAGACACAGGGAATTGGTGAAAGGGAGGACTAGAAGCCAAGTTTTTTGATACTCGGGTCAGGATTTACTCTTCTTGTTACCCCAGGCTGCTTCCAACTCTTGGGTTCTCTTACCTTGGCAATTTTGGTCAATCAACAAACATTTTTTAAGTGCCTGTGTGCCAGTCACTGTGCTAAACACTGGGGATACAAAGAAAGACAAAAATACAGTTCCTGGCCTTCGGGTGCCTGTCCTTCTCTGTAAATTCGTCAACCACATCTCTTAATTCTTCTAAATAACTGACTTAACTCTTTCACTCTCTCCCTCTCCACCCTATTGCCTCTCACCAGGCTCTACAAAAGGTGCCATGGATATGCTAACCAAAGTGATGGCTCTGGAGCTGGGACCCCACAAGGTAAGATGTGAGAAATCTAAATCTATTTGTTATAAGTCCCAAAAGGGCCTTTCCTCAGCAAAAAATAAAAGGCCTGCCCTGGTCAGCCCACATCTAAAATAGTCTCTTCAGTTCTGGGTGCCACATTTTAGGAAGTACATTGACAAGTTAGGAGTTAGAGAAGAGACTGGATAGAAATAGGTCTCAAGTTCATGTCCTATCAGTTGAAAGAATTGGTAATGTGTAGGTGTCTCAGTGGCTACAGTGCTGGACCTGGAGTCAGGATGGCCTCAGACACTTTATTAGCTGTGTGACCCTGGGCAAATCACTTAATTAACGCTATTTGCCTCAGTTTCCTTATCTGTAAAAAGAGTTAAAGAAATTGGCAAACCACTCCAGTGTCTTGGCCAAGAAAACTCCAAAACAGGGTCACAGAGAATCAGATAGGACTGCAAGGACTGAACTACAAACTCAAGCCCTTAGGGGCAGCTAGGTGACTCAGGGGACAGAGCACTGGCCCTGGAACCAGGAGGATCAGCGTTCAAATCTGGCCTTAGACACTTACTAGCTGTTTGACCCTGGATGTCACTTAACCCAGGTGCCTAAAAATAACAAAACAAAAACCCTACAAAAACCCAAGAAGCTGTAGAAGAAAATACTGACGGGAATGTTTTATTATAGCTGTGCTCCTGAAATTGAACAGCTGTTTTTTGGAAGAGGCATTAGAGTTGTTCGCTATGGTCCCAGTGCATGGCATATAGTAGGCACTTAATAAAGTCCTACTGACTGACCAGAGGGCAGAATCCAAAGTAATGGGTAAAAATTATAAACAAGCAAATGTAGCCTTGCTATCAGCAAAACAAAACAAAATAAAAAAACTTCTGAACAAGTAGAACTACCCCAAAATGGAACTAGGCTGCTTCAGGAGGATGGGTGGGGAATGTCTTCAGGCAAAACCTGGATGACCATGTGTCAGGTACATTATAGAAAGAACTCATATTTCCCCTGAGTTGCCAAGATTCCCTCCAAGGACCCTCTCGGCTCAGATCCTGAGATTCTCAGGCTTGTCCTAGGTGTGGCCATGCCCCTGAAGGACCAACCTAAACCCTTCTAACCCAGATCCGGGTGAACACCGTGAATCCTACAGTGGTGATGACTGCCATGGGCAGGGCCAACTGGAGTGATGCCCAGAAATCAGAGCCCATGCTAAGCCGAATCCCACTGGGCAAGTTTGCAGGTGAGTTAAGAGTGAACAGTAGGTCCTCAAGGCCAAATACCATCCACTCCTCCCTCCTCCCCCTAACTGTTTATCTTTCGGTGCCTTCCAAGAAGCCTGGGACAGAATTTTCATCCCTTACATTTGTCGTGGGTATGAAGGATGCACGATCCTCTTTAAAAGTGGCAGGGGCAAGTGCAAGTTGGGGCCCTGCCATGGAGACATACCTGCCTCCCAACCTCTAGATATCACCTTGTTCCCCTTGCAGAGGTGGAAGACGTGGTGAACAGCATCCTTTTTCTGCTCAGTGACTGCAGTGCCATGATAACTGGCTCGGCTCTGCTGGTGGATGGAGGGTATTTAGTGGGTTAGGAGACCTGCCTCCTCATCCAACGGGAGACATCTGCTTTCTGTACCCTATTAAATGTGTATCATCTGATCCTCGAATGCTGATTCTTTGGCCTGAGGAGGGAGGGAGAAAGGGGTTGATGGTGGTATTGCAGAGGGTAGAGGTGGAGAAGCTTTGTAATGCCAGTGACCTCTTGGGGAGCCCAGTCTGATCCAGACTCTCAAGTACCCAAAGACACCCTACAAACTAAGCTAGATCTTTGGGCTCAAGACAAGCTGAGTCAGAGCCACTTTGGGGCTTTTGAAAGAAAACTGTCTGAGGCTGGCAATAATATAGGTGAGACTCCTGTGGATACTACCGGAGTTACAAAGTAACCATCAAGGGAAGGGGTCGTTCTTATCATGACTTAGGGAGGTGGAGGCAGAAAAGCAAGCTCTCTGGTTAGTGGAGGGTCAGCTCCCAAGAAAGGTAAGGCTTGTTTTCATGGAGAATGTTTATTGTATAAAATAAGGGATGATTACCAGAATGAATAGAACCCACAGTCACAAACTTCCCTCCCCTCCCTCCCCCCTCGCTCCCCAACCTGGGAAGCCCATCTTAGGGCTGCCCTGCTCATGCCCCTTCTCCTCTCTGAGACACCCTGCTCCCTCCTGTGCCAGCTGGAGGCCTGGGCTCCTGGGCCCCTGGGTGCAGAGCAGAGTAGGAGGAAGCTTCAGGCTGTGCTTCCCAGGCCTGGGTGGGAGGGAGCAGGGGCTTCCTCTCTCCCTTATCAGCCCTCCCTCCAGGACAGCATGCCCTGTTCCTGGTGCGGACCTTCCCTCCCCAGAGCCCAAGCCTCCCCTCCCCACCCCCCTCCCTCTATCTTCCCACTCCCTATACCCACGTCACATCAGACTGAAGGGAAATCAAACATTTCAACAATGACACCATACTTGGGGGTTTGGGACACTGTCCCAACCCCCTGGCCTTGGGCTCTTAGCCCTCCTCACCACTCAGGCCACCTAGGGTAGGAGACTCTGGGCAGGGTTTAGAACACAGTACACTTCTTTCCAGGTTTCTTGATGGGGGGGGGACATAGCACTGCCCGAATGGCTTCATCAAACACTGTCTTGAGACCCCGCTGAGTCAACGCTGAGCATTCTAGGTACTTGACAGAACCTGGGGGCAAGTGGAAAGGGGTGAAAATGAGAATGGTAGCATCCCTAACTACCTACGTGGTGACTGACCTTTTTCTTACAGTCCCCTGCTACTGCCCACTGCCCCTACTCACCAATCTCTCGGGCCATGGCCAAGCCCTGGGGGTAAGTGATGGGGGCCAGCTTCTTATCCCGAAGCCGTTCAATGGTGTCCTTGTCATCTCGAAGGTCTAGCTTGGTGCCCACCAGTATTATTGGCGTATTGGGGCAGTGATGTCGTACCTCAGGGTACCACTATGGAAAAGAGTACAAGATGCTAAAGACTTATCCCTTCTTTGTGGTCCCTGTTCTCTAGCCATGGCTCTCTCCCCCTCCCTGGGCCTCATGCTTCTGGAAAAGGAAGAAAAGGGCTTAGTGTTCCTAGCATGGCTTTCCTTCCTGCCCTTGCCCACGTAGTACCTTGGCACGGACATTCTCGAAAGAGGCTGGGCTCACCAGGGAGAAACATATCAGGAAGACATCCTATGTGGAAAAGGGTGGTCAGTGGCTTGCTAGTTTAAGAAGTCCTCCCCATGCTCGATTTCACCCATCTCGCCCCACTCTAAGATCCCAACCTTGACCTCCAAGTCTGGATATTAAAATCCTAATTCTCCCCAGAGCCCCAGACCCCGGGAGTACTGGCCCCTACCCTGCTTGGGAGGGAAAAGAAGAAGGGAACTGCAGGGACTACATACAGTCTGGGGATAAGAGAGGGGTCGAAGTCGGTCATAGTCTTCCTGCCCAGCTGTATCCCACAGCCCCAGGTTCACTGGTTTTCCATCTACCATCACATTAGCTGAATAATTGTCGAAACTGGGGGGACAAGAGACAGAAGTCAGAGTTGAGGGATTGGAATCCTGGATCCCCACCCAGAGTTCCCTATAGGGACCTTCAGTCTTAGCTTCACCATCATTGCCCTGCCCCCACTCGCCAAACCCTTCACAGTCAGGAACATTGTGTTCCCAGGGAATGTAGACTGTAGCAAACTCAGCATTTGCCCTCCTGTCTCCAAGGTCCTCCCATTTCTTGCACGGGCAGGGGCCAACTCCACACATATATCCCTTTTCCGTGCCCCCTCTTTGGTCTCCTTTCTAGCTGTGTGTCTTCAAGTGCCCTGTTCCAAGACCAGAAGATTCCCCAGGTCCTAGATGCTCACACGGTAGGGATGTACTCTCCAGGAAAGGCATTGGTGGTATAGCTGATTAGCAGGCATGTCTTCCCCACGGCTCTTTAGGGAGAAAAGGCATAAACCTGAGGTTGATTCCCAAGTCTTGCCCATACCTTTCCCCAATGAACCCACCCACTTGATGAAGGCTCTACTCTTTCTTTTTGGGATGCTGCACCCCATGGTCTGGAATGAGGAGACAGAAGTATAGATAAAGGTTGAAACTGTGGGGGCTCTCATGGTTCCATATGCCTCCCTAGGTTCAGGTTTTTAGGGAGACCCAAAAGGTGGGAAGGAAAAGAAATGGAAGTTGCAGGGTAGAGTGGGTTAAGGTAGTAAAGGAATGGTGATGGGTACTCTAACCACTCAAGTGAACTTAGAAAATTTTTAGAGAGGATGAAAAAGGGAAGAGAGGGACACCTAAGGCAGTGCCAGACTGATTCTAATGAGCTTGGCTCACTACCAACCCCAGATCTCAGGGAGAGAGGGTAGGTAGGAAGAAATAAGTGAGAACTGGATCTCCTCAAAGTTCAAGACAGTGGGACTCAATTAAAACGGCAGAATTGGTGGCAAGATGAACTAGTTATTCCTTCACTTTGCTCTGCCTCCTGGGTCACTAGGCCAGTAGTGATGCTCAAAACTAGAAATAGAGGGGACAGGGCTGAGGCACTCGGGAAATTCCGCCTCGATTCGTACTCAGGGCAAGGTGCTGGGAATACAAAGGCAAAAATCAAACAGCTGCCGTCCTCAGAGTCCACTGAAATGAAAATGCGGGTGGGGGAATCTGAAGATGGGCAAGAGAAGGGGAAATAGAAGTATTTCAGAGTTGGAAGGGACCTCAAGGGGTCCTCCAGTTCATTCCTACCTGATGTAAAAATACTCTCCCTAGCATCCGTCCCTGGCCAAGAGTGATGCGGGGGTACCTTCCCAAGGCTATCACTCCATTTTTGTCAGCCCCTCAGGTTACTGCCCTCCTGTTCTGGGACCCGGGTCCCCCTCCCCCTCCCCTCGTTCCAGACCAGATGCTGATGGAGGGGCCGGCCAAAGCTCTGACCAGCCCCAGAGAGACAACGCTGCCAGGGCGTGGCACGTGTGTGCCCTCACATGGGGGGCGGCGGGGAAAGGTAATGGGCAGACACACCGCCCAGCCCAGGCTGCTCCCCCCGAGCAGATGGCAGCCCCGTTACCTGGCCTCCTGGGTCCTCAGCACCCAGAGAACGTGCCTTTTCATCCCCCCGGACCCTACCCCCACCCACCCCGAGATGCAGACCCACCCTTAGCATCCTCGCACCGGCCCCGGCCCCTGCCTCTCCGGCCAGGGTGGCGCCCCAGACCCCGCCCACTGGTCCCCCAGAGCCGGACCCCGCCCCCCGGCACCCCCAGAGCCAGATGCGTCCCCAGAGCCGGCTCCCCCGCCCGCCCCGGGCTCACCCGTCGCCGACCACCACGCATTTGATCGCCTGCATGTGCCCGGGGCCAGGAACCGGCTGCGCGGGAGCCGGGGTCTGCGAGCCGAACCGCAGGGAAATGCCCCAGCGCCGCAGCCACGGCGGGGACTGGAGAGTCTAGGGGGCCGAGCCGAGCGAGCGAGCGGCTGGGGCCGGAGACAGCCGAGCGCCGCCGAGCGCCGCGGCCGGAGACAGCCGAAGACCCGAGGCCGGCGAGCGGGCGGGCGCCGCCAAGGGGGAGGTGGAAGCCCAGACCTTTCCCCGCCCACTCGGGCGGAGGTGACTCCGTGGCCCAGGGCCACTGGGGCGGCAGGGGCGTAGCTCCTCCCCAACAGGCTCCCGAGGACCTCTGGGAGGGGCAACTGGCTGCTGCCCGGTTTGTGGCGATGTGGAGATGGCTCAACCCACACCCACAGCGGGTGCCCGGTGGCAGGGGCCGCGGGAAGAGCGAAGTGAACCCTGCAGAGGGCAGGGCTGTCCTCGCCCTTAGTGAACCTTGCTGTCACCCACTCCTTCCCCTACCCAGCTGCTAGGGATTTCTGTCCCGCAGTTACCCTGCATTCCAACTATGTGTGCATTGAATGGATCCCGCCACTAGACTCTAAGTTCCTTGAGGGGCACGGTATGGGTTTTTGTCTTTGTAACCCCAGCACTTAAGCAGATCTCGTGTTTGCTGCACTTAATTTGAGGCACTGGGAGAATGGGGCAGAGGCCGCAGTGAAGAAGGGAAGAAAAGCTGGATCTACAGGTCACATCAAGGAGCAGCCGCTGCGCACAGTCCAACTGCTCAGGGCCAGGCTCTGCTTCTTTCAACACAGGGATGCTCTCAGCCCTCCTACCCGCTTTGCTCGGCCTTATCTATGCCAAAGCAGTAGCTGGGATACGCCTTCCAAAGATACCATCTGGAGCTAGAGGCAGGGGCCAGATCGAGGATCAGTACCTTTTATACCAATCTATGAATACGATCTGGGGTGAGTAGCACTCACTGAAGTGAGGGTCACTTCTGGAAAGCTCAAAACTTCCTGGAGAAAATATCTTTTACAGGGAAGTGGAGTTTGGCATCCACATACAAATGGTCTTTGATCAAGCCTTTGTTATACGAGGAGGGAATTTCAAAGGTTCTTTCCTAGAAGTTGCCAGAGGTGCCACAGGGCCACCAATGCAAGAGGGCAGAATTCGGGGGTAGAAAGAGGTAAATCTTTAAGCAAGTACAGGAGTAGGGTCTTGTGTTCATGAAACCAGATGCTCTGGTCCTAGGAAGATGCACAGGCACTGGAGGCTCTGGGTGTATCGTGAAATGCACAAGCTCTGTATTTCAGAAACATGCCAAACAATAAAAAAAAAATCATCATGCTAGCTGCAGGGTGGGCCTTGACAACGTGCAAAAGAATGTCCACTGAGTGAGTCTTAAAGTTAAATTTTAAAAGTGATCATAACATTATCTGCTTTGTAACTAATATACGATTATGTACATGCAAACACACACACACACACACACACACACACACACACACACACACACACACACACACACACACACACACACTCTCAGCTATCTCTTGGGGAGGTATCTGCAGAGTTCAAATCTCCTTCTGCTCCAGGTTTTCTGTCATATTCCAATACTCTCTTAAGGTACATGATTCTCAAAATAGGTTGGGGGGCAAAGATTGGTGACTGTCCTGTGCTCAGAGGACCAAAATAACATCAACAAGTCAGGGTCAAGATACAATGTCATATGTGGCTGATCAGACCAATGGGAGCCCAGAAGGCCCTGCCACAGGTTGGGCACAAACAGTCCATGTGAATACTTGGAGTGGAGATGTCTCTAAATTTGTGCATCTCACATTTCTTTAGAGCTACAGCAAAGAAGGGAATTGTTAAGTCCGCGGCTATCAGGGAACACTCGGCTGGATGATATGCCTTATAAACAAAGGCACTGCCCAGGAATTTGCTTCTGACACAGTGGGCCCTGACCAGCCAAGGCCCCTTGCTGGAGACTTAAACAATTCACTTGGGCCTAGACTGGGTGATTCCTTTGGGACAATGAAATTCAAATCATGTAACTAAATTGCATTTTTTAAAAAACACAGCATGGTAGCCTCCATTCTCCTCAGTCATCAGTGTTGCTTTAAGTTGGAGATGAGATGGATAGGAAAGCCTTGTGTGAAAGAGGTGAAGGAAAGGAAGAAAGTTGGAAGTCCCACCTCCCTTGGTAGGAGCTCTCTGGCATCAACTGTACTTCCACCAGGAATCCTCACATGCTCCGGAAGGCCTCGTCTAGCACTTTTCATCTTAGCTTCCAAGAATGACTCAGAAGATGGAGGCTGTCTCAAAGGCAAACAGATCCAAGTACCTTTGTTTTGCTGCCACCATTCCTCCTGCTTTATAGCCAGGCTCAGAATCTCCCCTCACTGTTGTTACTTGTCAGGGTTTGGAGTCCCCAGGGAAGAACCCTGGACATAAGCCAAGATGGCATTCTGCAGGAAGCTGGCTCTCTGGGCCTCTTCCTCCCTCAGCCTGTTGATCTCAGCATTCTTGAGTCTCAGCTTTTCCCTCATAGAAGCATTCTCACTCTCTCTGTCCAGCAGAGCCTCTCGGTGGCTGTTTGACATTACTGTGGGGAGAGGAGAAATCTGGTGAGGGGGAAGCAGTGGTCTCTTTGTCTGAGCTACATAATATCACATGGAACCAGTAGGCTCTTTTCTCCAAGAAATGAGGACCCTCCCTGTGGAGCTGTTTCAGGTAGAGGCCTCACCTTTGATCTGCCTTTCCAGGGTTGCGATCTTCTCCTTTAACCCTTCCTGAGCAGTCCGCTCTGCCTGCAAGTGGCCGATCTGCTCCTGCAGCTCTACTCGCACCTTGTTTACTTCAGCCACCTTTTCCTGTTCCTTGTTTATCAGTTCCTATTGGGGGAAATACTGTGAGGAGAGAGAGCGGAAGCCCAGCCATGGCCTCTCTGCAGGGACTGGAGGGCCCTACAGACACACCTGCTGCAGCTCCTCTAGCTGCCGCCTCAGCCCTTCCATCTGGAGACTCATCTGGTTGGTCTTGGCCTGGCTTTCAGCCACAGCTTGTTTCTGCTGGAGGCAGTATTCTTGAACCTCATCCCGAGCCTGGGACATCAGCCTTATCTTCTCTTCCAGATGAGTCATTCGCTGTTGCTATAAGGTCCAAAGAACAACGACTGGAGCCATCTTGGAAGCATGGGTCACCACCATGTACTGTCACTTTGAGAAAGCTTCCCTAGAAGGCTCCTGTTCTCCCCTCCTTCAACGCTCTCAACTGCCTTATTCTTTCTCTCAGGATTTCTCCAAATCTATTCAATGAACCTCAGCCCAACTCAATAACGCCTCCTTACTCCACAGTTCTTACACGGTAAGGGATCAAATCGTTACAACCAACCCTAGAGCAAAGAGCCGTTCAGATTCCTTTGTTGCATGCAATACTGCTGGAAATCAATGGGTCAAAGGCTGTGGATCTTTCAATTAGGGAAAATAATCATTGCAGTGGTGTCTGCTGCAATAGCATTTGATCTGTAAATGAAGTTGGGACTTGCTTCAATGCTGTTTTCTCATATTCTTTTCGTGTGTGTCCTGCCTCCCCCATTAGACTTGGAACCTCTTGGGAGTATGACTTGAATTCTGTTTCTTGGGCATCCTACGTTTGTCTTCTCTCCCACAATACCAGTAAAGGGCTTGGCTTCTACAGGGCTGACCAACTCACCATTTCCAGGCGGGCTTGGTTCTTAGCCTTCATCATCTCCTCCTCTGCCTGACCTCGCTCAGCCAGTACAGTTTTCTTCACTCGGCTCACCTCCTACTTGGGTACAGACATAAAACCTCTAGGTCGCCCATACCCATCCTTGGGGAACGAGCCTGCTCTGGCCTCTTAGCAGGTCTTTGGTCAAAGTCAGCCCTTTTGGAGATAGGAAGCTTGGACTTGGAATTTCACTGGTAGAAGGAATTCCACATAAAAAAAGCAAACTCTACCCATGCAGATGAGCAATTATTCCTCCCCTTAAGAGTCAGAGTTGCCTGGAGGTTCTGAGAGGCTAAGGGACTTGCCTACAGTCACCCAAACAGTACGTATTAGGGGTGGGACTTGAACCTAGTCCAATCCACTCTGCCACGCTACTTTTCAACTTTCGCCAGAAGCTCTCCATTACTGAACTAAATTCAGCTATTTTCTTAACAGGGCCTTTTGCCAGGGATCTTCTTCCCTCCCCCTGCTCAAAACATTTTTGAGAAATAAGTTGAGAAACAAGGGAGGATCCTTTTACCCTTTGCCCAAAGCCAAGGGTGGGGAACCTGTGGCCTTAAGGCTACATGTGGTCCTCTAGGTCCTCAAGTGTGGCCCTTTGACAGAACTCAGACTTTACTGGGAATTTTGGATTCAAGGCCACAGGTTCCCCACCCCTGCCCTAAGTGATGTGACTTCCAATCTAACTGAAGCCTTGCTTTGCCATTGCCTGCTTCCTAGATCATCTTCTGGGTTTCCAGGCATTTACCCTAAGAAGATCACACTAAGGGCAGACACTGGCAGAGAGCAAGGGGTGGGGGGTGTAACTCAAGAGCCCAGAAACCAGAAAGAAAGACACCCTTGAATCCATGTCCACCAGGCTCCTACTGTGACATTGAAGGACAAGAGTACGGGGAAGGGTGATGTTTACACAGTCCAGAGAGTTATTTCCAGTCTCTTACTCTAAGATATGTTAGTTGTGGGTTGGTGTCCTTGCCCCACCCTCAATTATGAATGCTCACCTCCTCCAGGGAGATTCGAACTGTCTCCAGCTTTTGTATCCTTTCCTGTAAGCATCGTTCACTTTCCTCCATGTGACGACTCATGCGTTCTACCTGCTCAGTAACAAAGATGAAGCTTGAAGCCTCAAGAAGCCCTGCTCTCTAATTATTTTCCCAACAGCCTCTGGAAACAGCTGCTTTTCTGAGACCCACTCACTTCCTTCTGAGAAGAGTTGAATTCAAGGCCAAAAGCCTCCAACTCTGCCACTGGAGAAAAACTGAGTGGGGAAAGGCCTATTCACCTAATTGAAAGTGAATTCATTTTCAAGGAGAAATTTACTTCCTAATATTAAGATGTGCTGGGCTGCTCTCCTTCCTGATATCTTTTAGGTGGGTTTTAAGTCAGACAAGTAGCCTGGAAAAATGGATACTGAGGGAATGGGGGTTAAGAAGCCCCAGTTCAAATCCCTACTCTAACTACTACCTTGGGCAAGTCACTTCACCTCTCTGATCTTCAGTTTCCTAATCTGTAAAATAGGGACTAATAGTATTTGAATGATCTATTTTCCAAAGTGGTTGTGAGGATTAAGTAAGAATGTAAATTAAGTATTTTGTAAATGACAAAGAACAATTCAGCTATTTTTTTTTATCAGAATAAAAAATCAGGGTAAAGAGAGAGAGATTTCCCAGCAAGGAACTTCCTTTACCAATGCAAATCTGCACCTTTGGACTGAAAGGCTATATAAGTGACTTGCCCAGGGTAACACAGCTAATGTGTGCCAGAAGCTGAACTCTCTTCACTCTCCCACACTGTTTCGTTCAACAAGCTCTCTGTAAAAGAGATGGGCGTTCTATGAGTAACCTGGGCTTTGTTATAGCTCTGCCACCATTCCTCTGGTGACTTCTGGCAGGCCAATTTACTTCCCCAGCCAGGGTTCCTCCTGTATAAAATGAAGACTTTGGGCTAGACAGCCTGGAAAGTTTCTTCTTGTGTTTCTGCTACTCTCAGACATAATGACTGCCCCACTTGGGAGGGGAAAACTATAGGTTCCCAGAAACCACCCTGTCCCCCTCCCCAACCCTACTAGATGGATGTACTGCAGGTCAGTTCAGTGGTCCCCTGGTGGGTTTGGGAATAGCAATGAACCTATGAAAGGCGGAGAGACTAAGGAGGCTCTAAAGTTTTGCTTTCCCACGAGGCAGGCTGGAGGACCCTCTTCACCTCTTTTAGTCGTAGGCTTTCTGAATCTTCTAAGCTTTGTTTGAATCTCCTCTTCTCCATTTCCAGGCGCTCTGGAAACTCAAAGTAGGGAGATATGGGTCACACCCTTCCACAAGAGCAGCCTTGGTGGCCCTGAGTGACCCTGTTCTCCCTCAGGGTGCCCCTCCTTTTGTGCCCCCTGGGGTCCCCCCTCCCACCCCTGTGCTCACCCTCGGCCTGAGTTAATCGTAGTTTCAGCTCTGCTGTAATGTTGGTCAGTTCCTGCTTTGTCAAGAATAATCGCTCCTGCTGCATTTTGCTCTTTTGCTCTAATTCATCCACCTGAAAAGCCAATGTTCTATTTTTCCCCCAAATTTATAAATTTGTCTTCAGTTTTCAACTTCACTTCCATAAGTTTTAAATTTTCTCCCCCTCCCTCTCTAAGACAGCATGAAATCTTATATGGGCTCTACACATATATTCCTGTTAAACACATTTTCACATTAGTCATGTCGCATACAAGAATTGTAATGAATGGGAGAAACCATGAGAAAAACAAAACAAAATATAACAAAAAAGAAAAGTCTGCTTCATTCTGACTCCATAATTCTCTGGATGTTGATGGCACTTTGCATCATGAGTAAAGACCAACATTCTTTAGAGCAGAGGTATCAAACATGTGGCCCCTAGTGCAGCCAGAACCAATAAAATGTAATTGTGGAATATTTTAATAAAAATACAAGAAAACATAGCTAATGTTACTATGTGATTTTCTAAGTCACTGTGTGGTCTATAAGGATCCTTATGTATGTTTTAGTGGTTCTTGTTTCTGTGTGAGCTTGACATCATGAGGTCAAGTTCTGCCCAGCTCTATCTCCTGGACAGCTGTGCCAGGATAGAGCTGCTGCTCCTTAACTGGACCATACAAACATGCTCCCCTTCAGCCTATTAGCCCTGGCCTGGCCCCCTTCTATACCTGGTTATGTAGAAGCACATTTCTTTCATTAGATGCAGCCAGTTCTTTCAGTAGTTTAGATTCCCGATCTGCAGCTTCCTAGGAGTACAATTAGGTGAGAAGTAACTTTGGTAAAGTTCTTTCTGCCACACCTCTGAGACTTACACAATACTCCTCCCAAGTTGTTGACCTGTTGCCTCATCTTCCCTCTGACCACCCAGTCAACTGAAATCCCTTGCCCAGTGTACCTGTTGCTCTAGCTTCAGTTCCTTAGATTGTCGCTGTGCTAGGTTCATTTGCTCCTGCTGTGCAGTGGTCAACAGCTCGTTCAGGTCTTGGACCTTCTGCTCAGACAGGGCCAAGGCAGCTTCAGTCATCTGCAGCCTATATGATGGAAGAGGAAGTTTATTAGATCAGTGCCTGTAGTCCTCTCCTCTCTGCCAGTCCACATCCCACCCCACCTCCTTCAAAACCCAGCACCAAATTCTTTCTGCAAGAATCCATTCCAGATTAATCCAATCAAACCTTAACTCTTCCTTTATTATGCATTATTTTTAAAAGCACACTTGTTGTTACTGACTCATTATTTTCCCCTGCTGTTCTGAAATGCCCAATGTATTCCCGTGCTCTGACTACTCTGTAAAGGTCAGAGACAAAAGATTTTTACTATCTCTCGATGTGTTCAGGGAGCCTAGGGGGGTGCCCTACACCATCACCTTGCCTGTTCCTGCCTAGCCCACCACATACTTGGCTTTGAGGGACTTGATGATGGAGTGACGCTCATTCAGGGCTTCTTGAAGCTGTCCTACCCGAACTGCTGATGACCTAAGGAATGGCAAGACAGCTGATCACTGAAACAAACCCATATATCCCATAAAGCAGCTGTCTCTCACCTCCTTCTGAACCACTCACCTGCAATTCCTGGAAATCTCTTCCCTCTGTTTATCAATTGTATCCATAAGGTTCAGGAACTGGGGATAGAACAAGCATAAGCCATATAAAAACTGTGAATCCTAATACTTTAGTAGTTGAGACATGGGACAAAGAGCATGATTCCAGATCAACAGACTAAGCAGCAAGGAAATAAGAGAGTCTACCCTTCACACCTCTTCTGTCCCCTTTGGATATCCCCTGTGGCACCAGGCTGTCAGCTACTAGGAAGGACAAACACTTGGTATTGAGGGATTCTGGGACACAAAAGCAGAAAATGGAGTCAGGAAAATAGGCGAATCAGATGAAGGGACTTGACAATGCAGAGCAAACTCCAGGGAGACACTTAAAAGTAACACTAGTCCTCCCTCTTTCCCCCCAAGAAGCAGATGGCATAGCTCATGATGACCAAGAAAAGGATGAGCTATCAAAGGTTTCTTCTGATTTAACAATGCCTTTCCTGAGGAGGGAAACTTAAGGAGTAGGAAGGGGATAAGAGACTTGGCATCTCTTTACCTACATCAAGTCTATAATGAGCAGAGCAAAGGAAATCTTCTCACTGAGGGCAAGCAGAAAAACGCAAGCACAAAACTGCTCTATGGCCAGAGGTCAGCTTCTTGTGGGAGGAGTGTGTGCTCTGGGCGACCTCCTCCCTAAGACACAGGTGAGATGGCAGGTGAGTAAGAAGGACGACTGCTTACCTGTTTGGACTTCTCTTCTTTGAGGTTTTGGACTTCTTTGCTCAGCACGTAGGTCCGGATGTGATTCTCCTGGAGAGATACCTGCCTGTCTAGGTTGTACTCCATGGCTTGTTCTGTCAGAAGATAGCGGTGTCATCCCTGTACCCTCTTCACTCTGAGATAGCTTTCTTATTACTTGGCAAAGAGCTGTATAGCCCACTTGGAGTCAGACTGTTCTTCTGGCCTGGCCAGAGACTACAGCTGAGAACAGGTGTCAGGACCCATCTATCTCTTTCTGTATGTTCTGGTCACTTTTATAAATTACTGCTATTATAACAGATGACATACACAAATCACCCCAAATGATCAATAAGCAGGAACTACATGCAATACTACTTCAGTAGTCTTACTTTCTTCTTGAATTTTCATTTAGGATAATTTTAAAATGAATTGGCATTTTCTGAGAATATTCTGAGAAGATGGAGGAGGGGACCTGGGAATATGGTGAGGGGTAAGGAGAAACTGGGCCATAACTTTTCATTCTCTTTGGATAACTGACAAATTGACAAACAATGAATCTTGCCCCCAAGTGAATGGTTGAAAGTTTAGTGCACCATTATTTTTCTGGAGAAGTAGTATGGCACAGTGGAAAGTGCTGAACTGGAGGCAGGAGACCTGAGCTCAAATCCTGCCTCAGACGCTAGCTAGGTGGGTGACCCTGGGCAAGTCACCCTCTCAGAGCCTCAGTTTCCCCATCTGTAAAATGGGGACAATAATAATTGCAAGGCTAACACCAAGGAGGGTTATTGTGGTGAAAGCACTTTTCTAAGTCTTAACACATTATATACATAGGAGAAATTACTATTATAGTGGCCCTTAAAACCTCCATGGGGTCTTGCCTGTATAGATATAGTCCCAGGGTTCTGTGGAAGAAATTCCTGGCACCAGTCCAAGGAACAGAGATCAGGAGAAAATCTTCAAACTATTTTGACTTCATTAATAATAACTGCTTTAAGGTTTGCAAGGCATTTTTCATATGTTAAGGGGTAGGGAAACCTGTGGCTTGTGGCCTCAAGGCCCCAAGTTCCCCACCCCTTTTAACCCCTTTGATATCAAGCACTTTGCAAACCTTGAAGTCACATTAAGCCCCTGGATCTTAAGCTTTATTTTGGATTTCTGAGCTACCTCATTAGAAGTCTGCAAATATTAGAATAAAATCTATGACTTCCTGTGCTTTCACAAAACAACTTTCTCTTAGGGGAAAGGCCTTGTTCTATCAGTAGATAAGTATGGAAGAGAAACTTCTCTATTATATACTAGTCCTATGCAATTAGATTCTTCCCTACCCAGCTGATGGTTCTGCAAAATAATTAGCCTTCTTAGTACAGGATTCAATCAAAGGGACCTACCAGGTCTGAGAGTTGGGTTAGGTCTCATTTCAAAACATAGTTATGGGAATCCAGTTCTCTCCATCCCTGCCACTTACCAACAGCTTTCAAGATATCCCCTGGGATGTTGTTCCCAGCCAACTCCAGCTTCCTCAGGGTCTTGTTGCTGGAAAGACAATTTACAATTGCCCGGCCTCCCAGGAGTCCGATGTTATTCCAACGAAGATCTGAAGGGGAAACATGACAACATCATAGGGACAGAGAAAACCACCAGAGGACAGAAGAATAGAAAAGAAGTCTTGCCATAAATGGCTAATTCTCCCATTCCAACTAGAGGAGCTATGGAATCACAGAGAAGCAGTATAGGGAGAAAGGGACAGACATAAAGCTTTGGTTTGCGTATGTTTGTCCTTCGTTGCCAAGGAAGACCATGCCATCAGAGAAATAATGACATAACTTGCACTTGACTTTGTTTTGAGTGAGGGAGGTCTATGCAGCTCACCAGCCTCACTTCTACAGAGTCATCTGAATCCAGTGACCAGATATTTATCAGGATGACTGGAGATGACCCAGGATGAGGCAATTGGGGTTAAGTGACTCGTTCAAGGTCACACAGCTAGGGAGTGTCAAGTGTCTGAGGTGAGATTTTTGAACTCAGGTCCTCCTGACTCCTGTACTGGTGCTCTATCCACTGTATCACCTAGCTTCCCCTTTGGTTTGGGAAGGTAAGAGGAAAGGCTCTACTTAAAGTTACGATTTCTTCCCCAGTGAGAAGTGCACATACACTTACCTGCCACTTTTTGAAAATATGAAAATTGCAACAGTAGGTGAAGGAGAGATGACAAAATGCTTAGTGGTCTGGTCATGGAGAGGAACGCTAACTTGTACAAGTATAACAACAGTGTAGGGAACATAAGGTAGTTCCCTCAGGTGGTTCAGTGGATAGAAGGATAGGCCTGGAGCCAGAAAGATGTGAGTTCAAATCTGACTTCAGATACTTATCAATGTGCGACTCAGAGAGACCCTGCTTGCCTTAGTTTCCTATCTGTCACAAAGGGATTAATAATAGTCTCCTAGATTTGTTGGAGGATCAAATGAGATGGGATTTGTAAGCGCTTTGGCAAAACTTTAAAAGTACTATAAGAAACGCAGCTATTATTAACATTATTCATTTTCCAAATAGCGTCCCAAGTTCCCTTTGCACATGGAACACAGACTAGCTCCATGGCCAGGTGAAATAAAGAAAGACAACTCTCCCCCGATGCCGGGTCAGTAGGGTCAGGCCTGGATGGAACTTCCTTACCTATGTCTAGGAGAGTGGAATTGTTTTTCAAGGCCATGACCAGCTCTTCTGCCCCCTTGTGGTTGATCTGGTTGTTTCGCAGGTCTAGTTGCTGCAGAGTGGTATTGGCCCCAAGCCCCTCACAGAAGAGAGAAAAACTTTCTTCCCACATCCCCAGGTTGTTCCACTCTAGAATAAGGCTGCAAAAAAAGTCATCATCGAGGCTGAAGAAGTCTGGCATAGAAAAGCAATCTGTACCCATGAAGGCTCATGGAAATAAATAGGAAAATGGTTTGGGACCTTTTCCCTCTAGGAGTATCCTTGAGCTATGTTGATGAGGAGGGAGTGGGCAGGGGGGTCACTCTCTTACCTTTGAATGGACTTGTTTTGTCGGAGGAGTTTACCCAAAGCCTCAGCCCCTATAGCTCGAAGGTTATTACCCTAGGACAGAGGAATGGTTAGTCATTCACCCTCCTGAAGGCTGGACTCTCAATGTGACCGCCTTACCTTCTGAGTGAGTCTGTCTGTGTGTTCTGCCCTGCTATGCGGTGAAGTTGGAGCTAGAATGACCCTTAGGGATGGTCCCTAAGACACTGAAGAAGGGAGTTAGGGACTGCCTTTTTAAAAAAGATGTGTTTTCCTCAAAGCTGGCATCACCTCATTCCCTCATGGGACTCAATGCCACTCATTCATTCATTCAATACTATGTATTAAGCACTGTAGGAGATATATGATCTCTACCTTTGAGCCTAAGGATTTTTATGAATTCAAGATATGTCTATATCACAATTAGACAAACGAGTCTGACTAGACCATTCCAACAATATTGCTGTAACCGTCCAAACTTAGGGAATTCTAAGCATCTGAGATGCTTTCATAGGACACCAGAAACGACTCCACAATAAATATTTATCAATCCCCATTTTCCCCTCTATCCTCCCCCATGGCTTTTTGGGTCTGGTGTTACTGTGAGATGTTTCCATTTGCTCACCTTTAAATCCAGGTATCTGACTACTGTATTTGAACAAAGTCCTTGTATGAGCAGTTTGGATCCTGTAAGAGAAAATGAGTTATTTTTTTCTTGGAATACAAGGGCTTCTGGGGGTCATCTCTTTATACTCTCCTTTTCCTATCTGCAGGCAGCTACTCAGACTCAAGAAAAAAGATTTCTTTCTTTTCAGTTTAGTCATGATCATAGCAACAAAATGCTACTCCAACTCACTTCAATCAGCTAGCCAAACTGACTACCAGGTTAGGTTGAGACTTGTAGGAAATCTCCCATTGATAGTAAGAAATTACATTTATACAATATCTTAAAGTCTAAAAAGCATTTTCTCAAGCTGAAATCATGCCTACTCAGGAAAGGTTGCCAGATTTCAAGCAAGGAAAGTGATGTTCATGGAGGTGAATTGTTATCACACAATTAAGTTTATTTCTAAGCCAACACAGAGTTTGATATAAGCCTAGAGAAAGCAAGAGGATACTGGTCTGGCTAGTGTAGAAATCTAGGTCTATAGAGAAATATTGAGCCTCAAGTGCCTTGCAGAAGAGGGAAAAACTTTCTTCCCAACCCTCTAGGTTTTTCCACTCTAGAATGAGGCTAGGAGAAGAGACACCACTAGAGTGGAAGGAGACTTAGGGGATTGGGCTTCTGAGTGGGAACCTTAGTAGTTGTGTTCAGTAAATGAAATACTGATGGAGGTTTCAGAAAATCTACATATCTGAACCCAGGACTGGGACAAGGAGTTCAGAACTGCCCAAGCCCAAACAGCAGCCAAAGGTTTTAGAATCTGACCAAGTGCCCAGAACCATCATTCACCTTCTTCACTCATCATGCAGTCACTTAGAAGGACCACTGAAAATAGGATGTCATTTTGCAGGAGCTTCCCCAGAGCTCCACAGGTGTCAATAGACAAGCTCTGGGTGGCCAGGTCTAGCTTGCTCTTGCGATGACCCTCCCGCAAATCATGCAGCTGCTTGAGGACCACTTCCTGAGGCTCGGCGCCACTGTCCTTACACAGTCGGCAATAGGAACGGCGGAACTCCTCCATTGTCCCAGGAAAATTATAGGGGCTTCCTCAGGATGTTCTTTACAGTCCAACTTTTCTGTGGAGAAATTCCAGAATGAGAGAATTAGCCTCACAAGTTATAAGGCGATCAACTCCATCCTTGTGAGAGCTGCATGATGTTCCTAAGCCAGGCTGCTTTCACCATTGCTAACTTAAGGTATACACGGATAAATAAAACACAAATTAGGATACAATAAATTCATAAAAGGACTATAAAGTGCTACGAGATTGGATGATGGATAACAGTACAGTTTCTAACAATTCATTTTAAGACTAGATATGGGAGATACTGTCTCACAAGATGAGGGATGCAGGATGAAATTAGAAAAAGCAGGACAAGTGTTGCAAAATCATTAGGTCCTTCTTCCTCTTTCCTCTTTTCCTTCCCCTCTTCCCTCCCAAAATGCCAGTTCAGTTATTGTGGTAGATAAGGACAGGATGGGCAGAGGAATTATGGAGGAGACACATATAGGAGATCTACATAAAATGAAGTTCCTAGGTATGAGGGCTTTTTCATACTGGAGGTTCCCTTGTTTACTGGGATGATTCCCAGGGTAAGTGGAAAGTAAGGCCCCAAAGAAGTTTAAGAATGCAATGCAGTCCTAAGCATATTAGAAAATCAACCTATCACCATCAATTTTGACTACCATCTTCCTTCATACCCCACTGGAGATAAACTAGCATCCTGAACCCAAGAGCCTTGGGAATAACAGTGCCTCCCAAACCACCAGACCTGCTTCCAGCCCAGCCCCTGCAGCTATCACTAAGGGGAGAAATCCCTGTAGAGAGAGGGACCACTTTTTTTGTCACTACCCGCAATAACTTTTAACTACCACCAACAGGCAGATGAGCACAAGAGCCCTAGGAGTAACAACAGAACCCAAGCCCATCCATCCAGCTTTCAGCCTAGCCCCCTCTCACAGCATTTGTATGGGGAAGCAATTTCTTGTGGAGAAGGGACCAGCCATCCTTAATCAACTTTCACCCAACTGCCACACACAAGAGCAGGCAAACTAGCCCAGCTGGAGTAGCAAGGCATCCTGAGAGACAGGAAACAGGCATGGGCCAGGCAGGTCAAATTCCACCCCCATCTTGGCCACCCTCTCCCCTTGAACGCTGATGCAGATAGCCAAGGACCCTGAACCTAAGTGCCTTGGGAGCAGCAATGCTTCCAAGATTCTAAACCTAAAAGCCTGGGGAGTCCCGTTACCCTGGAAAGCACCCCGGTGGAGATGCAGCCCGGCAACTGGTCCCGCAGCCCCAGCTCCTGAAGACCCAGATAACAAAGTTGTGCCCCGGAGTCCTTGGCACTGTCAAACGGTACAATATCAGGAGCTGCTGCGATCTTATCAGTGGCCCTAACGTTAAAGAGGGGCATTGCCACCTGCTTTGTCTCTGCACCCTAACGACTCCCTGTGAGGTGCAGCTGAACCCCACGTGTGCGGTTAGAATACGATCTCCTGGAGGGCAGGGGGTGTCTTACTTTTCCATCTCCAGTGCTTAGCACACAGTAAGCGTTTTAATCAAATACTTACAAACTGCATTTTGTCTTCGTGAGAGAGTGGTACGTTGGGAGGACCATATGTCAGGTCCTCATGCTGGTTGGTCATGGGGACAATGAGGGAGGAAGAAATGTGGATGGGGGACTCTATGGGGGGCCCTCTAGAAAAGTCCATGACCCAGGGTAGTGTTTGGTGGGGTCCGTATACAGGGAAGATAGTGCAGAGAGACGGGCAGTGTATTAAGGAGGTGGAGGAGGCAGAGACAGAGACAAGTGAATGGGGAGGAGACAACGAGAAGAGGGCAGTACAGGAGGGAAGGGGCGATGATGGGGGAGGGGTCGAGGGTATTGTCTGGGGAGGGGCTCGTGGCGGAGTGGGGGCAGATGACGTGCTGTGCCCCCTCCCACAAGGTGTATCCTGGTTACAGGCTAAAAGGTAGGCATTGGTAGTGGGGTCGCATCTACTTTATCCCCCCCCACATCCCACCCTCACAGGCGTGGGTTCGAGGACATCTCCCCCAGCTACACTCCAACTCCAGCACCCGCACTCGCGGGTGGGTGGGGAGAGGTGTGGGGGGAGGTGGGAACCGCCACCTCACTCACCGGCCGCCGCCCGCAGCGCCTCAGTAACCAGGAAGTGCGGGGTACGCTGGGAAAGGTAGTTCAGCTGAGGCCTGGAGGCAGTAGGAACTACAAGTCCCAGGAACCCTCACGAGGCCTTCACTAGGAGGAGTCCCGGGGCGCGCGGCCGAAGAGGAGAGAGCACGCATGCGTTAACGTCCGTAGTAGTTGAGGTGGGAGCTGGAGCTGGAGCTGGAGCTGCCGCCGGCGGCGCCGCGGCCTCTTCCCGCGGCCGTTTCTCATTGGCTGGTGCGAGACCTCCGGGGCGGGGTCTCCGAGCTCTTGGAGGGCCTCTGCGGCCGAGATGGAGGAAGAGGGTCCTAGCTTTAGGAAGGTAGGAGTGGGGCGTACCCCGGAGGCTGCGGAGCCCGGACGGGCCGGGGAGCGCCTGGGTCTGGGAAGTGCGCAGGAGAGAGCACTCGGGAAATAAGAGGAAAAGTAGTGCCCTTCCCGAAGGGCACGTGGTGCGGCGGCTCGGATACGGAATCGGCTCTGGCTTGGGAAACGCCTCCGAAGGCTTCTCGGACCGGGCGGCCTCCCGGGGCTGTTGCTGGCACGGGACACTCCCGTTTCCCGACTGCTTGTTCCCCGGTCCTTGAACGCCCTCCCTTCTCATCTCCGTCTCAGTCTCACCAACGGAAAGCCTTTTTCCTTTGTCCTCCTTCTGTGGATTATCTGTTTCAATTTATTCTGTTTCTACGTAATCGTTTGCATGTCGTCTCCCCCATTAAACTGTCGGCTCCTTGATGATCCGACTCTTGATGACCCCATTGGGGATTTTCTTGGCAAAGATGCTGGAACGGTTGGCCATTTCCTTCTCCAGCTCATTTTACAGATGAGCAAACTGAAGCAAACGATGACTTGCCCAGGGTCACACAGCCAGGGATTGTCTGAGCCCGGATTTGAACTCAGGGAGGTGAGTCTACCAGACTCCAGACCCTGAACTCTAACCACTGTACCACCTAGCTGCCCCTCTAGCGCACAGTAGTGCCCTTAATAAATGCTTGTTTACTGAATGGACGAGAAAAATAGGCTCAGCATAGTTACTAGAATGCTAAATAGAGTCAGGAACAATTGAGATCCTATCCTGCCTTTGTAGCTTTATGACCTGGAGCAAGTCATTTAACCTTTATGATACATAATTTCCTCCTCTGAAAAATGAAGATAAAACCTTCAGTATCTACTTCAATGATGATATTCAAATGAGACCATGTATATGCGAGATAGCAAATGTAAAGTGCTTTGTAAGCTTTAAAATGACATTTTTATAAAGTGTCTGCTAGACATATCCCCAAAGGAGGTCATTGATTAAAAAAAAAAAAAAGGAAGAAAGGCTTTATGTACCCTGAGATATTTATAGTAGCACTTTTTGTGGTAGCAAAGAATTGGAAACAGACTAGATACCTATTGATTGGGGATTGGCTAAACAAATTGAGGGAAATGAATATGATGTAATATTACTGTTCTTTAATTAACAGTGAATTAGAGAATCAAAGAATTTTACAAAGAATGCAAATTGCAGAAAATGCAAAGACTGAACTGATGCAGAGTGAAATAAGCAGAGCTTATCTGTGTGTGTGTGTGTAAAACAATAGAAAATGAATGTTGAGAAATGAAGAAGCACACACTTGGCCTCAAAGAAGAAACATGAGAACAATTTATAATACAAGGGAGGGCATGAAGGAGGCAAAGGAAAGTACCAAATATTCTAGGACTATTTGAGAAAGAAGAAACTCACCTGGGGCTGTTAGAAAAGGTTACATGAAGGAGGAAGCTCTTTGGTTGAGTCTTGAAGGAAGTCCTACATTCTAGGCTATTGCTGAGGGATTGTATTCTAGACTTGGGGGTTGAGGGACAGCCTTTGCAAAGATGCTCAGTGGGTTGGAACCAGATTGTGGAAGACCTTAAACTTCAGACTAAGGAATTTGTATTTGATCTACTTTGGCAATAAGAGGGCACTGAAGGTTTTTGATCAGTGGAGTGACATAGTTAGACCTGTGATTTAGGAAAATTATTTCATCAGCCATGTGAACTAGAGACTGACTAGAGACTGTTGAAAAAGTCTAGTTGGTGATGGCATTAAATTGGGGTTTTTATAGTCACCAGAGATGTTCAAACAAAATCAAAATCAGCTGGATTTGGCAACTGATTGTATGTAGGTGAGAAGGAGGGAGGGAGAAAGAAGAGTCTAGGATGACTATGACATGTGAATAGAGGTATCTGGGAGAATTGTGGTTTCTTCAGCAGAATTAGGGAACATTAGAGAGGAGCAACTAGGTGACTCAGTAGATAGAGTGCTGGGCCCGGAGGCAGGAAGACTCATCTTGAATTCAAATCTGGCCTCAGATACTTACCAGCTATGTGACCCTGGGCAAGTCACTTAACCCTGTTTGCCTCATCTGTAAAATGAGCTGGAGAAGGAAATGGCAAACCACTCCAGTATCTTTGCCAAGAAACCCCAAATGGGGTCATAAAAAGTCAGACATGACTGAAAAACAACAGAGAGGGGTAGTTGGAAAGGAGAAAATGAATTCATTTTTGGACATCTGACTTTGAGGTGCTAATGGGATGTGTATGTAGAAAGAAAGAAGCTGGAAGGCAGTTGAAAATGCAAAACTGAAAGTATAGATTTGAGTCACTAGAAGTCCTACTGTGAAACCTCTCTATGTTATGAAGGTGACTGTAGGTTCTCAAAACATAAGCCAGAAGAAGAGTGTTAAGATCTACCTCACATTCCGGAAAGACATCGAGTTCAGTCCTGGCACAGAATAAACTGTTTTTTGATGACCAGCTTGAATAGCATAGCTACTCACTGATGGCTACGATAGCTGATGAAACTAAGAAAAGTACAGATGGTCCTTTTAGACTGGGAGGTCCCCTCTGCTTCTGCAGGGACAAGGCAGAATTACGTAGTTTTAAAGACAATCTATGAAGATTAACTTAACTGTTGGTACCTTAAAAGTGAGATCAATGAATCATATTGATCTTGACACTTTTCTCTGTGAACAAAAACAAGAAAACTGGTTTAATTGTGTGTACCAAGACAACATGAAACATCATTTCATGGGACATTTGATTTTCTGGTATCTCACTGTGCAAGAGGACCATTGTGAACATATGTAGTTATGCAACATCAGTTGTAGAGAAGGGAGAGATAAAATCTATGAAGAACTCCATTAGGGCCTCCAAATTAAAACAACATACAATATGATACTTGATGACTCCGGTGTAACGCAGGCATAAACAAGAGTGGCCAAAAAAAAAAAAAAGTTGGGAAATATGGTTCAGGAGTAAGAAATGAAAGAAACTAAAGCCAGAATCACAGAATTTTAAAGTTCAAATGTTTCTTAGTCATTCTCTAGTCCAAAACATACCTGAAAAGGAATTTTTGCTCATAATGTACTGGACAAATGCTCTTCTAGTGACTGCCTGAAAATTATCTCCAATGAGGCGAAACTTACCACCTACAAGCATGTTCAGACCTACCTATCCTTAGAAAACCCCACCTTGACTCTGCCTTCCCTTAAGCTATTATCATATATCTCTCCCATCTTTTATTGCCAAGTTCTTAGAAAGAATCATCTACATCAGAGCTTCTTAAAGTTTTCCACTTGTGACCCCTTGCTTCTTAAACTGTGAATCTTGACCCCACGGGTTGAATACCAGTGATATCAAACTCAAAGAGAAATGGGCCACTAGACAATAAATAAGGATCCCTGTTATATTGATTTAGAAAACCCAACATTATCTGTGTTCTTTTATATTTTTATTTCTCTTGCTAAGTGTTTCCCAATTACATTTTAATGTGGTTCTGTCCATATTCCAGAGTGTTACAGCCTCTTCCATCTGCTCACTTCTCAATCCCTTACAGTTCCATTTCATAAATCACTAATCAGCCAAAACTGCTCCCTAAATAATTATCAGTTATCTCTAAACTACTAAATCTAATAGGCTTTTCTCAGTTCTCATTCTCTTAGATCACTCCTTCCTTCCGGAGCTCTTTCTTCCCTTGGCTACCATGATTGTTCTCACCTAGTTTTCTTCCTATCTCAGTCTTTTTTACCTGGATCATCATTTATTCTTTCGTTCTCATGTCTCCTTTGTCCATCCTCTTTTTTCATCCTCATTCTTGCAGCTCTCAACAGGTCCCATGAACTGAACTTATTATCTCTTTGCATGTGCCCCCCAAATCTATTATATCCAGTCCTGACCTTGGGCCTGCACTACAGCTGCCCTATTATGTAGCTTCTCTGAATGCCTTTTAGGCACGTCAAACTATTGGTCAGCAGAATTCTTTATCTCCCCATTTTTGCTGATCATCCTAATAGTCTTCCATATTTACAACCTCAGAGTAATTATAGACTCTTCTCTTTTCCATTTCCCTCACCTACAAGCAATTAGGTAGCAAGTCTTATTGATTATATCACTTCAACATCTACTTGACCTCTCCCTTTATATGTATGTCTTCTCTAGACAGACATAACCCTGTTTTCCTTCTCTTTCTCCAACTAATCTTTATTTTCCTCAGTTGGATCATCATCTGTTTCCTGCCACCCTAAGCAAGAGGGTATTTTTCCCCCTGGCCCCAGCTACCTTGGCCCTCTTTTCTTCTCTCTCAACGTTATCTCTCTTGGTGATTTCATTTGTTCCTATGGCCTCTGTGCTGATGACTCCTAAAATTTCTCCATATATATCCATCTCTAATATCTCTCTCAAACTTGAGACCTTCAACTGATACCAACAAACTGATGTATCATAGGAATCTCAAACCCAACATGTCTAAAATGGAACTCATTGTCTTCTCCCTCTAGAATGATTCCTTGTCTAAATTTCTCTATTTCTTGGGGCATAGGGGTGGGTGGATGAGTTTGAGAGGCTACATTAAGTGTGGTACAATAAAGAGACTACTGGTTCTGGAGTCAGAAGATCTGGGTTCAGATCCTTCCTCTGACACTACCAGTGTATCTGGACAAATCATTTAACCTCCCTGGGCTTCAGTTTCCTCATCTGTAAAATGAGTGATTTGTTGAACTACATGGCTTATTTTAAGTGCTTCTCAGCTCCAGATCTGTTATCTTATACTTTTAGTTAACCAGGTTGGCAACTTCAGAATCATCAAAGTCTCTTGCTCCTCCCTCCCTCCTAAACTGAATCACAGTATCTCCTGCAGCTGTCTCTTCTCCATTCACACAGCCACTTCTCTTTTGGCTTTTTGCATTCATTCTTAATTGGTCTCCCTGCTTCCACTCTCTCTCCTACATAATCTTCTCCAGAATACGTTTGACCATAGCAAACTTCTCTTCTTACCTTTTGCTTCTAGGATAAAATAAAGACTTCCCAGATGGTAGTTTTTGGGTTTTTTTAAGTGAAAAAAGTATGTGCTTCCATCTGCACTCAGAGTTGTATCAGTTTTTTCTGTGGAGGTAGATGGCAGTTTTCATCTTGCATCCTTAGGAATTGTCATGGATCATTGTCTGAATGAGAGCAGTAGCATCTTTTGTGGTTGACATTGTTATAATACTGCTGTGACTCTGTATGATGTTCTCCTGGTTCTGCTCACTTCACTTTGCGTCAGTTCATTTCAGACTGCCTGGATTTTTCTGAAACCATCCTGCTCATTATTTCTTATAGCACAATAGTATTCCATTGCAGTTGTTACCATAGTTTATTCAGCTATTCCCCAAATAATGGGCATCCCCTCAATTTTCAGTTCTTTACCACCACACAGAAAAAGCTGTTATACATATTTTTGTACATATAGATCTAGGTCTTTTCACCTTTTCTTTGATCTTACAGACTTAGTAGTGGTATCAAAGGGTGTGGACAGTTTTTAGCCTTTTGGGTGTAGTTCCCAGTTGTTCTCCAGAATAGTTGGAACAATTTATAACTCCTCCAGCGGTGCATTTGTATCCCTATTTTTCCCATATTCCCTTCAGCATTTGTTATTTTCCTTTTCTGTCATGTTAGACAATCTGATAAGTGTGAGGGGATACCTCAAGAGCTGTTATAATTTGCATTTCTTAATCAAATTGTGATTTAGAGCATTTTTTCATATGACTATTGACAGTTTTGATTTCTTCTCTAAGACTAATTTAAAAATAGCTCACCACAATCTGGCTTCATCTTACTCTTTTTCATGTTGTCTGCATTCCATTCAAACTGACCTCTAGTTTTTATTAGAACTCAATATGTCATTCTGTTTCTCATAGGTTTTTTCCCTTGCATACAGAATATACTACTTGGAATCCTTCTCTTTCTTCAAGACTTAGCTCAAGGACCACTTTCTCCTTGAAGCCTTTCATGCTCTCTCCCCCTATAAGTCAACAACCTCTCTCCCTACCCCGCAAAAGACCAGATTTATTCTCTGAGGACTACCAATGATTAGTCATGGAAAGTTATATCACGGTAGGTTGACCACTTGGTGATAAAACTTTTTTTTATTATTATTTGATAAAACTTTTTTTGACTATTGCCACCCACGAAATAGGAAAAAATGAAAAAGAGCCTTTAGCTCTGTGTGGTCCCATTCTGTTTTTGGAGTGACGGTGGCAGTGGTTCAGAAAGAGGACAGAGAAAGTGAAGAATCAGAGCTTTTAAAACAGCAGCAAACTTTAGAGTACCGACATTAGTTCCTGAAGAGGAACAGGTAGATAAATTCTATACACTCTGGATCAAATCAATACTTTGGTACTTGGTGACTTCAGTACAAAGGTGGAAAAAGATGAGGATGGGGAGAAATAAATGAGAAAGTATAGTTCAGGAGAAAGAAATGAGAGAGGCCAAAGACTTATATTTTATACAGAAATCACGGGCTTCTATGTCATTAAGACTGGCTTAAAAAAAAAATTGGTAGGTCTTTGACATGGTGAGCATCAAACAGTATCACAGAGAATGAGATGTTCCTTTTAACAGACATCAAAAGCCTTACTGTGGACATAGACTTTATTCCTGAGTCAGATGTCTGTACACACTCAGACTAGTCAACCCTTCCATCATGTTTGTATATACTTTTTGAACACCAGTTATTTGAAATAAGAGTTCCTTCCCTTTCTTCCTCATTTCTTCATTAATGTATTCCTTTTCCTTGTTTACCCAGTCCCTATGTACATCTTCATTCCCTCTTCCCTTAAAGATGGTGGGATTCTGAAGCTACTCTTATTCTGTTTGAATATGAGCATTTTATCTTTGTTTAGTCAATTCAAACAGCACAGATACGTTTAACTTTGTGGGAATTGCAGCATTTCTACCCGGCTCTGATCTTTTCTTCTAGCTTCTGGTCTGGTTCATTTCCTCTGTAGTTTCTCATGGTGTGTTATCCCTGATTGTAAACTTTTCCTTTTTAGAATATCATAATCCCAGCATAGTCCTGTGTGATCCTACATGTTGTCCCATAATATCTGAATTCTTTCTGGCTGCTTAAGGTATGTTTTCTTTGACTTGGAAGATCTTGATTTTGGCTAAGATGTTCCAGGGAGTTTTCATTTTGGGGTTTCTTTCAGGGATCGATTCTATTTTTTACTTTTCTCTATGGTTCTAAATTTGGGCAGTTTTATAATTTTTTTTTAGGCTATCCAGGTTTTTTGTTTGGTCATGGTTTTTAGGTGCTCTAATGATTTCTTTTTCTTTCTTTTTTTTTTAATTTTATTTTATTTATTTATTTTTTTTAAAATAAATTTATTTAACTTTTTACATTCATTTTCACAAGATTTTGGGTGCCAAAATTTTCTCCCCATTTGT